>JAMXBB010000001.1:30742970-30841004 GCA_024138015.1 Lumnitzera littorea
GTAATTAAGTCTTATAAGTAGTTTAGTTGTTAATTTCAGTATTTTTAATTTATTCAATTTATCACAATTTTCCGGTTAGATAATAAAGCTAAAGTTAATATTAGTACTCAAAATCTCTAAGGGATCGACTCGGACTCACATCCGCTATATTAAAATTGATAGGTGCGCTTGCCTCGTATCAAGTTTTTGGCGCCGTTGCCGGGGATTTTTGATATTAAGAATGCTAGTTGCTTTATTACTTTAACCATTTTTTCTTTATTTTCTTTTGTTTTCATTGTTTATTTTTATTATCTAGAGCTACAATTAATTTTATATTTCTTGCCTTTGTAGTGCATGACCCGTAGCAATCCAGAAGATTCGGTAGAACTTGATCCTGAAATTGAGAGAATTGCCCTTTAAAATTTGAGATCGCGACCTAGACAAATTGTGGTGACCATAAACGACGAGTCAATTGTTGAAATCAAGGAAGAAGGTCAAGAGGCCCACACTCAATTCATCGAGCAAGAAGATCCACCACACATGGCTAACAACGAGAATGAAGCAAATCGGACCATGTCCGATTATTCAAGGCCTACACTCATTGGAGCTGACTCCAGTATTGCAAGGCCAACCGTCGCGACTAATAATTTCTAAATTACACCTAATATCATACAAATGGTTCAACAATATGTTCAGTTTGACGGTCTCCAAGATGAAGATCCTAATGCCCACATCTTTAGCTTTCTAGAGATTTGTGATACATTTAAAATCAACGGAGCCACGGATGATGCCATTCGACTGAAACTATTTCCTTTCTCCTTAAGGGGTAGAGCAAAACAGTGGTTGAACTCCCTACCAAGAAATTCAATCACAACTTGGAATGAATTGGTAGAGAAATTTTTGGAGAAATATTTCCCACCTGCAAAGACCGCGAAACTTCGGAATGATATTTCGTGTTTTGCTCAATTAAAAGTGGAGACGCTTTATGACACTTGGGAGCGGTTCAAGGACTTGCTCAGGAGGTGCCCACATCATGGCCTCCCACTATGGATGCAGATTCAGACCTTCTATAATGGTCTCAATCTATCCACTAGACAGATGATTGATGCATCCGCAGGAGGTACTTTGAACACTAAGACACCTGAGCAAGCCCAAAATTTGATTGAAGGAATAGCGATGAACAACTATCAGTGGGAAAGCACTAGAGCCAAGCAAAAGGCCATGGGAGTTTATGATGTGGACTTGACCACTGCTCTGGCAGCTAAGGTGGACTTGTTGAGTAAAAAGATTGATGCATTCTCAATTGGCCCTCAACAAGTGCAATCGGATGTAAGTGATTTTGGTATGCAGGGGTATGGAACACAAGAACAACTGGAACAAGCGGATTATCTAGGAAATCCACCTAAGCAACAAAATAACCCCTATAGCAACACTTACAATCCAGGATGGAGGAATCACCCAAATTTCTCATGGGGAAACCAAAACCAAGGCCAGCAGAAGACCAACTTTGGCCCACCTGGGTTTCAGCGACCATTCCCACCTCCTCTCCCTCAAGAAAAGAAGTCCAGTGTAGAAGAACTTCTCACAAAATACATTCAAGGCAATGAGGCTCGTTTATCCAACATTGAATCCTCGCTGAGAAATGAAGAGGCTTCAAATCGCAATCTCGAGAACTAAATTGGTCAACTTGCGAAGCTAATCTCTGAAAGACCGCAGGGATCGCTATCGGGAAATACAGAACCCAATCCAAAGGAACATGTTAAGGTAGTAACATTTCGGAATGGGAAGGAGTTGCATGCTGAGAGGAAGGTTAGCGAAGAGACTAGCAAGAGCAAGGAGGGGACAAAAGCAACAGAAGATGTAGAGTCATCAAAAGTGAAAGAATATCAACCACCTATCCCATATCCCCAAAGACTCAAGAAAGATCGCAATGACCAACAATTCAGTAAGTTCCTTGATCTCTTTAAACAATTGCATATTAACTTACCTCTTGTTGATGCCTTGTCGCAGATGTCGAAGTACGCTAAGTTCTTGAAAGATTTGTTATCCAACAAGAGAAAGATCAAGGAGCTTTCTACAGTCATCTTGGATGAAAATTGTTCAGCGATCGTGCAGAACAAGTTGCCCAAAAAGCTAAAAGACCCAGGAAGTTTTACCATTCCTTATCATATTGGTGATCTGTTAATTGACAAAGCGTTAGTTGATTTGGGTGCTAGCATCAATTTAATGCCTTACAAATTTTTCAAGAAACTAAGATTAGGGGAACCTAAGCCCATACACATGAGTTTGCAATTAGCTGATAGATCTGTGACGTATCCTAGAGGTATATTTGAGGATGTATTAGTCCAAGTGGGTAAATTCATTTTTCCAGTTGATTTTGTGATACTGGATATGGATGACGATTTTGAGTTACCCCTTATCTTAGGAAGACCATTCTTAGCTACCGCTAGGGCTATTATTGATGTTAGTGGTGGCAAGCTCATTCTTCGAGTAGGAGATAAAGAGATCATGTTTAAAATTTGAGAGGCTATGAAAAAATCTGTCGAACAGGATGATACTTGCTACCTGCTAAATGTTATTAACACTTTTGTTTCAAGTTATATGCAGGAAGTTCTTCTTAAAGATCCGTTGGAGAGTTGCTTGCAATTAGGCATGGAGGCAGCTTCGGAAGATCCTGTCAAATCTGAGGTGATATCCCAACTGGAGGCAAATAAACCTATCTCTATTGAGACAAGGTTTGAAGAGATTGAAAAGAGAAAGGAAGCACAGTTAAAACCTTCGATTGAGGAGCCACCAGTATTGGAGCTAAAACAATTACCTGACTATTTGGAAAATGCCTTCTTAGAGAAGGACTCCAAATTACCAGTAATTATAGCATCCAATTTGAAAAAAGAACAGAAAGAAAGATTGCTAAAAGTACTTAAGGAGCATAAGAGGGCCATTGCTTGGAAAATATCCGATATTCGAGGTATAAATCCCTCTTAATGGAAGAAAATTATAAGCCGGTTGTGCAGCCCCAGAGACGCTTGAATCCAAACATGAAAGAGGTAGTCAAAAAGGAAGTTATCAAACTCCTTGATGCAGGTATGATATATCCTATCTCTAACAGTTCATGGGTGAGTCCAGTGCAAGTAGTTCCAAAAAAAAGTGGGATGACAGTAGTCCTTAATGAAAAGAATGAATTGATCCCAATGAGAACGGTAACAGGTTGGCGTGTATGTATCGATTATCGAAAGTTAAACGATGCTACACATAAAGACCATTTCTCCTTACCTTTTATTGATCAAATGATAGAACGATTAGCTGGACATATGTTTTATTGTTTTCTGGATGGTTTATCTGGTTATTTTCAGATACCTATTGCACCAGAAGATCAAGAAAAGACCACTTTCACTTGTCCTTATGGCACCTTTGCTTATCGCAGAATGCCTTTTGGTCTTTGCAATGCGCCGGCCACATTCCAGCGATGCATGGTAGCTATTCTTGATGATTTGATAGAGGACATAATGGAGGTATTTATGGATGATTTTTTAGTTTTTGGCAACTCATTTAACCTTTGTTTGAATAATTTGGACAGGGTACTTACCAGGTGTGAAGAGACTAACCTTGTCCTCAACTGGGAAAAGTGCCACTTTATGGTACAAGAAGGTATTGTGCTAGGCCATAAGATCTCTCATCGAGGAATTGAGGTGGATACTGCCAAAGTGGATGTGATTGCAAGACTCCCATCTCCAACTTCGGTTAGGGCCATAAGAAGTTTCTTAGGACACGCAGGTTTTTACAGGCGATTTATCAAGGATTTCTCGAAAATTGCCCGCTCTTTGACTAAGCTTTTAGAGAAGGATATGCCTTATATTTTCTCTCAGGAGTGTTTGAAAGCTTTCAATATCCTTAAAGAGAAACTCACCAATGCTCCAATCATGTTAGTACCTGATTGGGTACTCCCCTTTGAGCTTATGTGTGATGCAAGTGATCACGCAGTCGGGGTAGTGCTGGGGCAAAGGCAAGACAAGCACTTTCAACCAATTCACTATGCTAGCAAAACTCTTACGAATGCTCAGGAAAACTACACTACTACAGAAAAAGAGTTGCTAGCTGTTGTTTTTGCCTTTGATAAATTTCGCTCTTATTTGCTTCTATCTAAGGTGATTGTTTATACTGATCATTCTGCCCTTAGGTACTTGCTAGCAAAGCTGGATGCAAAACCAAGATTGATTAGGTGGATCTTGTTGCTGCAAGAGTTTGATGTGGAGATCAAAGATAAAAAAGGCGCTGAGAATTTAGCAGCAGATCACCTATCCCGATTGAAGAACCCAAACTTGGAATTGCTCGACAAGAACGAGATCAAGGATGAATTCCCTGAAGAGCGACTCTATGCCATCGCCCAAGTAAGTGATATGGAAATTCCTTGGTTCGCAGATATTGCTAATTTTTTAGCTGCTAGGATCATACTGAAGGGACTTCAACACCAGCAAAAGAAGAAATTCTTTTCTGATGTGAAACATTATTTTTGGGATGATCCTTACCTGTTTAAAGTATGTGCAGATCATGTTATTCGAAGGTGTGTACCACACCTCGAGGGTTGGCAAATTTTGAGCCACTGTCATTCGGGGCCCACGGGTGGGCATCATAGCGCCAATAGGACAGCTCATAAGGTCCTAGAGGCAGGATTTTATTGGCCTACCCTATTTAAAGATGCCCAGAGATATGTTGAGAGTTGTGATCGTTGCCAACGAATGGGAAATATATCCCGTAGGGATGAAATGCCACAAAACCCCATCATCGAGGTTGAGGTATTTGATGTGTGGGGAATCGATTTCATGGGTTCTTTTCCGAACTCAAATGGAAACAAATATATCCTAGTAGCCATTGACTATGTCTCTAAGTGGGTGGAAGCTAAAGCCCTACCTACTAATGATGCTAGGGTAGTAAAAAAATTCTTGAAAGGCCTATTTTCTCGATTTGGCACCCCTAGAACAATTATAAGTGATAGGGGAACACACTTTTGCAATGCTCAACTCGACCAAGTATTGAAACGTTATGGCGTTACACATAGGATAGCCACCCCGTACTACCCCCAAAGTAGTAGCCAAGTGGAAGTTGCCAATCGCGATCTTAAGTGAATTCTTGAAAAAACCGTAGAGTATCATAAGAAAGGTTGGTCAGAAAAGTTGGATGATGCTCTATGGGCATATAGAATCGCCTACAAAACACCATTCGGCACCACACCCTACCGACTTGTATATGGCAAAGCTTGTCATTTGCCGGTAGAGATAAAACATAAGGCTTATTAGGCGATTAAGAGTGCTAATGTTGATTTTGAGCGTGCAGGTTCTCACAGGAAACTTCAATTGAACGAGCTTGAGGAATGGCGAGTGAATGCATATGAGAACTCCAAATTATACAAAGAAAGGGCCAAAAAGTATCATGATCAGCGAATCAAACAAGGTCGACAATTTAAAGAAAGTGATCATGTTCTTTTGTATAATTCTCGCCTGCGTTTATTCCCAGGTAAGTTAAAATCCAGGTGGTCTGGCCAATTTACAATTACACGAGTTTTCCCGTATGGGACTGTTGAAGTTACACACCCGGAGAAGGGCACATTTAAGGTAAATGGATAATGGTTGAAATTATACTTGAGTGGAAACTTGGAGCATATTGGCCGGGAGGAGTTTTATCTCCATCCGACAAAACTAACGTGAGAAGACGTATCCCGTCGAGCTATCGACGTTAACTAAAGCGCTTCTTGGGAGGCAACCCATGTCTAACTCTATTTATGCTTTAGTTCTTTAAGTTTTCTTCATTTTATTTTCCGTTTTATCTAACTTTGCTTTGTTTCGTATATTTTCTTTCAATTTTTCGTCATAATTCCTTCCTCTCTTAGCTTTATTTTTTCCTTTTCTCTTTAGTTTTATTATTTCTAAGTTCCTTTATCTTTAGATTTAATTCAAAAAAAAAATATATATATTACACGGGCGAAGGACACGGTCGTGTCCCAACCCGTGTCCATCCAGACGTTCAAAAATGTCCACCCACAGAAAGTTACACGGGCGTGGAACACGGTCGTGTCCCCAGCCCGTATCCGCCCAGACTTTGATCCTACGCCGTGGGCACAGAAAGTTACACGGGCGAGGGACACGGTCGTGTCCCCAGCCCGTATGCGCCCAGAAATCTTCACCCGAGAACAAAATGTTACACAGGCGTGGAACACGGTTGTGTCCCAGCCCATGTGCGTCCAGACACCACCCAAGAACAGAAAGTTACACGGTCGTGTCCCAGCCCGTGTCCATCCAGTATTCATACACGGAAAGCACAAGTCACACGAGCAGGGGACACGGTAGTGTCCCAGCCCGTGTGCGTCCAGGTAAGACACGACGGCACAGAATGTTACACGGGCGTGGGACACGGTCGTATCCCAGCCCGTGTCGACCCAAATAACACGGTTTTCACACATGACCGGTTTATTTAAATTACACACCCTCTCACACTCTTACAATTACACATATCTCTCTTACATTTTCTCTCATTCTCCCTCTTCTCTCTACAATTCCTACATTCCGCACTTTGATCCAAGTAAGTTTTTCTCTTTAATTTTCCTTTCTCTTCCTTATGCTGCAGCAATTGGGTTATGTGTGTTCTGCCTTTTATGCATATTGTTTTTGCCCTGCTGATTTCTTTTGATTATTCATCCATACTATGCATCATTGTTTTAAGTTTCTTGATCTCATATGTTATAATGCCGCCTCATGTAGTTAGATTTCATTATGCTATGTCAATTCCAAATTTTATTGGTTAATTTGCTTGTCATTCTCCATTCATGCTAGTTAGGGTTAGCAATGGGCGACCATTATTTTGGGTCATTTCGCGTCTCTTATATATATAGACGCTTGTTTTTCCTCGTTAATTAGTGTGTAGTGGAATTCGTTGGAAGTGTTTGCCACTCATTTCTTTTCCACCACCTCGTTTTCTGGCTGCACTCCATATGTTTGATGAAATGCCCCAATGAGCATTCCTTTCACAATCTTACCCATTGTTATTCCTATTTTTCTGTTTACTTCAAATTATGTGCGATATGGATGTCCGTGTTTGATTTGGATTGTTGCCTCCTTTCAGGTATTCCAATGGCTAATCGATCTAAGCTTTCCGTTCGCCGGAAATCCAAATTTGCGGCATCCTCTTCGTCATAATCCAGCGCAATTGTTGAACCACTGGCGACTCTTCCCCCTATGGAGCACCCAATGCTCCAATTTAAGGAGGACTACCAAGTACAACGCTACCAATTGCTTCAGTCTAAGCCCTTTAGCAAGACCCTTCGGTTGGATTGGAATGTTCTCGCTCAACTAGAGCTCACCACCGCAATGAAGGAGCTCTTGGATGGTACCGTTTGGGAGTGCCTATTATCCTTTGAAGCTCCAGTTTATAAAGAGCTGACCCTAGAATTTTTGTGCACTTACAAGCTGGATAAAGACAGTGCTACTAGCATGGGCCCAAACCGCAAATTACACTTCACCTTGAGTGGCCATCCATTCCACATGTCCATCGCTCAACTGGGCAGATATCTTGGTTTATATGCAGAAAGATATACTCGAACGGAGGAATTCCAAAGTCTTTCGTGTCGTTTTCCTCGTGGCGTCACAGCAGGGTCCTTTTGGAATGAGATCACGGTTAGTGATGCCTATGATCCAGCCAGAAGTAAAGCCTCTCAATTAGTTAGGCCTGAATACCGAGTTCTTCACTGGCTCTTCTCTCATACCTTGACTGGTAGAGGCCTTAGCACCGGGGTGGTGTCTAACAAGGATTGCCTCTATCTTTATAGTGTCATCTATAAGCACCCCATCAATCTAGCCATTGAAATCGTCGAACTCTTCAACCACCAAGCCACCACCACTCGGAAGAAAGGGCATATTTGCTGTGGCCCTTATATTACATTACTAGTGCAGGCTATGAGAACTAAGGTTGTCGTTTGGCCCTCACTTACTTTCATTAGCCAAGTCACTCCTATGCGCCTCAATTCCTTCCGCCTCATGAACCTCCTACCATCAAGAAGTCAAGGTCGACGCTCTCGCAGCAGCACATCTCGGGGTCAAACGTCTTCAGCCAACTTAGACGATAAATTTGATTTGTTGCTGTCTGAGGTTCGTTATATACGAGAGAGTATGGATAAACTTCATCTCCAACAGGACATAATGGAAGAATTTCTTAAAATGAAAGCGTCGGCTACTAATCAAGAGGAGAGTGCGGAAAAGGATGAGGAGGATGAGAGTAGTGAGGAAGAGGTTGATGAGGAGGGTGAAGACGAGCAGGCTGGAGAAAGTGATGAGGATGATGCGGATGATGAGGAGGGTGATGACGATGATGATGCTACTATGGTTGAGGCATCATCTGATGAGAAGGCTGAGGAGACGGATTCTGATTACTCTTCTTAGTTCAAAATTTTTTGTGTTTTCTTTTATTGATCAAGACTTGTGAACTCCGTTATATATAATGATGCTGCATCTTCATTTTGCACTTCTTTTCGACTGCCAGGGAAGTATTAGTTTCTTTTCATTACATATGTTTCCTTTTTCCTGTGCTGTTTTTTCTTGCTATTATGATTTTTTGTGGTACATTGGGGACAATGTACATTATTAAGTGTGGGGAAGGGATACATATGAATTTGTTACTGTTTAGGAGACCAATTATTCATATTTGACCCTATAATTTTTAAGTTAACTTGCAATAGGTGATCAACCGGTATTAAGCCAAATCAACTATGTCATGTTGATCATTATTGACCTTATGATACTTTACTAGAATTGATTAGTCAAATTTTTGGAAGGCAATGTTACGAATTATTTAGCTTAGGATTTTAAGACTTGAAATTGGAGCAACATCACTAGTTGAGAGTTAGTCATGGTCATTTTTAAAATTTACTTTTATGTATACCTTTCTCTTAGAAATTTTTAAGAGTCCTATAATTTTTAGCAAACAAACAAATGAAATTCTTCTTTTGAGAAACCCCTGAAAAATCATAATGATTGGAGGTCAAAAGTAATAATAAGTGTATGAATAGAAAAAATTGGTAAGGATTCGTCTTGGTCCGTCAAAAGAGCGAGATTGAGCCCCAATGCCAATTCTAATGAAAAAAAAAATTGATATGGATCGGCCTTGGTCCGTTAGAAGAGCGAGGTTCTTTCCCGCTATCAATATAAGGAATAAGTTGGTATGGATCGGTCTTGGTCCGTCAGAAGAGCGAGATTCTTTCCCACTACCAACACAATTATGCTTAAATAAAGTAAATTCAAAAGACCTCTCAACAAAATCATGAACTAGGGGGATGATCTTGTTTTAGATTATGGTGCTTGTTTTAGATTATGATGCTTGGTGAGATGGAAGAGAGAATTGTATACACTTTAGTCAAATGGACAAAATTTTTATGACTCTTTCTCGGTTGGCGAGATGTTACATCTAATTTTTAGTTTAAGAATCCTTGGTTAAATGGCTTGGTTAAACTTTGATTTTCATAAATTAACTAGTGAATTCTAGTATTAAGTATTGTTGGAGCATTCGAATATGGTCAGATGAAATTGGTTGACTTTATTATTGCAAGTTAGTTGAGAATGATTTTCTTACCTTTCTTCGAGTCAAGTGTATTCGTTCACAGGTTTCCTGAACAATGATAAATTTTGTTTAGTGTTTCTTGTCCCAAAAGTATTGTTTTGATTTATTTGCCTAAGGATAAGCAAATGCTCAAGTGTAGGGAAATTTGATAACTCTGATTTTAAACATATTTCATATGGTGATTTTATAGCATTTCCCTCACATTTTTTGTTTTCTTTAAAGAAATTGATACTTAATTGAGTAAAATGTTGATTTCAGGGTTTAAACGCGTTCTAGGCTCAAAAACGAAGAAAAGGAATCAAGTTTCACTCAATTCCGAGTTCAAACGAAGAAGTTATGAAGTTTTGAAGTTGTGCAGAAATTTTGCCTTAGTGCAGAAAGTTACACGACCTGGGGACACGGCCATGTCCCAAGCCGTGTCTGGTGACGAAAATAAAATCCATGTAATACATATATATAAGGAGATCTTAGGGTTCAAAAGGAGGGAAAGAGACATTACAGAAACGGAGAGACACAAGAGACGAGAGGAGACTTGAGGAGAACATCAATCAAGAAGCAAGAACAACATCGATTTCAAGATTAGAGAGATTGTTCATCAAATCAAGAGGGGTTTTCATGCTTTATTTTACGTTTTTTATGAAACTCGTTTTTAGAGTCGTTATGATAGCTTAAAATTCAAGTATTTAGGATTATGGAACCTAGGGTTTTATATAACCCTTGGATTGAATTATAATTTCAATAAAGTTTCTATCTTTTCTTGATTCAATTATGTTGTTTAATTGTTGATCGATAATTCTAGAGTATCAATATATGATATTATGCATGTTGATTAAGAAATTGCATGTGTAATTAGATCTTAGCATAATTGGAGAGAATTACATGTATACTTAGAGATAAGATACATGTTTCTTCCGGAAAAGTTGATTGTTTGTATGAGAATTCATTATACATTAATGCAATTATAAGTTATATTACTAAGTGAAGAGATTCCGGTAAATAATTTAGAATTAAGGTTAATATGCTTGAGAAAGATATTAGCTTTAATTGTGAATCCCTCCGGTCAAGAATTATAGAAACTAAATTGAATATATTTTAAAAGGTTATATGTTAAACACTAGGGGAAATAATTCCTAAATACATTATTGCATACTTGAAGTCGTTTATAGTTTATTGCTTTCTAATTTGCGTAATTAAGTCTTCTAAGTAGTTTAGTTGTTAATTTCAGTATTTTTAATTCATTCAATTTATCACAATTTTCCGGTTAGATAATAAAGCTAAAGTTAATATTAGTACTCAAAATCTCTGAAGGATCGACTCGGACTCACATCCGCTATATTAAAATTGATAGGTGCGCTTGCCTCGTATCATCGACCAAGCCCCACCCGAAACCATATAAGCTTCATTGGCTTAATAACAAAGGAGTCCTATAGGTGAATAAACAGGTGTTTGTGTCGATCTGCATTGGCAAATATCGAGACGAAGTGCTCTATGATGTGATACTCATGAGTGTGTCACACATTTTACTTGGATGACTATGGATGTTTGATCGAGCAATTATGTATGACGAAAGGAGGAATACATGTTTTGTGAAGCATAAAGGCAGGAGGACAAAATTAAGTCCTATGATTGCCGAGTAGATAACGGTAATGCAATCCCAACTTAGCCGAACCCTAAATAAAGAGGCTTCGGTGATGACCCGAACCGAACTGAAAAAAGAAATGGAACTTGAATGATTAACCTATTTGCTAGTCCGAAGGTTACTGGAGAGGAGGTTTAAGGAGAGGGAACAACTAACCAAGGTAAAAACCTTATTAGAGGAATTTGTTGACCCGTTTCCAAAGGAGCTGCCGAAAGGTCTGCTCTTAATCCAAGGCGTTAAGCATATGATCGACCCGTAGCCTAGAGCCGTACTGCCGAACAAGCTTGCCTACAGGTTAAATCTTGAACAAGTCGCCAAATTGCAGAAGCGAGTAGATGAGCTAATGAAGAAGGGGTATGTACGCAAGTCCCTTAGCCCCTGTACCATGCTAGCCTTGTTAGTATCAAAAAAAGATGGTTCTTAGAGGATGTGTATAGATAGCTAAGTGATCAATCGAATTACTATCAAGTACAGATACCCTATACCCCGACTCAACGACATGCTAGATGAATTAAGCAAAACAAGAGTGTTCTCCAAGATTGACCTTAAATTTGGATATCATCATATTCGAATGCATGAGGGTGATGAGTGGAAGACTGCATTCAAGGCATGACATGGTTTATATGAATGGCTTGTAATGCCATTTAGACTATCCAATGCGTTAAGCATATTTATGTGCCCAATAAATCATGTGCTCCGAGAATTATTAGAAAGGTTTATCATAGTTTATTTTGATGATTTTCTGGTGTATAGTCCCGACCTAAAGATTCACCAGAAGCATCTCCAAAGAGTCTTTACAAAACTCCGAGCTAAATAGCTCTACACCAATCTAAAAAAGTACGACTTTTTTCGATTCAAGGTGATCTTCTTAAGGTTTGTTATGAGTGGAGGTGGCATCCGAATCGATGATGAGAAAGTAAGAGCGATCATAGAATGGCTCGAGCCGACCTATTCTGGGGATGTGAGAAGTTTCCATGGCTTAGCATCGTTCTATTGTAAGTTTATAAAGAATTTCAATATGATTGTGGCCTCACTCACTAAACTCTTAAAGAAGAATATTGAATTCAAATAAGGAGAGAAGGAGTAGAGGAGTTTTATGGAAGTAATGGATAGGCTGACTACAGCCCCTATCTTAGCTTTGCCGAGCTTTGATAATGTATTTGAAGTAGAATGTGATGCATTCGGACTAAGCATAGGTGTTGTGCTGGTGCAAGAAGGCTGACCTATTGCTTACTTCAGCGAGAAATTTCAATGAGCCATGCTCAACTATTTTATCTATGACAAGGAGTTCTACTCCTTAATCCGAGCTCTAACGGTACGACAATACTATCTGCTACCTAAGGAATTTGTGATTTATACCAATCATGAATCCTTAAAGCATTTGAAGAGCTAACCTAAGTTGTCTCAGAGACAAGCCAAATGGGTTGAGTTCATGGAAGATTTTTCTTATATCATAAAATACAAAAATGGAAGGAACAATGTAGTGGCCGATGTCCTAACAAAATGGCATACCCTCCTGATCAAGCTGTAAACAAGATCACTTGGTTTTTCAATGATAAAGAGTATTTACGTTGAGGATCTACATTTTGATCCTATCTATGCCCGGTGTAAGGAAGGACGGACACTGGATGACTACCATAAGGAGGACGGATACTTATTCAGGAAGAGGAGGCTATATATCTCGACTTATTCCATGAGAAAATTACTCATGCATAAGGCACATGGAAGAGGATGGACTAGACACTTTAGCTAATGCCAAACCTATGAAGTACTATCTGCGAGATTCTTTGAGCTGAGAATGATGAGAGACGTGTAGCTTGTATTAGAGAATTGTGCAACCTGCCGAAAGGCAAAGAGCCAAGCTAAGTAAGGACATTATCTACCCTTACTCATCCTAACTAAACCGTCGTCTAAGCAAAGTTTGGACTTTATGTTAGGATTGTCGAGGACGTCTCAAGGGAATGATTTCATCATGATGGTTGTGGATCGATTTAGCAAGATAGTATATTTTGTACCTTGTTCCAAAATTAACGATGCTTCGACTATCTCTTTTCTTTTCTTATAGGACATAATCAAACTTCACAGAGTTCCTAAAACCATTGTTTTGGACCAAGACCTAAAGTTCATGAGCCGCTTTTGGAGAACAATATGGAAGTAAATGGGAACCAAGCTATCGTACAGCACATCCTACTATCCACAAACCAATAGGCAGACCAAGGTTGTCAACAAAATTGTGGAAACTTTGCTACAGGTTGATGTTAGACGAAACATGACAAATTGGTATCTATGTCTTCCAATTATTAAGTTTGCCTACAATACGACGGCCTACAGTGTAACAAGCATGTCTCCATTCGAGGTCATCTATGGGTTTAACCCCGAGCTCTCAATGGACTAAGCACCTTAATCGAAGATTGATAATGACTGGCTAGCCATTGAAAGAGTTGAGGCCATCAAAGTTATGGACCAGAAGGTTGTAGAGTAATTGAGCCGAGTTAATACTAAGCTCAAGAAGTAAAGCCGAAGACGGAGGAAGAGAGAATTCCAACCAAGTGATTTAGTCTGGATACATCTCAGCAATGAACGATTCCCAAACTTAAGGAAAAGCAAGTTCTCTCCCAAAGCCAACGGACCATTCAAAGTACTTGAAAAAATCAATCTTAATGCTTATAAGATTGAATTACCTGAAAGATATGGAGTCCCAGACTCCTTCAACATTGCCAATCTCCAACCTTATACTCCCAAAGACGAGTAACCTAGAGCCAAACCAGATTTGATCTCATATCTCAAACAATCCAGAGGGGATGATAAGAATTAAGAACCGATCATACACTCCTAAGCCCGAGAGTTTTCTTAAGTGATTTGTTAAGCTATCTAAGGTGATTTGAGCACTGAGGAGCAGTGTTTACCCCAGTCTGATCTGCCGAGCTACTTTGCTCTCCACACCATCCAAGAAGTTGCTGAGGTAACCAATCGACGTGCCAAACCGACCCTCCATAATACACCGGTCCAAGCACTAAATCTAGATACAGCCATCTCCACAATGTCGAGGCCGAACTAACAATTGTTAGGAACTAATCATTCGAAGCTGATCCTGAGTATGAGTCATCCCTGAGCTAACCCTTATCACCTTAACAATCAAAGTTGCCAAACTGCCATTTTCAACTAAACCTAATCAAGGCACACTCTTACTCGGCTAATACGTATGGTTGTTAAAACCATAAGTCAAAAATGCGATTCTATGAATTTATGATTTTATGATTTTTTTTTTAGTTAAAATGGATGTAAAATCATTTATATACAGACCTTTAGTAAAATTATAAACTTTCATGTACGATTCTACAAGTTTACGATATTATTGGTTTTGTACAATTTTATACGATTCTATTGATTTTATTGATTCTATTCATTAAAATGAACAGTAGAATCACAATTTTGATAACCATAGCTCGTAGAATTATTGGGATCATAGACTGAGTAAAACGCGTGCGCGCTATCCTTTTTGACATCCGTACTGTCATTTCTGATAAAGGATATTCTTTTGCACAATTCCATACTTCCCCTATAAATTATTCTCCTTTTTTTTTTTAGCAAGTAGGGAACCAATTCTGTAATTTAGGACTTATCCTAACTTAGTATTATAAAAACTCGCATATTGTATTAGTTGCAAAAGGAATTGTATAGAGAATACACTGAACTTTTTACTCCCTCTCGAGCTAAGTATCCTTCTGCTTACTCTCGAGCTAAGTATCCTTCTGCTTACTCTCAAGCTACTCTTATCTAGCCCATTTAAGTGTAAATTAGTAGCGAGCGACTTCCGACCATACTTGTATATCATATCAAGTATGACCTGAGCTCGTGTGAAGCATATGTCATATCCATCATTGGTGCACGGGAACTCCTACTCAACCTTCGACTATCATCTATTCTTCGAGCCATCTCGTGACCCGAACCCAACCTTTTGGTTATATGTGATATTGAGTCCATGTGTTCATCTACAGAACTCGTATCTCTCTCTCTCTCTCTCTCTCTCTCTATATATATATATATATATATACACACACATACACACATATACTAGTTGTCAACATATCCACATTGTATGTGTAAAAATTATTATTATTATTATTATTTCATTTAATTAAAAAAAGAAAGAAAGAAGCATACGTTTATTTTAAACTTATAATAAAATATTTTTTATTTCCTATTATGAATTTTACTTCTAATATATCTACATAATAATCTATAATCACTTTTTTTCAAGAATTATGGGGCATTGGAGAAATTATTGAAATTGTGAAGAAAGTAGTCTTCTTGGAAATTGTGAGAAGAAAGGGATAAGGGAGTGGGAGAGAGAGAGAAAAGGGGGAGAGAAGAAAGTGAAAGACAATTTCAAAAAGTGGGAGAGAGAAATTAAGTATAGGAACTAGGAAAAAAAAAAGGAAAGAAAGTGTTCAAAGTATATTGTATATTAATGAATTGACAAATATATCTATTTTTATACTTTTAATAATCTAATTTAGTATTGGTTTTGTTATAATATATATTTAGATTGAGTATTAAATAGTAATTTGAGGAAATTGTAGTTACTTCAAGCCTTTTTGGCTTTAATGATATAGTATATATATGTATTATGTATTACTTTTCTATTTTTAGTAATGGCCACTAAATGAAAATTAATTAAAATAAAGTTGAAATTTCACTTGAATTCTAATACCTTGTCTCTCTCTCTCTCTCTCTCTCTCATCTTTTCTTAATATACATCTATATTATTAAAGAAAAAACAAAAAGGTTCCAACAAGTTTAAATATCACCTCTTTTAAAATTACTTATTTATCCTTAACTAATAATATTCATGAAAAATTCCAATACTAAAATAACTATTTAAAACTATAAATATGGGTAAATTTGCCAAAACCTTAGTTTCTCCTTTTTCATAACCCCATTCTCTCTTCCCTTTAATTTATCTCAGCCCATTAATTTCTCTCTCCTTTGCAACTGATGACCTTTGATCTCATCCACTATCTAACTATCTATGGTTAATGTCTAGCCCACTATCTCACCTATTGATCCCACTATCTCCAAATTATGTTCATCTAACGCGTACCTTTTTAAGATCATTTTGTAAACAACTTTTCTAGCTAGGCAAGATGATAGTTATGTGAAATTGCCTACTAATAAAAATTTTATTTATTTATCTTTTACTTTCCTTTTAAGCATTAATTGATATGATTTTATTAAATGGATTTTCTTTCTTTCTTTCTTTCTTTCCCTTTTTTATTTTTTACAATTAAAGTTCTCTAAAGGTAGTAAAATAACATTTTAATTCTCGCTTTTTGTCACCATATTAATACTTTTACTAAATATAATTTTAAGACTTTTTTACGATTCTATCCATATTTTTTACCAAGTTGATCTTGCCCTTCATCCAACCTTTGATTTCATATTTATTAGATCCCAACGTGTATATTCAATGGTTTGTATTTACTTGGTAGTAAATCAAATGTTAGATAAAATGCAAGAACAGTCCCATTAAAAACATAGATGGGACCATAGAAGCTTCCATAATTTTAATATTCAACATTATGTATATGTTCTAATTTTAAAGAAACTCTTCTTGAAAAGTATAACTAGCAAGTAATAAAAAAACACTATAATGGTTTTCAACAATTTCATATATGATTTAATTAATAATTCTTCTTATTGCATTGGTAATACGAGTAAAATGGATATATCGTCTGCTAGTATATATAATATAATATAATATATATTTCAAGTAAATGTTTGAGTAAAATTTTTCCAAATTCCTAAATGAATATTCCCTAACATGAGAAAATCATATAAAATGCAATACCATCAAAAGCATTAGAATCCCCTTTGTTCTCGAATATCTGTTAATGTATTCAAATGTGTAAACATATTCAAAACACTAACACGAGCAGTAGAACAACACATGAATAATGGGTCAAAATTCACATCATCGTTGCATCGGGAAATAAGTACAATAAGGTGAATGTCACAATTTTTTTTTTGCCAAGCAAAAAGTTGGATGAATATCATATTTGGTAACCAAACTATATGGAATTGCTATATCTGACTGATCACATATAATAGGTATACCGATCAATTTAAAAGACATCTTGAGCTGATGATACGTAGAGAAATGTTGTTAAAAAAAGATATAAAAGGAAGAATGAGCAGACTCGATATTTCGAATGTGCACGTATGATAATAGATCAATCTCGGTGTTCTTGATCGTTATTTAATCTTTCTTGATCAAATTACTTGTTTAATCTTTTTTGAAGCAATTTAAACAGAGCTCTAGTATTTATTTTAAACTTGTTAATGTTCTGAAGGAAACTTCTATTTATAGAATTTGGAGATTGATGTTATCCATCGAATGGCTTCAAAGTAGACGGTTGATATTAAAACTTATCCTTTCATTTAGCCTTTCTAAGCTTAGATATGGACTTGAGCTTAGGGTTTGGCTTTATTTAAGGGTTTATAATAGTTAATGGAAGCCTATTGTTGTTATAAATAAGCCTAAAGCACTTATATGCTCTCTTAAAGCTCATTAAAGCTAATTAAGACCCAAATAAGCTCAAAAGAACCATTTCTAAGTTTACCTTCTCGTGCACGAGACAATCAAGTAAGGTCAAGAATAGAAAATCCAACGATCTTCCTAAAACATCTTTAATAGGGTATATTTTGTAAATTCTACCACTAGCTCAAAATATCGACTCATGGCATTAAATTAGATTAAAAGCTTAATTATCGAAATAATCCCTTACACAAATTTTACTTATTTTTACAATTAACTACTTAAAATGTAAAAGTTTCAATATATTACCTATAAACTTTTCGGTGTTACTTTTCAATATTATTCATCACATCAAATAATTAATTATAAAAAAAGAGTAAGTAATTACAAAAATTTTAAAAAAAAAAAAAGCTCAAGTAGTTTATTATAAAAATGGATAAAGTTCTAATATCAAATTGATACTAAAGTTTAAATAGTTAATTATAAAAATAGATAAGGTTTGGTACAAATGTGACTTCTACCAAATATTATAATATACAACTAGAAAGATAACCATAGAAAATAGTATACGCTCAAGGATACGTGGCGTTGCAAGAGCCCAAGAAACAGAAACTTCATTCGATTTTCTATGACAATTGAATTTCATTCAATCAAATCATAATACAATTACATTAATACTAATGAAACTAATAAAATCTAAAGGTATGATCCTAAATTTCCCACATCTCTCGTACAAAGATAAATGATATTAACCCAAAGAATATTCCTATGTAATCCGGAGGACTCTAAGCTACGACAATCCGTATAGGGATAACACA
The DNA here is from genome assembly GCA_024138015.1 of Lumnitzera littorea. Classification (NCBI taxonomy): domain Eukaryota; kingdom Viridiplantae; phylum Streptophyta; class Magnoliopsida; order Myrtales; family Combretaceae; genus Lumnitzera; species Lumnitzera littorea. Next base: position 30,761,545 of record JAMXBB010000001.1, read on the forward strand.
AAAGAAAACTCAAGAAAAACATTAAGTATCAATACACCTAAGTTACAAAATAAGATGTTATAGATAAATAGCTCTAGACCTTCAAATCAAAATGAAAACAGCCTCTTATTATAATAATCACGCAGCAAAATATCCTCTAGCACCCTATGATTTCGGGCGGATTGCCAAAATATGATGGCTGTTGTCCCAATGTTTTATTAGGAATGGTGTTGGGATCTATGGGAATTTAATCTTGTACTATAATTTCCCAGCAATGGAGCAGAATCACTGCACAAGAAATCCTTTAATCTATGATGGTGGTCGGACATGCGATAATCGAACCAAGGGATCTCAGGCATTAGCCATCCATGGAAGCTTTAACATTCCAGAAGCAAACATCCAACTCTGCATCATTGCTTCAAAGATCAAGCTCCAGAAATTGTCAACTGTTAAGTGGTATCAACAAACACCGAGAACAGAACGATTTCATTTCACTAAGCTGCACCAGTATGCCAAAAAGCCTTCCAGGACGATAAACTGTACTCTTAACATGAAGACCTCATTGTACGATTACCAAAACATCTTAGTCCACGAACTCAAAAATGGGAACATGGCAATTAATAGTCTCAACAATAAGGGTGCATCTTCACTACTCAAATTCTTACTCAACTTGCTATTCTCTATTTGCTTTCTTAAAAGATCGGAGCTTGGCGGTGACATCCTCCTAGATTGTACTCCATCAATTTCATCCCTTAAGGGTGCATCTTTGTTACTCAAATTCTTCCTCCACTGCCTATTCTCCATTTGCTTTCCTGAAACATCAGCACTTGGTGATGTCCCACCAGATTTCACTCCATCAAGTTCATCCCATCCGCCAAAATTGTTCACACTTGTCTCATCAAAAGAAGTCTTAATTTCAGTATTCTCATTACCAGAACGCTCATTCTCAATAACCCAAGATCTGTATCCACCCCTGGCCTTTCTGCTGCCTTTGCTATTATTCTGTTTTGCCTTCATTCTAACATTGCTGGCACGGAAAGCTGATCTTCTCCTTTTTTTACTGACCTTTCTTTTCGTTTTGCTGCCTCTTCCACCTTGTAACTTACTGAATGCTAGTGTAATAACTGACAGTCCAAGTGAAATGCCTGAGGTAATGATGAAGGCTTTTGGGCCTGTTGCCGCGAGCATTGACAATATGATGGCAGGAAGCAACCAACCATATGATCGAAATACCTATACTGGTCAACACAACACAACTGAGTACATTCTCATCCTCAGTGTATTATTGGCAAGAAAAAGAAAAAGATGTCTTAATATGGCTATTGTTATAAGATAGAGTCTTGAAGCAGGCAAAAAAAAAAAAGAAGAAGAAGAGAAAAAGGAATCAAAGATTCAATATCAATGTAATATCATCCAGGGAAAAATAATAAGTTCCGTAGCAGAGTTTTGAAACATTTTTATTTTACTCACCTTTGCCGTCTTCTATATTATTTCACCCACCAGGACATTTTGACTTTACTAACCTATATCTATGTTATCTTTTCTATCAATCAGACGACCTGAATTTCGTGATTTTTTTTCACTTAACTTGATCTTGTTTTAGGGCATGAAGGATACGTTTGGATGGAGAAAGTGATGTCACAAATACAATAAGTGGGAAAACTGAAACTTTCTAAATACTCAAGCAGGGAAAGGGGTTCATAAGATAAAGCATGCAAGTAAAATAAAAATATTCTTCCCTACACAAGATAATGAAAATATCCAAAACTCAGGTGAGCAAAGTCATGTAATAGATATGATCACCAAAGTACAAAAATTAAAAAAAAGTGGACAAAGTGCAGTTTGATGTTTCCTCTACTGAACATCATTAATTTGGTACTACCAATAATCAACTATAAAATAATATAGACAAAGAATTTCAGGAAAAGGTGGCTGGGAGTGTGTAATCAATTGATCATTGACGATAGAAGCATTTAATGATACAATGTGTATATGACTGGATCATTATTAAAACAGATGGGCCACCTGTTTCAAAGTAAGACAATACAGTAGTAATATAATAAATATGATAGTCTATACTGTATACATAAGTTTAAACTTTTAGATAAAACGGTCGTGCTACTAGTTATAATATCATATCAAAATAAAAGGTCTTGAGTTCTAACAGTGCACACCGTATCTATAAGCTCAAACTTTTAGATAAAATGGTTACAATCCTAATCATAACAGATACATGTTGTCTTTGTTGTGGTGACTAGATGTCCTAACATGCATGTAAAGATTTAAAGGAAAAACAAGAGAAAACATTATCCCACACTTTTTAAATAAAAAGAACAAGAAGATCCACAAAATAGACTTACTCAACCACGTGGTGTTTGTTTAATGAACCTACAATGCAATCTAATATCATATCTTCTAGAAGATCAATGTACTTGGATACATCTCCCCTTCAGTGTCCTCTTTCTCGAGTCGCTCCCTCTCTCCCCCTTTCGTGTGATCAAACCATTTATGATAAATAGCTTTTGTCTTAGTCGTTTTATTTTTTGGCCAATCCTTATTCAACAAGTTTAGTTTTGTAATTACTTTTCTGATTAATAAAACCAGCCTTGCATATTATCAAATAATCAAGTAGCCTTTTCCTTTTATTCCCATCAATCCACAATGGCAATGAAAGTTTCCTATTTTTATCACTCCCTTCTCTCTTTTTCTTTTTCTTTGGTTTTTTATCACTCCCATCTTAAACTCAAATATTCTATTATCTAGCAACCACTTCATAGAGCATCCTCATCTGTATCCAATAAAATTAACTTTTGAGCTTTAAGTGGCATCCTGTGGTAACCTAAATTAGTTGTATTAGCCATCTTATTTGAACCCCGTAAATCATTAGAATAACATCTCTACCAAGCCCTCCCTTGAACAAAAATTGCCAAAAACAAAAACAAAATATGTGACTTATGGCTATTACTTCATCCCAAATATAACTACTAATTATTCTACCTTCTGCAGACACATAAGCACAAACATCTACAGACATGGGAATATATATAGAATAGCACTATGCTCGATCTTCACTCAGAAGCTACAAGACTAAGCCTGCATCAAGCTTGATTTTTGGACCTGGGTCTCAACTTAGGTGATAGTCAGCAAATGCAAGTCAATTAGGCTATATATTTGATTTCACACTAAAATTATGTTATCTTGAACTGGACTCATTTTGAAACTCCACAATCAGAATTATTTAAGCTTGAAACTGAGTTTGAAAAGTAGGATGGCAAGCCAGTCAAACTAAAAACACTGAGCTGAGTGCTTAAGGCTGGAACCAAATCCAATGGACTATATTCTAAGCAAGACCTCCACTAGACTGAACTAAAACTAGGTGCCACAATGCGCTGGGTTGAGACTCGATAGAGAAACTTGAAAGCGGGCTTGCGTTCACTTACATCCAGGGCAATAACAAATAGTATTCCATAAGATCCAATTTTCTCATCTTTTTTAATAAGAGCTTGGCTAGGATGTCGGGTACAGCACTCGGAATTCCTTAGATTTTGACACCTTCCTCCCCTTAGTGATTGTAATTCCAGCATACCATAGCTATGAAATTACATTTTCTTTCGGAATCCTTATCCCAGAACCCCTAATGGATTTTTTTTCATTAAACAATAGCAAATTAAATTCAATGCACAAGCCAAGTGCATGCATCGAATGACCACAGTTCCAAAAGGCAATAACCTCTTCTATATGGAATCTATATTCACCATCACAATTCAGTATTTTTGCAACAACAAGAAGAAAGTTAACTTAAAATTTAACTAAAAAAACACGGAGACACACACCTTTAAGATCCAAATGTTGTCAACAACTTGCTCCAAAATCCCAACTTCCTCTTCTTCTTCATCCACATCATCGTAATCATCTTCTTCACCACCATCATCGCCGTCGTACCACCAACGCCTCTTCTTCTTCCTACCCATTTTAGGACTAAAACCGAACCTTGCAGAGCCCTCCCTGCTCTCAGCATTGGGGTCCCATTTGGCAGTGAAAAGAGTGGAGGTTCTTAGCTTTCGAAAATGGAGAGAAAGATTGGTCCTTTGGGAAAGGCTTGAAGAGGGTGTTTTGGGAAAATGGAATAGGCATGGGTGAAGCTGGTTTGGGGAGGAAAGGGTGGAAGTTGAAGGGTGTGGAAGGAAGAGCAGAGCCGTTGGCGTCGTCTCCATTTTCAGACAGAAGAGAGAGAAAGAGAGCTCCATTTGCCACGTATCTCCAGTTATCTTCCCCCACAACTCTGTTTTTCAGTCCGCGGGCAACCTTTGGCTACGCAACTCGGACGTCTTCACTTCCTTCTAATTTCTCGTCCTTTTCTTTTCGTTTTCTTAATTTATTTTTTCTTTTTCTTTTCTTTTTCAAAACGGCTTTCATTCTGTAATCACGTATAATTAACCTCATAAAAATACAATAAAATTAATATCCCTCCTCATAAAACTATTGTTTTTACTTCATTTGTGAAATAACTATTTCTTAGTCTTTGTATTTTCACTCTAATCGATGAAACTCTAGCCCCCTAATCAAATCATAGTTTAGTCCAAACCCAGCCAAACTTAAGAGTGTAAAATATAATCCATCCTCCCACCTAATAACCATCAATGCCAAGACATAGCACTAATTGGATTGACTGTTCTCATAATTTTTATTTTGAAACTGTTAAATCGTCAAAGTAATCTGAATAAAAACAAAACAACAAATGCTCACTTAGATGTTCTAATTTTCCCATTCAAGAATGGAGATTTCGGGCAACTCCATATTCTACATTTAGCTTTTCCATATAAAGTTTAGAGAGAGAGGGACACATGGAATCAAAGTTGCACATGGTATATGGTATCAGTAAAAATCAGTAAAATGTCATCTTACAAGATTACGATAGAGTATAAGGCAGGATTCATCCTTTTACTTCATGATTACTAGAAAGTACTAGAAAGTAATATTGATGGATCTATCATAATTTTTTATTTCAAATAGTAAAATTGTAGAGGTGGTAAGAATAAAAATCAGATAATAAAGGTCCACTTAATTGTTCCAATTTTCCAATTAAATCATGAAATAAGGGAATACCTTGATCAACTCCATAGAGATTTTGCACTTTGGCTTTTTGTAGAAAGCTCAAAGAGAGCAAGACACATGGAATATAAGTACCAAAGGGCACATAGAATCTCATGCGAAACAATAAAAGCAACCTGGAAGACTAACATAAAATGTAAAATAGGATTCACCCTATCACCTAATAACCACCAACCCCAAGACATAGCATTAATGGAATGACTTTTATCATATTTTTTATTTTTAAACTATTAAATTGTATAAGTGATCTGAATAAAAATTAGACAACAAACACCTACATAACCATTTTGGTTTTTTAAGTAAATTATTGCAAAAGACTTTGGCCGACTCCATATTCTGCATTTGACTTTTCCATATAAAAGTTAGAGAAAGTGGGACACATGGATTCGGAGTTGCATGAAGCATATGGAATCTGCTAAAATCAATAAAATGCCACCTTACAAGATTAAGATAGAGTGTAAAGTAGGATTTGCCATCTTGCTTTGTAATCACTGTATAGTAATATATAATGGACCTATCATAATTTTTCATTTTGTGGAAGCAATAAGAGTAAAAATTGGATAGCAAATGTTTACTAAACCATTCCATTTTCCTAATTAGATTCTAGAAGAGTACCTTGATCAACTCCACATAGATTTTACACTTGGCTTTTATAGAAAGCTTAAAGAGAGTAGGGCACATGAAATTTGATTACAAAAGGGCTCATGGAATCCTGTGTGAACCAGTAAAGGCAACCTTGCAAGAATAACATAGGGCATAAAATAGGATTTAGCCTTCGCTTGATAACCACCAACCCAAATACATAACATTAATGGATTGACTTTTATCATAATGTTTATTTTCAAACTATTAAACCATGGAATCAATCTGCATATAAATTGGATAGCAAATGCCTACTTAACCATTCCAGTTTTTCAATTAAATTCTTAAAGAAGACTTTAGCCAACTCCATACTCTGCATTTGGCTTTTTCATAAAAAGCTTAAAGAGGGTGAATACATGGAATCAGAGTTACATAGGACACATGGAATACGTAAAAATTAGTAAAATGCTGCCTCACAAGAATAAGAAAGAGTGTAAAGTAGGATCTGCCCTCTCACTTTGTAATTTCCACATAGTAATATTGAATAGCCTTATCATAATTTTTCATTTCGAATAGTAAAATTGTGGAAGCAACGGGATTAAAAACCAAACAGCAAACGTCTACTAAACCATTCCAGTTTTCCAATTAAATTTTAGAAGAACACCTTAGTCAATTCCACATAGGTTTTACACTTGGCTTTTCATAGAAAGCCTAAAGATAGTAAGGCACATGGAATCTGATTACAAAGGGTATATGGAATCATGTGTGAACTAGTAAACACCACCTTACAAGAATAACATAAAACATAAAATAGGATCCACCCCTTACCTAATAACCACCAACTCCAAGACAAAAAATTAATGGATTGACTTTTATAATAATTTTTATTTTCAAACTATGAAGCCGTGAAAGTGACTCAAATAAAAACTGGACAACAAATTCTCACTTAACCATTCTAGTTTTCCAATTAAATTCTTATAGAAGATTTTGACCGACTCCATATTTTGCATTTGGCTTTTCCATATAAAGCATAAAGAAGGTAGGGCACGTGGTATCAAAGTTGCACAGGATATAGTGAATACATAAAAATCAGTAAAATGCCACCTTACAAGATTGAGATAGAGTGTAAAGTAAGATCTACCCTCTCACTTTGTAACCACCTTACATAAAAATCATATTTTTTCATTTGAACAATAAAATTATGGAAGCGATAGGACTAGACAGCAAATGTCCACTAAACTACTCCGATTTTCTAATTAAAATCTAGAATAATACCTTAGCAGACTTAACATAGATTTTACACTTAGCTTTTCATAGAAAGCCACATGGAATCAAAGTACCAAAGGACACATGGAATCTTGTGTAAATTAGTAAAGGCCAACTTATAAGGCTAACATAAAGTGTAAAATAGGATCCATCCTCTCACTTAATAACCACCAACCTTAAGACATAGAATTAATAGATTGACTTTTATTGTAATTTTTATTTTTGATTTTAAAAGAATAGTTTGCTTAACTCTACATAAATTCTACACTTTGCTTTTCTATAGAAAGTTTAAAGAGAGTAGGGCACATGGAATCCTGTACAAAATGGTCAAGGCCACCTTGCAAGCCTAACATAGTGTAAAATAAGATCCACCCTCTCGCCTAATAACCACTAACCTTAAGACATAGCATTAACAGAGTAACTTTTATTATAATTTTTATTTTCAAAATGTCAAACCATAGAAGAGATCTAAACGAAAACCAAACAACAAATGCCTACTCAAACATTCCAATTTTCCAATTAAATTCTTAAAGAAAACTTTAGTCAACTCTATATTCTACATTTGGCTTTTCCATATAAAGCTTAAAGAGAGTGAGGTACATGGAATTAAAGCTTTAAGGGGGCATATGGAGTCCGTAAAAATTAGTAAAATGCCATCTTACGAGATTAAGATAGAGTGGCCTTCTTGCTTTATAATCACCATATAGTAATATTGAATGGACATATCATAATTTTTTCATTTCAAATAGAAAAATTTTAGAAGTGATAGGAATAAAAATTGGACAATAAAATATCCACTAAACTATTCCAACTTTCTTATTAAATTTTAAAAGAATATTTGTAAGCTCCCAAAATTGAGTTTAGGACAACTGAGCTTAGATTTTGAGCTTTTTAGAGAAACTTATCCAACCGAATCTAAACTTTACAACTAGAATAAAAAAGTTAGTCAAGATATTATAGTGAAATTAGATTTTAGTAATAATGACCCAAAATCCTAATTTTACCCTTAGAAGTTGAAATATTTAATATAGCACTAAAATGTTCGGAACTCCTAAAATTGAACTTAGATTGTAACGAGAACTTAGAGATAAGTTAATTGAGCTATAAAATGAGATAATATAATATAATTTACTATATAAAAATATATGTAATTTTATGAGTATACCCGGTATAAATAATAATTATACTCGTAAATCAGTCCTAAATTATATAATTATATATATATTGTGTTGAATTCATGAAATTTACTTTAGAACATATCCTAAAAATAAAAGATATGCTAGAAACTTAATTATATGAGTATAGTTATATATTACACGTGATATTTACAAGGAATATATACTCGTATATTAAGTAAATAATTGAGTATTAATAAAATATACTCAAAATACCTAAATAATTGCAAAATATTATTCAAAAGCCTTCCAGTTGCTGGTTCAAGTTTGGAAACTACTAGAAATCATCAAAGCTGAACAATTGCTGAATCAAAAGGTGAATCTACAAGCAAATGACACTTTCTACTTGCAATTAATGGAGGAAAAAGCAAGAAAAAAAGAAAAAAGGAAACCAACCTAAACCACTATAAATCTATTGAACAACATCATTTTTCATCTTTGAAACCAGAAACAACAGAAAGAAAAATTAGAAAAAAATCGTAGAAAATAAAAAGAAATTTAGAAAACACAAGAGAAAATTCGTGATAGCGTAAAACCTTAACCTAGAGTGGTTTTGCTGTGAAACCCAACAAACCCTACACGGTCCACCCACCACACAGGCCGTTCGACAACCATCCAACTACCGCTGGCTACCGGAGCACCCAAGAACACCAAGGTCAATTTCCTGCCCTATTTTTCAATAATTTCTAAAATTTAGTAAATTCGCTCAGAAAATTATGAAAAAAATTGTACTTAGGTTATTTTAAACATGTTTTCATGCGATATTTTTATTTTTTAAAAATTAGTAATATTTAATATATTTTATTAAGAAATCTACTATTCACTCGAATTTATATTTGTAAAATAAATGTACTAAATGATATTATTTCTAGCTGAAAATTTTTGTGTAGGATGTGTATAATATATAGATAATTGCTATGTAGCCCGAATTTTTATTTGAATATTTTTAATATTTATTGCATTTTTAAGCTTGAAAATAGCTCGAAAATAAGCTAGAATTATGAATTTAATAGAAAATTATGAAATTAATTGATGAAATGGACATGTACTAATCTATAATAAATAATAACAGTATTGAGTCAGATTGAAATTAATTTGGTGCTAAAAGAATCATAATTGGGTAATTTATGATAATTTAAGGGTAAAATCGTCAATACGAATATATAGGCAATAGGTCGGAAACTTGAAAACCAAGTGATAACTGAATCCCCTATATTTTTAGGAGTCTATAGAAATTTTCGAGGAATTATTTGGTAACCCGAACTATTTATTACGAATTTATTAAGTAAAATAGCTTAATTTACAAGTCAGGGTGTATTTGTAATATTAATAAACTAAAATAAATCAAATAGTTAAATAAAAACTATATATAGGATTGCTGATCAGATTGGATTAAATGGATATTTTTATTATATTTATTAATATTTTCTGATTGGGATATACTTCAGGTATATTAAAATTAGATAATACTTATATTGTAACAATATAAGAACAAGCTAGATAAAATACAATTTAATAACATAAATTACATATAATACGATCATATTTATATAATTATGTATAACTGTATTAAAAACTTAAACTATCCATTAAAAGCCATCTTTAGAAATAGGACTCGTAAATTACATATAATACAAACCCAATAATACTAATTTTATTAAAATCGGACAACCTTAAGTAATTTAACCTATAACTTTATCATATTCAAAAATGTACATATTTTGGTAAACTTATCGGAATTAAAACGTGAATTAATAAATAAAAAATACGTTTCGATACAATCGAAACGATATATAATACGTAATAGTATATATAATGTACAGTATTAACAATTAATAACTTAATTCGATATATAGTAATAACATGATTGTATATTATGGAAATAATATATATATATACATATATATATATAACCATTAGAGATTAAGCCTTAATGTTTTCGTAATTATTACGAAAACTGAATTTGGGTCTTTTGTGTAATTAGGACCTTCCAATACAAAGACAGTTGACAATTCGAGTCAGCAATAGCGAACGTCTAAACAAGTAAGTTGGAATTGTGGTTTCACCGCTTGTTTGGGTACTATTTAAAGTATCCGGAGACCTAAGAGAACTTTTGATTATGTTTGTAGTTAGATGATTATGCACATACTGTGTGTGTGGATGATACTCGGTTATGACAGGAGTTTAACTCCTTGGTGTGTTGTTCTGCATATTTGCATGGATTTTGTATTGTACGAACTTGTTGGTCACCCCTGATTAAAACTAACAGTTATTTGACTAAAATGAAATTGGACATGCATAATCACCGTTAGGGGAAACAATTAAGAGTGTTAGGCCAAATACCGACTTCCTTCGATGAAGATAGCTAAAATAGTCCTTTCCCCATTCTTAGTCGAATTAAATGACAGGCGAGGAGGTCGTGGTAAGGTTGGGGGCCGTGGTTCGAAGGCGGTCATGGGAGGAGGGTGTTTTCCATTGTAGAAGCCCGGGTTTGGTTTGATTTGAGTCGTAATGAAACTCCTAAATCCAAATTGGAGCAGATGTAATTTCTCTAACCTCACAGTGGACCGGATAACACTATGCGATGTTTCATTTAAGTGATTACATTGCATTTCATTATAATTATTAACCTTATTTGTGATTGTGCAGTACTCTTCTGACTTCGACCCACTTATTGAGCTAGTTGTGCTCACATCCCTACAAACTCTTTTGCAGGTGTTGAGTAAAAACAGGATGTTCAGGTACTACCGTTCTCAGGTTAATATGCTGCTATTTGGGAATGTGAGAATCGAGGAATTAATTGAACCAGAACTTTTAACTTTGTCTTTGAGTTTTGAGAAAACTAATTGGGAATTCCCTAGGAACCCACTAGTTTCCTAACTTATTGTATATAGACTACAAAATCTGTGGTTTTTAATAAACTATGATTGTAAACTTTACCTTTGGACGTAAAACGTTTGTATAAATACTGTTATAATACTAAATAGCAAGTCGTATAGAACAGGTATTTTTTAAAAGCTCTACCACAAGTTTGGTTATTAACAGGTGTTAGAACAGACGTTTCAAGCTGGTTGAGTTGTGCGCCTTGTGTAAACTGTATCTACGATAGCAGTTGTAAGGTCAGCTTCTATCTTAGATTAGTTTATACAGCAGGACTGTTATGACTCTTCCTGTTCGAGGCATGACAATACCTTAGTTGATTCCCCATAGATTTTGCACATAGCTTTTGTAGAAAGCTTAAAGAAAGCAAGGCATATTGAATTTGTGTGCCAAAGGGCACATGGAATCACATGTGAACTAATAAGGGCCACCTTAGAAAATTAATATAGAGTGTAAAATATGATCAACCCTCTCACCTAATAACCACCAACTCTAAGACATAGCATTAATGAATTGACTTTTATCATAATTTTTATTTTCAAATTGTTAAACCGTAGAAGCAATATAAATGAAAATCAAACAACAAAAAACCATTTAACCATTCCGATTTTCCAATTAAATTCTTAAAGAAGACTTTAGCCTACTCCATATTCTATCTTTAGCTTTTCCATATGAAGCTTAGAGAGATCAAGCCACATGAAATCAAAGTAATACAAGGCACATGGAATTTGTAAAAATCAATAAAATTCCCCCCTTATAAGATTAAGATTAGTGTAAAGTAAGATTTGCTCTCTTATTATATGACCACTGGTTGTGCCTACTAAAATTTTTCATTTCCTTGGAAGCTAATAAAAATAGGGAGTAATAGATAAGTAAACTAGTAGTCTACCTATTTTAATAGCGTCCTCCATTGATAGTGTAATACATAAAATAAGTAAGATCACATGTTCCTTGTATAGGAGACCACATGATCTTACCTATCTTATTTGTACACTTTCAATGGAAAGTGTCGTCTCAAAATCTTTATTGGTATAATTTGGACTTTATGCAAGTAGAAAAGTCTGCAAAAAAAAAGCATAATGAGAAGAGCGTTAGGGTGTTATCTAGTGTAAACACTTAGAGAATACAAGTGTTTGAAAGTAATTAATAGGTTTAAGTGTATAAAGTATCAAGTAGTTTATTGTTGAATAATTATCTTATATTTATAAAAGAATAGTATTAACAGTTGGAGAGGAGTTACTAGGCAAAGTCATTTCCGCAAGTGTTGAAGAGTATGATCATAATAGCCTTATGTCAAAGGTAATTGCTTAACTTAGTCTTTTTGGTCATATTCGGAGTCTTCTAGCCGTATCCAGAGTTTTCTAGCTATTATACACCTTTTTTAAATGGTCATGCCAGTTTTGGGCCTAAGGAAACCAAATTAAATCAGAATGGACTTAAGAAGCTCATAAGAAAGTGTTATTAAAATTGAATAAACTAATAATTTTCTTAAGAATAAGTGTCTACTAAATTGTTCTAACCGTTACACATCTCTTTTAGCTAGTTAAGCTATATTTTGGGCCTAAGCTAAAGGTGATTGATCATAAATTTTGAACCAAATCAAATTAGAATAGACTTGAGGAGCTTATGAAAAAGTGTTACTAAAATTAAATAAACTAATAATCTACTTAAAAATATACATCCATTGAATTGTTCTAACTATTATACGCTTCTTTTGATTGATCAGGCCATGTTTTGAGCTTAAGCCGAGGGTGATTGATCATCAACTGTGAAGCAAATCAAATCATAATAAACTTAAGGAGCTTATAAGAAAGTATTACTAAAATTGAATAAACTAACAACCTACTTAAAAATAAGGGTGCTCTAAATTGTTCGATTTTCCAATTAACTTCTAGAATATATTGGCCGACTCCACCTAAACTCTCCACTTTTATTTTTTTTTGGTAGGGAACTCAGAGAGAGTGAGAGAAGAGAGAGATAGAAAGATGAGGCCTACGCCGATGGACTATTTCAATGAGATGGATGAGCAGGGCTCGACGGTGGCGATGGACGTGGACGACGTGGATCCCTTGGATTTGCTCAACGAAGGCGTTCTCTCGGTCGACAACAAACTCACCGACGCCGATTTCTTCAACTCTTTCGAGGACGATTTTGACGATACCGACATCAACTGATTCACTCCGTCTTCACTCTTATCGTTTGTAATCAATCCATGCTTCTGGTTTTTTTTTTTTTTTTCCGATTCTATCTCTTTTTCTAGGGTTTAGATTTTCAAGAGCTTGCATGGCTGAATTTACGCGAATCGCTCCTTATTTGAAATATTGGATAAAGAACACTTATCAATGATTCTCGTGTTGAATTCAGATGTTTTATATGTGTTTATGTGCTTGAAAGTCGAATTTTAGGGATTTGGAAGGATGAAGAAGAAGTGGAACAATAAAACATTAATAGGGAAAGGACGTGCTGCAAATTGTAAACCTTTTAGGTCATAAAGCATTAAAAATCTCTTTGTTTGTTCATTTTGCTGCCATGACATGTCGCACATGTATTGTGCCTTGCATATGATCGATTGGAAGAAATTTAAGAAGTTTAAGGATGTGTTGTGCCCATCGCCCATGGGCTGCCTGCTTTGTCACCCACCACCCTTTCCACTAAAAACCACTAGTAACCACAGACAACTGATACCATATATGCCAACTAAACGTCAGGAATAGACGAAAGCATTTTTTGTTGGACAGATGCAGCCAGAGTAGATTTAATATGGAGCAAAAGCTGTAGAAATTGTACCGTATGTCTCCAATTAACAAAATGGTTGACTGATCTTCCTTGGTCTTGTTTTCATCCTAAAATAATGGGAAAAGGTGCTCGTATGTAGATGAAATAGCATAATACTGAGGGTTGTTGCTTTGGTTGTAGTGGTAGAAGATTTTCTGAAATTGAATCATCAGGATGTCTTGTGGAGGCCATTAGTGGATGTGTGACTGTTAAGACCTTTTTGCTGTATCAGAATAGCTGGAAGGTGCATTAGTCGTAATATTGAACCTCTATGATCTACCTTGTCTGGCTAGTTATAGCATGTTTCTTCGATAAGGCAAGTTGTGGCAAGGGCTCAAGTTCTAATATAGGAGATGATTTTCACTTCTGGGTCTTGTAGATAGACAGGAGTACATCAGGGGAAAATGATTTTGGATTGCTTGGATTTTGAAACAAGGGATAAGAAAGGCATGCCAAATTGGAAGATGATGATTGCCAATCCACTTTGATATGAGTTAGTCTTTCTTTCATCATTTATTGCAGAAGAGAGTCTAGATTGTCATCATTTCATTTATAGGATGAGCAGAAGATGAAAGGATGGGATTCTGGTGCATTTGCCCCAGATGTTGCTGGAGAATCGTGTCTTGTGAAATCTTGTTGGAAGCAGATGATCAATAGGACTTTGGAACTAATATGCCTTTCCTTTGACAGGGTTGTTAAGAATGCGGTTCTGGAATTAAATATAAATTAGATAAAATTATGCGCTATACCACAGATATTAGTTTAGAATATATATGGTAAAGATAATAAATTCATTTTAAAGGTTATTATAATTAGCATATTAATGGTATATATTTATAAATCTTTATAAATAAAGGGTAAACACTGTTATTTAATTATGTATGAAATATAAAATAGTACAGTTTATACAATTATTGGGTAGTTTTCCATAAAATAATGCATCATTTTAGAAAGAGCTATAGGAGTGAGACAGCATAAATGTGAAAAGTTGTGTTGTTTTGAAACTAAATTACATAAAAATTAAAACTATTCTCCAAAATCCATCATTTGCATAAATACATGTCTTTGAACAAAACCTTCTGAAATTATAATTAAAAGAAAATTACTTTGTTCTCTTTATGTTAGGTTGACTCTCATTGTGAGTTTTTTAGTAATTTACATGAGAGAATAAACAAGCCAGACTGTGTTCCTGGGATCTTAATGGGATTAATTGCCCTATCTTGAGTCAGATTTGGAATAAGACAGCAATATAGATGTCCATTACCCATGTTTTTATGCACTGGAATGCTATTCTGAATGGGCTGGAGCAACTGCCAAGTCCCCCATGGCTACTGGTACTGGTTACTACATTTTCTTGTTGTAGAAACAAATCTTCTTTTCCATTTTTTAAAAAGGTAATAAAATACAACATAATTAACCAAACCAGAGGCAGATGTAGAACTAGAGGAATGGGCAAGTGCAGGAATCTGATTGTCGATAATAATTTGAGTGTTTCTCATCTGATATGCTCTCGAATTTTATTAGTATTCCTTGCATTATAGATTGTGGTTTCATGGATCCTTGGCAGCATCCCATGTGTTCATGGATTTCCACATAATTCAAGTCCGAGCCTGTTGAGAAGATTTTAGCATTTGAACATCTGAGCTGTGGCATATGGTACTAGCTACAACACCATTCTTATGTTGGGGAAAATGTGTAGCGTGCAATTCGTCATGATGCATGCATAAATTTTTCATTGGCAAGCGGATGGATCTGGAAAGGGGAGGTGGTTAAGAATTGTGTAGATAGTGATTTTGTGTGTGGCATGAAATAAAATGAGGAAATTGTAAGGCTTGGATTTGTGGAGAGTAGTTTGATTGTGTAAAATCAGGAAAATGAAGGGGTCTAATGTGTGATGCGTTTGCGTATTAATCAACTTAAAAGACTATTTGTTTGTTAAAAACTTTTGTCCTTTTTTTTTTCCCCTTCCATGTGGGATATTTGTTAAAGTTTTATCAATACTTGTGTATACCAGTAGTTTTTAGAAAACAACGGTACATGTTCTATACAAATGGTAAGATACCAAATACTTGTATTTATATACCATTATGTTTGCTGAAGCCTTTCATATACGATGGTTATCACACTATAAATAGAATCATTGCATGGCAAAATACAATGACTTGGTGAGCAAAAACCATTTACGATCTCAGAGGACACCAGTGTAAACAGCCTGCTAAAAGACACCTTTTTTACAAATAAATAACCCGCAAGTACAATGTAAAATCTAAGACCTAATGCAACTCTCTTTGGAGACCCAACGGCTGCTATTATAGCTGAACTCTTTCATAGGTGGCTATCACAAAATCCATACTATATATTAAATTATGAGCCACCCCCAACGATATGATACGGTCTTGAATTAATACATTACAGGAAACGTAAAGCACGACATGGAACAAACTGGAAAAGGAAAAAAAAAAAATGAAGACAAAAAGAAAGAAAGAAAGATGGATAGATAACTAACAATGTGGTTATGAGACAAAAATGTGACCTGAATTACTTTTCTTCGAGCATGTCCGATTAAGCAGACTCATATCGGAATGGTACGTGGACTCTCAAATTGCTTGGCCACACGAAGCGGTGCAGAAACTTGGTTCAATTCACATTCTTCTTTGTCGACACAATCGCTTGTTTGAAGTTGAATATGCCAATAATCGGTTCAGATATTCTAAAGGTGAATCACAGTCACTCATACCATTGCAACTTCCTTGTTTGTTTTCATGTCAAACATTAACCATGCTCAAGTAAACTTGTAATATTAAAAATTATGCTTGGTAAAAATCATTCAAAGCTCAGCTCCAGTGCAAGATGCTGCAGGGAACTGATGAACAGTTTCGGTTCAAAAATGGTCCAGGTGGTTCGCTCTTACAAGCTGCCCACTTGGAACCAACCGTGCATGCTGTTCTCAGGATGCTATTGATTTTGGGCCACCCACTGGGTTCACGAGGCATGAAACAAAACTAATGGTGGACGTGTCCGGTTTCTTAGGACAAAGATCGCCGATTAGTATACATGCTTGAAACAGAAGCGGGGCAGCATAATCTACGGTATCTGAATGCTTTGCCAATTTACAACATACTCTGTATGGGGGATTTCAAAGTTTAATTCTTCATTCTAAAGGGGAAATTTTAGCGCCAATGATATTTGTTACCAAAAAGGAGAACTAGAAAATGAATATTTCAAAGAAAAAACAAAAGAATTAGCTGAGTTGATTGAGGGTAGAGAAAAGATACTACAGGCAGTACAGAAACCAGAGCGATAAAATGTAGGAGAAGGCAGAAAGGGTTATTCAGTGACAAGATATACTGTCGGGACCAATTGAAATATATTTAAAACATCCCTTCATGGATGCAGGGATCGTAAATGAAACATTACATTGTCCATGTCCGTTAATCGCTTCCCCTCAGAGGAAAACTCGGACAGACAATACAAAGAAAGTATACAACATCAATCATTTTTACAGTTTCTGCTCCCACTAGGATCATCTCTTCCCATGTTAGATGAATGGCCCTAATGGCCTCGGTCAGATTCACATGTATACACGTTACCAAGCAGCGGGTAAAATGCCTTTGTCTTTACCATTTTAAGTATCTTTCAGATACTGACAGAGTTGGAGAAAAGGCCTGCACTTCATCTGGTCCCGGCATGCTGATCGTGTTGAGTGAGTAGCACAGGAAATCCAAACTTGCACATCATCTGTTCCAAATGTACGAATTTGAGCATTTGATCGCATGACCACCTCTAGATGCCTAGGGCATCTTTTCCGAACCATTTAGGAAAAAGTTATTCAATTCAAGCCCTAATTTATCATCCCTAGGCATGGAGCTTTCATGAAAGCCTCGCTTAAATGATATTTGACATGTAAAACTGAGTTTCCCCTTATTTTTCCTTAAAAGGTCAGGATGAAGCACAACAAAGTAGCACGGATCATGACACCAAATATCAAATAGTTTGAAACAAATAATGGAAAATTATAAGCATGATGCATTTTTGTATTCAAATGCTCATAACTTTAAATATATTCAACGGATTTTTAAAGACTAATTTATTAAGAATACAAATATAACTAAAAAAGTATTCAAGAGACATACTCAGTGAAACTGAGAAGTTCATCCAGGAAGAATGCTGATGTTGCGACTAGCATTCTAAAGCAAATGTGGGCACCTACGCAAAGAGAGTTCCATTAAATTTGAGCATTGAAATGCATACTTCATAAATGCGTATCTTCAACCAATTTCAGCTGCCATGACCAACCTTGAAACAATGTTCACAGTTGCCCATTCCCTTCTACGACACTTTCAACATATTATGTATTCAACTAGAAAAGAAAAGGAAATGACATGGCTTTTTTAACCAGCAACGAGGGGGGGGGGGAAATAATGATGATATAGGACAAAGAAAATTCCATAACAAGATCATGAAATGTTAGTGAAGTAAACAGTAGCTATCTTTTCCAACTACACTGAGGGGAAACTCTCAAGTATCTCATGGTTTAAAAATTTTAAAGTGAATATCATTTGCATAAGATGGATGGAACCATGAGCAAAAAGGTACCCCACTATCCACGCACATTCAGCCAGTAATCAATTTCCTTAAAAGTTCTCCTGATAGTCCTGGCCATTTATAGCTGATACCCTTTTGCCTATACGTAAGGAAGAGTGAGCATAGCTGATAAAGCCATCAGATTCCATACTTATATTGGACTAATCCATAATAGAATTCAATGAAACCTATGACTGATTTGATCCAGAACATATATTAACTAATAATAGACAATCTCCCCTGAGACAAAAGTTCTTTAATGTTCCCTACATAAAAGAAACTGACGAAGAAATTGCTTACCTCTGACATATTCTCGTCGAGATAACCTGAACCAGTCAAATTCATGCCATGTGAACTATCATACTGAAGAATTCTTAATTTTCCTTCCTGCATTTTACACAATGAAAGTTTAAAATTGGATTCAGTAATTAGCTTAAAAGCCCAGTACATACCATTTACTCACCTTTGTCCCATACACAAGGCCACCTCCTACTGTAGGATGAAAGCAAGCAACATTAACTTCATCCTCTGCACTTGGAAGAACTCTCACTAATTCCATATCAGAAACCCTGTAGACCTGATAGAGGAAAAAGAGCTTCAATTCCAAAAACGCACAGCTTTTTCCTTTTTACTGAGGGCCCTAACATATTTAACTTGCTCCCTCAAATCACAAGATTAATACACAAGAGCCATGCACTATTTAAAATGGTCTACACAAGCATGTCGTTTATAGAAAAGGGAAAAAATTCACTCGAGTGCTGGAAAGTGTTCAGACATCTACAGCACACATACCATACCTTCTTGAAATGTAGCCCTCATAATATTACTAGTAGATCCAAGAACAAAACAATTCAATTCAACATGAAGAGAACTCTCAACTCTTAGTCTTGCCTTCTTTCTCAGTCTTCACCAGTACTCACTCCACCAGCATGCCACACCAATAGATAATACAAAGTGACAAGTCAGTATTGTATACTAATGTTGATAACCTGGTTGAGGACCAAGTCGTTGAATCTTGATTCACTGGAACTTTTTTTTTTTTTTTTTATTTCCTTAAACAAGAGGGACCAAACTCAACTGCATTGTTGTCATTTTATCTATTTATTTTTTCCTAATTTATGAGTCTATAACTCTCTATATTTGTGTAAACTCCATTATATATATTTATTATAGCATGTAATAAGTTAATATTTTTGTGTTATCCACGTGAATAAATTTATAACAAAAATACATATAAAAGACAAATGTGTGTGTGTGTGTGCACGCCATGCCAAAATGTGTCCAGTTTTCATAAATTATTGTGTCAATCCCACATCAAAGTTGGCTGGACATGACAATCCAAACATAAATAATTTTTTCATAGCAGAATCAGCTTGCTCAAGAATACCAATCACATACGTCATACATGTAGGGCCATAACTATTTCCTGCTGTGATTGCAAAAAATAGAACTTTTGCAACATCTAATCTCAAGCAATGAAGCTTTTATGTGATAAGAGTTGTAGCATGTATATGGTGCAGGAAGCAGTTGGTCATTTATTACTCATTATCCTTCTGCTAAAACATGGTTGGAAGCTCTTGTACAGAAAGCTGGATCAGATTGGGCTATGATCATCGTGACACCTTTCCCAATGCTGGAATTTTCATTCTTTCTCAGAGGAAGACCAAAAAAGCATAAACACGTTGGACAGAGGAGGGGGAAAAAAAAAAAACCCTTGCACCAGTGGAAACTGTTTCTAGATTATAGTTTCCAATTTTCAGCTTCCTTCTTCTCTCTCAAGTTTTTTTCAAGAATTATATATTTTTGGTTCAGAGATATTTCCATGTTTGTTGTTTCTGCTAAACAATACTTCATTATTTATCATCAGGGAAAATAATGTACTAAGCAATTTTAGTTCTACTATAAAATGCTAGATTGGAAAAATTATAACCAAATTGTCTTGCCCAAGAGGAATACAATCAAAGAAAGCATATATACTACCAGAAGAAAAGGAAATTAAGAAGACTAGAATGGGATCTTTTTTGGGTTAGATTGCCACAATGTAATTTCAAATTAACCAATTATGCATGAATTTCTTTTACCTCCAATATGGTGTAAATAGGCACTGTTGACTCTCCATCTATAACCACACATTTTAGAAGGGAATTGTGCCGACGACCATAAGCAAGCAGCAAGTGTTCTGATGTTGGAGAGAACTGCATATACATGTACTGGACAGGTTTAGCACAACAGTTCACGATAGATGATAAAAGCATAGAATCATATTCAGAAACCTTGTGAAGCAAACAGGACTTCAACAAACTGTTATCAGACAGGATAAAGAAAATCGCTTGTGACAGGAAAAAGGTATGTACATATGAAAATTAGTTTAGCATACAAAAGTATTTTAAAATTTCTTATTTCACCAGTGCATCATATGGAGAATGGGTCAAACAGACACATTCCCTACTTATAAAATTCAATAAGAGACAAATTAATTAAATGTATTATTCAACAAAAACATTTAGAATAAAAACGTATACACAAGGAAAAAACTGCAGGAAAGCACCCAACCTGGATGGAAGTCAAACAATGTGCAGCCCTTATTGGTCGTGATGCAAGCACTAAACCAAAGCTACATCAACAGATAATAGTGTGAGATAAGTGAAAATTCCATCCCTTGATGCAAATCTAAGCTACACATGATGCCAAGTTAGAGCATTACTTTGCCTCCTCCAGGGAATATATTCGAAGCTCATACATAATTTGATGGGCTGAAACTGGATGCCTTGTTGGCGAAGTTGCCATCCCTGTGACGTCATGGTTAGCCTGACTAATTAATCCAGGATCAGCAGCATCCGCAGGAGGAAGCATACAAGCAACACATGCTGCTAAGAATCTACCACAAGGAGAAAAATGTGCCCCCATTTCACTGCAAGGATAATAACATCATTAAATACTTCGAGAGATATCATGGCCAAGCACATACATGCACTATAAAAGAATTCTTCTGATAGAAAATTTTATAGTGTAGACATCCCCAAACAAGTAGAAAAGTTTCAGATGAATCTAGGAAATCAGTATCAATAATGCAGTTGCTTAATAATTTACATGAGGAGGATTACATCACAGCTTTGTTCAGATTATTTCAGAATCCCATTTCCCATTATAAGTGCCTGATGAGAATGCAGATGGGGATAGGATAAGTATGACTTCCTAACTTACAAATTTCTCCAAACTCAATATTAATATTTAGTTATGAGAGAAAGTGATTGATAAAGTCACATTTTTTATGCTTAACCAGTATCATCAGCGAACTCTTACTAAAATGATACAAAACTGGATTACATGTAATCCCTTTTCATAAAATTACCAAATATGTCCAGATTAAAAAAGAAACAGTGCTTGCTCATAACAGTAAGCCTTCAAATTTTCTGATTCGTGGTCTTGTTTTTGGGTAAGCAATCTTATGGCTTCCCCTATTTCCTGTCCAACCCCCTACCCCCACCCACCCCCATTCATCTCTGTAAAGTTATATTACTCTGAAATGCAGAGACAGAATCTTAAATTCCAATTCTTTATTTACAATTATTTGAGAGGAAATTATCTGAACATGAAGATAAATAGCTGTTAGGCCATCCTACTTTATCATGTTAAACACAACCTCCTACAGCCCTGTCTCAATCTAACAAAGAACAGAGTTGTAGAAAAGGAAGGATAGAAAGCTAGTGAGAGAGAATAGATGAAATTTAGTGAAAGAAGAGCAGAAAATGAAAAATGGGAAAACTGAATATTCCAATTTATATGCCTGTTCCTACAATGACATAGAACCGAGAAGGTTGTGGGTTGACTAAAAACCTAATAATTAGGAGCATAAATACTCATGAATAATGAAGCTTTAAAAAACAATCCCTATTTACCTTGCATCGCAACCACTTTCATTGTTTGGGATTGTTTAAATACATCTTTCGTGTAAGTTGACCTCATAACTCTACTTAAGTTCTGGTTAGAAAAATTTGACAATTTATCCTCCCTCGTAATATTTAAATTTACCAACATACTCAGTAATACTGACTGGTGTCTTTTGACATGAAGCAAAGCATTCCAAATAAATAAATAAGAATATATATATATACCTTTTTTTAACAGGTTTAACAATAACCTCTTGATGCAAATTTTGATTTGGTATGGACAAAATGTTGAAACAATCTTATATCTATGGATTAGATTCAATCAACTTGTGAAACAATATACAGCAATGCATGACTTTGTACATGTATGCTTAGAAGCATCATCAAATTGGAAAATGAGAATGGTGAATTTACCTACAAAGAACAGCATGACTAACGGTTAAACAACAGCTACTTGGATCCAGTAACTTAAACGGATGTTTCACATCATGTCGCCATATTTTAAGCTTTACTGTGCAAGGCAATTCCGTGGAAGATGCTGTAGCCAGAGAAGCAGCAAATTCAGATCGCTGCCTGCTAGCTTGAGTGTCGCTACCATCACGTGCACCATCATTGAAAACAGGACTTTCCCCAAATATTGCAGTTGGAATAACACGATCACCTCGATGATACCGGAAACCAGATCTTCCAGCAACCCGAGATTGATTTACAGCAGCAGGGTTTGGAACGCCTGTATCACCCAAAGCAGGGGAGTTTTCGTGTGTTCCACCATTTGATTGGAAAATAGCACGTGGATTAGCAAGGGAATGACCCATTAGCCATCCTTGCAGGAATGGTAGCTCCCAATTTTTTGAATCGCCAAGAGGGTAAGGCTGAGCACTTCTCTCCTCAGCCTGAACTTCCATATTTTCATCATTAACAACTGCAGATTGAGATACTCCAGGTTCCATCTCATTGGAAAAAGCATTACTTCCAGCTTCCTCACGCACGTTAGAACACACATTAGGTTCGATAGGGGACAACAGCAGCTCATATTGCCCAGATGGAGTAGAATATGTCAGAAGGCGAACAGAGGTAGAAGGATCTCCTCTCTGCTGTCCACCATTTACACCAGCCTCTCCTTCGGTCTGCGGCAATGGTACTCTTCCCTCGTCTCTAGTGAAGGAAGGCCACATCAACACTGGCAATGGTACTAAAGGCAACTCATCAGCCAAACGAGAACGATCATGTACATGAGTGTCTGCAAAATAAACTGTTGGAGGAGGATAGTGCAAATATCCAGGAGAGGTTGCTGGGGTCATCGATGAATCTGATGAATCAAGATCATTAATCTGCAAGTAAGTTAGACAACAATAATTACATCTGTGGAGAAAAAAGCAATCTCAGTGGGAAAAATGCAACAAAATTAGCTTCACCTCAGCAGTTAAAAGGAACGGAGCAGCATGTGGGTGAAAGTGCACAGCCCTCAATGAGCGTCGAGTTCTCAAAACAACAGATGGTGAAGAAGACTCGCCTCTCCTGTTGTAATGCCATATATATAGCTAATAATAAAAATACCATTGTCAAAGCCCCTGAGAGTTCATAGAGAAAAATCCTTGGAGAAGTTGACACAAGATCCTCACCCTGTGACCAGAAGCAACAGCAAGAAGCTCTCCTTGCGCATGGAAAGCAATGGAAGCAATAGGACGATCTGCAGAGAGATAAGATGCACAGCCACATAACTTAGTTCATTATCTCATGAACTTTAGTCGATATTAACAAAGAGAACTTGAAAAGGCAATTACAGAAGTCGCGCGCATCTATGCATTCTGCAGTATTTGCATCCCATATGCGAACTTCATGATCTAAACTTCCACTGGCAAGGACCTCTGGGTGCAGAGGATGGAATCTTACCTACAAATACAATCACTAGTAAATATATGATATAGTTATAACTCATATGCCATAATCATCACCATGAGACAATGCTACAAATATAAAAGCTGCATTCAGTTTTTTTATAAATTCATAAAGGAGATGCAGCATCCACATATTAACAGCATGCAGAGGTATAACAGCCACCAGACTTTGAGATCTACAGATCCAACAATAAGTCATCTTCCTATCATGCCGCAAGTACAAATTAAATAAGGAAATTTCAACTCAGATATTTGAACTCCTACTTTGTCCAATTAGGCATTTAATCTGCACTATACATATCAACTGTTTCCATCAAGCTTCTTCTATCAAGCCAATTCCTTTCATCATAATCAACTGTTTCAGCAAATCCATCAAAATTGTGAATTTAAATGCCCCAAGGTAGCCAGAAAACTAATATAGGACAGTTGCTGATGGAAATCCATCCCTATATACATACTTGGTAATTACACTCCATAAGTCATGTCGTGGACCAAATTGAGGATGGTTTTCTTTTCTTTTCACTGTGCTTAATTTAATCCTGTTTGAGGCAAGTCTCTTGTCAAACAAAGAATTACTAGTAACCCAAAAAATTTCATGCAAGTCCACAACCAATTCGATAACCTTGGGTGCATGGACTTTATAGGGAAAAGACTGTCATTTCTCATGGTTGATGAGATAGCTGCTCAGGTTGGGACCAAATCGGAGCACTAGAAGTGCTAACCAATAAGAAAAGGCTTTTTCCAGGTTACAACAAGACTTGGACTTAAAAAAGGTCAGCGAAGCCCATGGTATTACACTACCAAATTGTTAACACTACAGACTTGGAGAATGGGAATGTCTTTCAGTAAGGATCAATCAACAAAAGTTGCTAAAGCAAAAGACAATGAGCATTTGGTATATATTTCAATATGGTGAACATTTATACATCATCATGACCTAGGAAATCAAGCCAAATGGACAAGCTCACTCCCCCATCCAAATGCCTTGCCTTTGCCAGGGCATGATTGGAAACATCTGTTAGAGAAAGAATCACAAAAGAAAAGAGTGTTCTTTGACTTCTAGAGAAGATATTTCTGTAACATAAGAAGACTGCCAAACCCATTCAAGCCACTCTGCTTCTTAATTTTTGCTAAGACAAGCTTGTCTGAATAAAACAATATCTTTGGAAAGCAAAATCAAAGACACGAAATCATCTAAAATATGGAACAGGATGCTTCATATAAGGACTTTGGTGACTGGCTTATCGGTGTTTTTTTTTTTTTTGAGGTGAAATGTCATAATTTCACTTTCATTAATAATGTAGAAATGTACAAAACAGTGCATAAAAAAACCCTAAATAAGAGCTCAGTTCAAGAAAAAAAGGGTTTTGGCGGTTTTGGGGAGGGAGGGCACCCCGGTGGTGGTGGTGGTTATAAAACCCTACACCCAAGGAATAAAAGATACACAAGAGATCTAAGACATCAATCAATTGCCTAAACAAAATTTATTAAAGAAAAAAAGGCAAAAGGGTCAACATCTTGGCATGAAGCTCACCTAAAATTAACCACTAGCAGACATAAAATTTAAAATAATCCTAGCAACATTCAAAGAAGAGCAAACGCTAAGTCCAAGCCTTTTCTCATTTCTTTCTTTCCACACAAAAAGAATCACAAAACCTGTAACTTTCTTCCAAGATGTAGAAAGATAAGGACCCAAAGAACTAAAGATCTCATGGATGGAGACAGCACAATAAAGCATTCAACAAAACCAGTATCTGCTCATTTGGCCAGGGTAATAAATAAATAAATTAATTAAAAACGTAAATAAATAAATAAAAGCACCTAGGTATCTGCTCATGCACTTTCAACCATATGTTAACCACAAAGGGACATTTGATGAACAAGTGATAATGAGATTCCTCTTCCAAATTGGACAAGTAGCACCTGTTCTCATTAGTAAATCCCCAACATACCGGTTTGCCCAAGATGAAAAACTTTTGTCACCCTACAAAGGTACACAGAGACCCTATGGTCTTAACTTCAGATATGCTTCTTTAACGGACAGCTCCCTTCTTGTTTATCTTTCTTTGAAAAAAAAAAAATGTCTTCATAGCTGCCATAAGGCAAAATAGAACCATCCAAGCCTGTCTCGATCACCTCCCAAATATCACCGGAAGGCCTATCCCACAACCATCAATGATTGAGCATAGGCTAGCATTTTTTGTACACCAAAGATATAGATGGCATGCTCTCCTAGCCATGAAAAACAAGGGACCTCTAGATTGCCATTCATCACACCATAAAAAGATGGAATTTCCATTTCCCAATACCCATTTAAATTAACTCATGCACCAATGGACCTATCTGGAGGATTTTACACCATGCAAGAAGCACAACCTGCTATCTTCACAGACCAGAAGTTTTTTCCTTTTAGTAACTCATAGTGTACCCAACTAGGCCACAGAGAATCCTTGAAATCCGTTTAAACATACCACGAATGTTTAAGTTGCAATCTTGTTTCAGAGTAAAAGATCAAGAATACCAAGATCCCTTTCTTTTTTAAGTATGCACACGTCTTCCCAAGCAACTTTTGCTTTTGCTTTGTTGCCATTTTATAAGAATCTCATCATTTTCATAGGCATCTCCTTCAAAATGCTCTTTGGCCAGATAAAAATAGAGGAAAAATACACTTCAAGAGAATACTTCTTAGCAATTGACTCAAACTTTCAATTAAAATTAAATAAAATTGCACTACTCACCAATCAATCAAATGTTGGTTGGAATCTACAGTTATTGGCCAAGCAAAGGAAAAAAAAAAAATTCATTCCTAACTTTAGAGCAAATTTAACCTTACTAATTCAAGATTACTCTTTAATCAAAGGATTTTCTCGTTTTTATTTTTTGAGGTGAATCTAAAATTGTTGAGTCATATCAACTGGTCCTGGGAGGAATGGAACCCCAACATTTTTAGATCATCCCAGTGCTGTGGAGAACTACCACAATTCATCCACTATAGGGCAACCTCCAGAGAAAATTCTTGTATCAACATGATATAGGGCTGAATTCCGGGCATCTTCAAAGTAACTTGGCCTACTAGCAGTACTACATTTAGATTTTCAGTCACTGAAAGGCCCTTGATTAAAATCCTTACTCCAAGGGACATATGCAATTCTGGCATTGCGTTACAAGCAAGTCTACCCTTATGTCAGAGATTACAGCGGCAATTGTGAAAACTCACAAAGGGATTTGGGCCCGAATTTGTCCATCTTATTACTGCCTCTCTTACCTGAGGCTACACTGGACATGCCACATTGGAGGCTCAACAACTCTACTCTTTATCCTGTTTAATTGGCTTGAAATAGCTCACAAAGGAATTTGGGCCCAAATTTGGCTAGCTTATTACTGCCTCTCTCTCACCTGAAGCTAGACCAACATGCCACATTGTTTACTTTGTGAAGAGGATGGATCAAGGACGGAACAGGTAGGTGTATCCAGGGAATTTTTGGGGTAAAGTGTCCAGTACCCACATATATCATATATTAATCAAGTTTGTACTTCATTTTAGTTTTGTTTATGTAGAATCCTGGGGAAACTACCTCAACAGATTTCAGATTTACAACTCTTTCTAGCCTATATGATATATTGTATCCCAGCCCTATCATGGGCAATCTGTAACTAGTTTAACCTGCAGGGATAAATACTACTGTAGTTTAATATTGTTCACTCATTTACTCACAAAAAACATTTACTGATTATGTTTCAATCATGTGCATAGGAAAAAATTGGCCCACAATTCCACTTATAGCTGGTCATGAATTGGGTTTTTAATGGCTAAATCAATGAAGATGGGTAAGCAATGTGGTATTCACTTTATCCACATGGACCACATCAGCACTTTGAGCCACCACAGTCCACATCATGAATCTGGAGAGTTTTAGCCAGAATTGGCTTAGAGTGTTGACTTTAGCGCAAATCCAAAACTTGAGTGGTAAATATGGCCAAATTAAACATAAGTGGTAAATTTGGCTACATATGAAAACTATAATGTTGCAGTAAATTTTAGCCTTTATTTTTATATGCAAATGGTACCAGATGTCTCTATTTATGCAACCTTCTCACCATACAAGATAGAGATAATAACAAAAACATTGTGACTAGAGAATCTAAATTTCAAGAAGCAACAAAATTGTAAGGTATCTAATGGATCTTGGGAAATGGGGCATCAAACCAAGCAGCATACTATATTACTTTTCCTGGTTTGCCTCTTCTACGTATCATAGGTACCAATATTCAACTCAATTTTGGGTGCACTTTCACCAAAATTTCCTTTCCTTTCCGAAGCTTCCTTCTAAAATCTCTCTCTCTCTCTCTCTCTCTCTCTCTAGCAACCACTACATAGTTGACTTTCATGCACAACACAGTAAATCAAATCCACAGATAGGCCTTCTGATTTTCAAACTCTGGATTTCACCACAAAATTCAGTGCAAATTAATAAGGCACAAGATACAGCTACCAGTACATATGCATGCTCAATCCTCAATCCTCAGATGAACTGTTTCAAACGCGGAGGGAATATTATATTCATGAAGGTTTGAATGCAGTATTTCACTTGCTGACCAAGGAGGGAAAAATATTTCAAAGACTGCAACAAATTTGTTGGATCCAAGAATTTACCCAAGCAACACAAGACAACTGAGTTTTTTTGTGCGTGTGTATGGTTGGGGGGTTTTTGTTTTTTTGGTTTTTTAAAGGGTGGGGAGTAAATCCCCCTTTCTCATTAGTTGAAAAAATAAAAGAATTTGTTGATATTATATTGCACTAAAGGTACAAGATACAAGACCTGTAGCAACATCACTAGAGTTTCATGATTTGAATCATGCGTGTTAAGAGCATATAGTTCTATAAAGTATTTATAGTTTCTCAATTGATTGATGGACATTGAGTATATAAGACTATGTCAAAGACTCATACACAAGCAGGAGCTTAACAGTGAAGTGCATACCACCCAAGGTGTTCTCCGATGGCCACTTAACACCTTTAAACAGCTCCCAGTTTCGCAATCGATAATCTTTACCGTGTGATCTCCACTGCAACCCATATAAACATGTCATCAATTATCAGTAAATTTCAAACCATCTAACCTGGTCAATACAGAAGGCATTAGCTTACTGTGTAGAAGCTAGAGTTTTTCCATTGGGGCTAAAGGCCGCTGCAATTGTTGATCTAGGAGGAGGTAATAGTGGGCAATATTTGGCTGACAAATGCCGTAATGACTCAGCCTCGACCCTGATTAGTAGTTCATACTGGAAGAGTCAACATGCTTATATGATCGATTAAGTAAAACAGTCCATGCACAAGGACATGCATACATGTACAAAGTTGTTAAAAGGTGCCTTGCTATATGTTGCAGAAGAGACAAGGAAATAGTTGACATCACAGAAAGACTCAGGGGAAAACCATTGTACTTTTCAAGTATTGATAGAATAAATTTAGGCCCACCTCAGAATGAAGAGAAAATCACCCAGTCATAGGATTTGTCCCATAAAACAACAGGAAATAACAGTTTCATTTACTTCCAATCCGATTGTTTTCTATGAAAAATAGAAGATTCGATGAGACATAGGAATTTCTCATCTGAATATAAGTTAATTTTGGGCCTTAGCGTGTAGCTTTGGTTGCCCACTTTCAAGAAAAATTATAGTTCATTAAGCAAGAGTTAGTGGAGAAGGAGGGAGGAAGGTATAATATATCATGAGAAAATATATATAATATATGAGACAATTTAATATAAAATAATAGAAATTATTGAATGGTATTTAATGTCAAATTTTTTTTGGGCGAATATTTAATATCAGATGTTTAGTATGTTATAGCATTAACTTTGCGTGGAAGGGGTCAAATACACAATATGGAATCCTAGCAATATTTTACTTTTAGGCATAATAAGTACTTTTTGAATATCACGTCAGATTCTTGGTAAAAAAAATTGTTTAGAATATAATTAACGATTTATCTTATTAATTAGAAGCATCATTCATTTTCAGGGTCACCCCCTAGACATTTAACAACACTTCTAACTTTATAGAAGAAGTTCAACACAAATGTAATTGAAAGCTTTTAATATATTAGAAGACAAATTTATGAGCCTACCTTTGTTTCTTCATTGTGGTACATGGAAGAAATCTATTGATTCATAACTTTTACCTTCAAAGTAATCATAAGTTTTTACCATTTGTTTGGGCCCGAAGAATAAGCTCGCCCCATTTCACTAAATATAGACATGGATTGTGGGCATACTACAGGAGGGTTTACTCTGAAAGATTGTCTGTTTGGTGCCATTTAATCATAAATGTGCATATTTTATAGATGTTCAATATGAATGTATACTTGAATTATATCAATACCTCCAACCAAAAGATCATATACTTGTTAAAATAAATAATATTATTAATCTGCTTTCTGTTGAAATAACAGATGATACTTGTTTGTTGAAGACTGGAATGTACAATTTGCTTCAAGATTCATTCAAGTAATTTTTACATATGGCATCAAAAACAATATGTATTTAGAAATCTGCATTATAAGAATATTTTCATATGCCTGTACATTGCACTGGACAGATAAGTAGTAAGTCTTACATACTAGAAGCCAAATTCGATTCAATTAAGAAGTTTTCACCTGTTCAAATGTCCCAAACATTCACAAAAAATGCTTCAATTGGAAACCACATTTACAGCACCTTATAAACTCATGAAGCTTTATTAGTCCACTTAAAACCTCTATAACCAAATTGAACATGACCTCCCTCCTTTAAGGACTTCTATTTCTAATATCCCTATAAATATTGGTAAGATGTCATTACTCGATAGAGGCAAACTACTGATAAAAGTTGCAGTTGCACCTCTCTCTTTAATCAGGAAAGCATCTTACATGGTGCCTAGAACATCATAAGGAGCTTTGACACCTTAAGAGCGCCTAGCTTTCAAGATCTACAAACAAGATTCACAACACAAAAGATAAAGATGTTATCTGATAAGCATAGCAGTACCATGAGATAAGCTCGCGTTTTGGATCTTTCCTTGCCTCGCGAGGTTGCTGAAATGGATGCAATGAAACTTCTCCCCACAACATCCTTGAAGATTGTTTAGCACGTGGAACTACTTCTCTCCGAGCTAGGAGTTTAAAGACATTGGGACTGACAGATAACAGGATATGATAAGCATTTCTACTACTAAATTTAACTCGGCCAATAGAGAAATAACTCTAACAGAAGAGGCACAGGTACAATCCTAAATAATTAGCTAAGTAACCAAGAAAGAAGTAGTGCAAGTAGATGACAAGGGTTCTCCAAATCAAGTGCACGGTGAGAAAATCCAGCATGGTGCTACACCATTGCAGTGAATTGTACAGAGCGTACGAGGCATTTGAATGACTCTCTATGCATCAAGTTTAGATCTATTTAATCAATGACTAGCAAGTCTAGCAGTCCTAACAAAGCTTGAATACATGTCATACAGGATACACTTAGTGATCAAAATTAAATCAGAATGGTATAAGAATGACAGCAAAAGCAATTGGTCAAAACATTATCATCTCAAACAAAAATTTAGAATCCCAATCAAATGATCTGCCAAAGCACTTCACTTCTAAACAAAGCCAACTTCCCAGACCACCTGAAACAACCTGACAAAGCTCACAAACCCTTCATTACTTCAGCAAACCAACTTGACTAAAATTGAATACCAAGCTTCTTCTTAGCAAGATCGCAGAGTTTCACCTCGGATACAGTAACCGGACACCAATTATAGTTTCTTCCACGGAAGTACATTCCAGATCCTAAATTTTCAACCCCAAGCCCCTCTCTATCAGATAACCAAGCTTCGAAGATCTACCCAATTATACTACAAACAACCTCAACAAAAACAACCCACTTCACCATGAATCAAATTGAGCTAAGAAAGGAACAAAAGATCATACCTTTTATGAATTGTTGCGTTACTCCGAGGAGTTTCATGAGGATTCACCATCTGCTCATGCTGACTCGATGTCGACGGAAATTCCCCGTCTTCGCCCCAAAATGAACCCCTCATTTTCAACATTTACTCACTCAAAAACCTCATAAATCTTCTCATTATCACTTAAAAGTGGTATACAAAATAAAAATTGAAACTTCACGGGTGAATTTCAAATAATCCAAACACTTGCATCAAAAGGGGAGAGTACTTTACGATGGAATTCTAAAAATTTAGGAGATTTAACGTTAACGATCGAAAAGGTTTTTTATTTCCTTTTTTTTGGGTTGGAAAGAGGGGGTGGGGGTGTTGGCGTCGAAAAGAAAAACCTAATTTAGCCAATGTGAGTTTAGGAAGAAGCTATGTTTTTATCCGATCGGGAAAGGAAAATGTTCATGGCTTGGTTTTGTTGTCCGATAATTTCATTTTCGATTGGTTGCTATATGAAATGGCCATTTTGCCCTCGATGAACTATGGGAATCAGAGCTCCCGGCATCGGTCCCGAAGCGCGTGGGTTCACGTGGCGGTCATGATTGAAGGACTTTTTCTCTTCCCCCAACCCAATTCCTCTCTCCCCTTAATTCCTTACAGGGAAAAAAGAGTTTTACGCTTTGTTCGACACCAGGAACAAATATGAAAGGAATAATTTTGGAAAGAAGAAATAAAACAAAGAATTATGAGAGTATTTAATTTATTTTATTGTGTTTAGATAATAAAAGAAAGGAAATTGGAAGGAATTTAATTATTATTAAAGATAAAATGAAGTATAAAATGAAATTATTAATATATCCATAAAATGTGCTAATAGATAAGATAAAAAAAAAAAGTAAAATCAATATTTAAATAACTTTTTTAACTTTTGATCTATTTTCTCTCCAATTCGGAAAGGAACAAAAATTGGTAGAACCATGGAAAACTTTCTCCTCTAATCATTCATTCAACTTTTTCTTCATTTTCCAAATAAGGGAAAGTGCATTTAAAATCCCAATTTTCCTTCCCATTCTAATTCTTTCCTTAATCCAAAACATAAGCTTTAAGTAAAAACAAATGGAAAGGGAAATAATATGTTTTGATACTAGCTCTTGAACATAGCCTAAGAGTTAAACACAAAGCAGTCTCTATTAGAAGATAACTACCCCAGCAAATGAAGACTCTATATAAGCTCGAACCATATAGCTGATCAATTGGTCAATTGCTAAAGCAACCAACTCATACTAGGAGTTGCACAACTTCAATCAATCTTGAGCCAGAACATATGGAGTTGAGCAAATACTAGCTATGGATTATGTCGAGCAAAGGTCCACTACAAAGACATGGTCAAAACATACTCATTCCCCATAACCTCAGGCACAACCATGCAAGAGGCTCCCTTCAAATCAACCATACAATATTCACTAAATGTAATGAGTGACCCATCCTTAAAAGGGTTATGTTGTCAAAGCGTATGGCACCATAAGACATTAATGAGGATGAGATAGATTCTAAGCCCAATGGCAGTCATTCTTCTTCTCAATGTTAGAAAATCTCGTGAAAGCCCCAAAATTTTGGGCTCATATGGTCCAACTTAGCAAAAGGCTTTTTTGCATGGACTATAAATATTTTCTCTTAGAATTCTCCTAAAATAAGCCAAAAAACAAACCATATAGTCCTACATATGCTTGTGCAAGCTCTCCTTCTTGTCTCTAAAGCTTGCTTAATTACTAATCTTACTAACTTAAGCATTAAAGTAATTACGTCGAATAACCCTTTAGCATAATGAATTACACTTATCAATTTTGCAAATTAGGTTGCCAAGAAATCAAGAACCTCTTAGACTAAACCCACTATGCCCTAAGATGCCTAGAAAACTCTACTGGCGATTGCTTAAGGTAGCAATATGAAAGCTACAAAAACAAAACTCTAGTTTCTACTTTCCGTTATTATTATTTCATGTTAGTTTTTATTTCCCTAATTTATCTATTATAGTGAGTCAGCATTCTTGTTTAGTCATACACCGTCTAAAAACATATTTTTACTCATAGTATTTCTTATTTTATCCTTATAATAATCATCATCTATTATTTTTCTTCAAGAGCTAGTTATGGGTTTTGAAGAAAGTTGCTACTCCCACTTGTAATGTTCTAAAACAAAATCCCTTTTCAACAGTCGAACTATAGTAATGTATATTAATATACCATCTAGAGTTAAAACTATAATGATACGTATTAGCATAGTAATAATATCAATTTCAAATGACCATTATATCCTTATACACTATAATATGCATATAAATACTTATACAATTAATATCAATGTACACGCATTTTTCCTTTTCCTTAAATTTAGTGAACTTCATCTAATGTATTGAACGAAGTCCAATAAGAAAGGGCCTTCAAGCATTTAGTAAGACTTCATTTAAAAAAGAGTAATTGAGCTATTAAAATAGGCCCCAAGTTATAAGGAACTCTAAAGCATTTGAATGGGTCTCCAAATTTGAAAAGGGCATTTAGACCAATAGCCAAGCATTTGAAATATAGCTATGGTGCTTCTTTGACACACATTTAGTATTGTTATCCATAGTAACCTTAGCAGAAAGAATATATGAGAAGCCTATAAATACTCCTTAAAAGTCATAATTATGCAATTAATTATGATCTATCCACTATTGCTTGATTATTACTTTGTTCTATAGTAAATTAGTGTTAGATTAAATTATTGATGGATAAGAGTTTAGTGCATAACTAAACTTTTATTTTGCATTCCAAAAGCACTGGCCACAAATTACTTGTAAGAGCAAACACTTTTATATTAGTCACTGGTGATCAAATTTATGATATTAATAAAGTTGTGTATGAAGACTTCTTGAGTGACATTTCGTGATTTTATAACTAGACAAGTGGTGTTCAATATCACACTAAAAAATCGAGTATTTGCTATCTCTCTCTTTCTTTTTTATTTTCAGTGTTTATTGTTTTTATCATTTATTATTTGATTTGACAATTTCCGATAAAAGATGATTAGATCCAATCCACCTCCTTCTCTTAATTTCTTGTTAGCATCTCAATAACTTATATAGCTAGGTCTCTAATTTTTCTAATGTTACATTTAGTACGTGGAAATCATTCGGAATGGAGTGCAGTAGAATCGAGAAGGGAATGACCAATCTATTCCTTTGTTTGGAAATATCAATAGAATCACCAATTTCATTCCATAATTATATTTGGTTTTATCATATTCAAAACGAAATAAAATAAGCATATAGTAGTATTTGACAAAAATGCCCTCAATTCTCTTTTTAAAAAGGCCGAATCACATTTCACTTTAAAGTTGGGATCACCAATCCTAAAAAATTACAATTCCAACTTCTTAAAATATATCTAAACATGAGAAATTAAATCGGATCCAAAATCACAATTCCATTCCAAATCCACTCCTACATACTAAATACAATATAAGTGCTTAACCACTATAGATGTGAAGATTCTATGGACGTTGTCATATACATGTTGCACGAGTTTCGTGCTTTACCCAGTTTTAAATGGCACGTCAAGGGATGACTCAAAAGAATATCAAAGAGGAGCGTCGAGATCAAAATTTTTCTTTTTTTTTTCCTTAATTTTAACTATAATAAACTCGATCCATTTAACATAAACTGCTTGAAAATAATGAAAAAAAAATATATTTATGTTGCTAAAACTCTTTTGAAAACATTTTTATAAAAAAGAAAAGTTAAGATGAATCAAACGATAGAATAATCCTAACGTAACTATTAGCTAAATAGGAGTAAAAAATTTCTAAGTTTAAAGATATTAAAATTAAAACTAATATCAGTTACCAAGTAAAACTTTCAAATAAAAGAGAATATTTACTTCCCTTTTAAAAATTGACCAACATAAACAAATTTGATATATAAGTGGAAAATAATTAGCATAAATTACATGAATCACTCCTATAAACTTTATAAATGACATGAATACCCCATTTTTTTTAAAATACAACACTTACCGTCTACTTTTACCTAATGAGATGCTGGCATAGCACAAAAACTAAAATGCCATCTCCATGTTATTGCGACAACAGCATTATTCATTATTTTATTTAAATGTTATAATTATATATATTAAATAACTAAACTAATAGCAAATTGAAATGAATTCAAAAAATAAAAAAAAATAATAATAAGGCTATTAATTTGGTTTCACTAAATTAATAATGATTAAAATCAATTTAGAAAATTAAAACCATATATTCGACATTAATGATTGATCATCCTTCGGATCCCCATGTTAGGCGCATCATAAACAAAAGCTACTGATCATTTGTCCAAGAATCTCTTTCTTAGACATGGCAACTACTGAATAATAATGTGCTTTCCACTGGTGAAGACATCTAAAGAGGATTCTCTGGTGTTTTGAAATCTCGTTTGTTGCTGTGTTGAATCCAACTACTTATCTTCAGTGCTCCAAATTATGAATTTCTGATAGCAACCAAATTTGAGCCTAACCTTCGGTGCTCCAGGAGTAGAAAAGTGGCTTCACTGCGCTGCCGATAGGCATGCAACATTCGAGAATCCAATTTCTGCAATGCAATTTTCTCATTAATAAAAAAAAAATTAATAAAAAGAATAACGATAAATTTAAATAAATTTAGAAAATTAAAAAAGAAATGATAGATTAAATTTTTTTCTTTTTTATTTTTTTGAACTTATTTCAATTTTTATTATTTTAATAGTTTAATTAATTATATATATAATTAGAATATTTAAATAAAATAATGAAATGTGATGACATGCTAATTTTTGTGCCACATCTGCATCCCATTAGACAAAAGTTGGGGGATAAGTGTTGCATTTTAAAAAATTGGAGTGTTTGTATCATTTAAAAAGTTTACAAGGGTGGTAACGCATAATTTACCTAAATAATCAAAATACACTAAAAGGAAAACTTTCAATTTTTTTAAGAACCCTCAAAGGGTACCTCCATACCAATTATGTGAGTTGAAGCTATCATTTCTCTTTTCTATAATAATGTTTAAGTTAATGGATCTCTTTTTATTTCAAAATTTATTGAATTTTATGTTTTTTTTTTTAATTTTAAACTTTTTATTCTTTTGATAAGGAAACATTAGAAACCCATTAAAGAAAAACATTATTTTGTGAAACTGGTCCTGATTTGATAAATCCTACTTTTAGATAAAAAAAAAAAACTAATTTCAAGAAAAATCCTATTGCACAAATAAATCAAGAAAAAAGAAACCCCAGATTTTGAGAAAACACTAATTTTTGAAAACCTTAAACATCAAGAAAAGCATCAATTTATATAACCAAGCAACAAGCCCTAACCATGCAATCAATGCTAAAATTATCA
Source organism: Lumnitzera littorea (assembly GCA_024138015.1). Lineage (NCBI taxonomy): Eukaryota > Viridiplantae > Streptophyta > Magnoliopsida > Myrtales > Combretaceae > Lumnitzera > Lumnitzera littorea. The sequence continues at coordinate 30,799,023 of JAMXBB010000001.1, forward strand.
CCAATCATGCAATTATAACAATTTCAAGCATAAAACATGCAATTTTTTTGAAAGGAACAAGTAAAATGCAATCACATAATACGCAAGTAAAATTTAAAAAAAAAAAGAGCAATTTTTCAAAATCATGCAATTAAAAAAAATCAAGAAAAAAAATCATGTAACATGCATACATCTCCAAGAAGCATGCTAATAGGCAATTACACATCAAAACTACTAACGACCTTAAAACATGCAAGTTGTCAGAAAATATGCAATCTAATTAATAAAATGTACTAATTTCGTAATACATGCAAACTATGCAATTTAATCATCAAAATTCAATAAAACTACTGGATAATGCAAACTATCGTAAAACGTGCAATTTAATATTTCAAAACAGGAAAAAAATTATTTATATATTTTTTTAAGGTATGCAAATTTCCAAGTTTCATGCAAACTAAAGCAAAAAGATATCAAGATTCATAAATTATGTAAATTTTCAATTTTCATGGAAAATTATTCCAAGCAACCCACCTTTTTTTTTTATTTTTCAAAAAAATTTATTATTTTTTTCATAAGAGAAAAAAAATAAATAAAAATTAGGGAAATAGCCTTACTTAGTGTATGATGCTTAATCGGAGGTGCTTTAACATTCGTCAATCGTGGTGTTGTTATCAATCGAACTCCTCAAGGAGCCTTTACTCAAAGTGGTCTATCAAAATTGCTTCAATGGTAGCGCGTAGGGCCGCTGTAGGGACAGAGGCTAGCTCTCCACAAGGATATCTCAAGTTTTATGTCATCAATTCGCTTACAAACTTTAAGCTCTAACATAGGACAATTTTGGCCTAAAATGTGATTTCGGTTGAAACCAAGACCAGGCCTAACAATTTCTAAAATATCCCTTTTATATTGGGGTCACCAATCACCATAATAAGCGTATGTCGTATTTCCAAGTCGAAGTTCATGTAATAATGGATGTATAGGCCCCTAGTTCATTCACAGTCTAACTTGCAGAAAATTGATTTTTGCATTAAAATAAACTGGAGGTGTCTTGAAATGTTGTTTGAGGATGAACTTCGCCCAGGTCCAAACTAGTTTCCACTTTCGAGAGTAAGCACGGAAAATATCTTTTATTTGAAAGAATAATTTCGAAAATGCTTTTAAAATCGCCACCAACGATATTCAGAATATAAAAGAGTCAAATCGGATGAGTAGGTCAATTTTAGTCAAGATACCGGTGCATTTGAAAATCGGAAATTTGAGAGCTCAAGACGTAACATTTCAAGTTGTTACAACCATCAAATAAGAGTATTTCCAATAAAGGGTTTAATTATCCTAAATTCATTGACAAAATAATTATATGTAAAAAAATTATTTTAATTTCAAAGAAAGTATTTCATTTAAAAAAAATCTATTTTTTTTTTAAAAGATTTTTCTTTTCTTTTTTTGAAAAAGATTATTCTATTTCTAAGAAAAGAACCCTTTTCTATTTTTTAGGAACAAGGAAATCTTTTACAAAAAGATTTTTAGCTTTTTTATTTTTGTTTTAGTGGGGCGCAGGGGGTGGGGGTTGGGGGGTCAACATTCTTTTATTATTTTAATTTTTGTATTTTTGGGGAAAAACATTCTTTTATTTTTTTTTTTTATGGTCACTTTAGAGATACAAGATGGATATTCCTTTTTCAAGAAACATCAAGTGGATTGGAATTTTTTTTTATTTTTTTTATGGTCACTTTAGAGATACAAGATGGATATTCCTTTTTCAAGAAACATCAAGTGGATTGGAATTTTTTTTTTTATTATTTTCTAGAAATTCTCCAAATTTTATTTTTTTATTATTTTTTGAAATTTAAAAAAAAAAAACCTTTTTTCGTCATCTCTCCCTTTTTTTTAAAATAAAAACTAATCACCATTAAATGATGGTACATACCACAACAACCCAAAAATTATATAAGGTTTGAACTTACTTTTTATTATTTTTGTAAAAGAAAAAGGAAATCCTAAGTTAGGTGTCTTATAAAGAAATCTTTGATTTATTTCCAAAAAAATAAATTATTGAATTTCATGCCCCCTAAGTGGGCCATAATAGTAGCATTCCTAAAAGCTATTATTTAGCGTGTGAATTTACTACCCAATAGCCATCTCATAGTTAGAGTGCACGAGATTCCACCTAAGATACTTGCTTACCTATTACGATCAAATATAAGACCTATATGTATGTGTATAACCTCATGGATAATTGCTCGACCCATAGATATTTCGAGAAGATAGTTATATGTATATACTCATATTGAAACCCATTAATAATAAACCCAATGGACACTTGAAAGAAAATAAGGAGGGCACTTGGCACTCATAAATCTAGATCTTTCCATTTTTAATATAACCTATATTATAAGAGAGTGAGTAGCCACTACTTAGTCAATTCATTATTCACTAATGCTATTGAAGTAAGTTATCAATCATTAGTTAATGGATAAGTAACTCTATCAATATACCAAATAAATGTACATTCAATGGATAAACAACACATCTATAGGGGTTCAGAACCATAGTAGACGTAGATTTATGTTGTTTATACTTTGATTATTCCACCTCCTTACCATGACAATTAACACCTCACCTTACCCTAGTAGTAGCTGTCTTTGGGTGTAGTTTTGGCTGACAAACTTAACGTTATCCCTATGCCCGAGAAAGAGCTTAATCAATAGCATCAAGGTGGCTTCAACTTAGGCCCCTAAAATAAGGTCAATCACAAATAACATGTTTGTTGAATAAAAAACATACGATAAATATATTCAGTTTTTTAAGCTAATAATTTAAAATTTTTTATTATTCAACTAACAACCCAAATGTGCCATATAAGCAATTAGTTAGTCAACAAACAATAAAAAACAATCATTAAGCACTACGCAACATAAAGTAGTAAGCAGATAGTAAATTATAAGAACTCCCTCACCTAAGCATCGGGAAGAACTAATGAAAGAAATTTTTAGGAAAATAGTCAACAAGATTGATTAAATCACTTAAGATATGACACATACAATAAGAACTTAGAATGCTAAAGAGGAAGAACCTATTTCATCCAAAAATAACTTTCCTTATCCTAATTTGTGCTTCAAGTCAAATTTAGTTGAAGTTGATGAGACTATTTAGTACTTATCTTTGGTTTACTATTATTTAGGTAGTTTAATTGTTATTCGTAACTTTAGTTCATTTTAGCAAAGGATTCAATAAAGTTTAGAAAGTTTTGTTTCAAATTTTTACTTATGCTATAAATTATGGGCACATACCATACCTTGTTTCTAATGACATGTGGTTCGATTCATTTTCTATTACTTACCTTATGCTTAATATAGTTCCTTTAGTTCTATGGTTAAACAATTTCTCCATTTAATCATTTGGTTAACTAATTAATTATGGCCTAAATTATCTTTTTATCTTTATCCATGCATAGTTTTAAGTCTATATTATACTTTTGGAGGAAATTCATTTGTGTTATGAATTTAGTATCATAAGGGGGTATTATAGGTCCTTCATATACATATTAGTATTTATCTTGTACTTAAGGTTCCACTTAGGGCTTTACTTACCTTTCACTCAAGATTGTGGTTGTATATTAGACAAGTCATTAGCTTATCAAATCCCTTAGGGTTCTAAGGGTCTACTTGGTTAGGAGGAATAAAATCTTAGTGGAACCATTTACAGTCATAATGATTCAACTTGAATTGTTCATATCTTAGTCAATTTAGGTAGGAACTAGATGTTTAGTCTACAATTCTACTGTTTTCCACTAATTCTTCATTAAGGCAGCATGAGTCACTGAAATAATTTATGTACACGTTTAACTTAAACTTAGCCGACTCTTTCTTTTTTGTATTATCAATGGGGTTTAATTGAAATATAGGCTTAGTTCACTATTACCTTTAGTAGCTAAGGACTTCAAGAAGGATCTTGTTCTTTGTTTTTAACTACACAACTTAAAGGTTCAATGGTTCCTTGTTATCTAGTTCATACATGTAAGTTAAGGCATCTCCATTGTTTTAACTCATAATTGAACGTGTTTTGTTTTAGGGGTCTTTTACTGTTATATTTGGTAAGAAAAATTAGAATTTGTTATTAATGTATGATTTAACATGAGTAAGCAATGTAGTGGTTAGGTTCAAAGGACTATGAAGGTGCCCATTTTTGCTTATATTTTTCCTCTCATTGTCAAAATGCTTTATTTGCAACTGGATATGGAGTTTTGCACTTAAAAAATTGATCAAAACGATATAAGTTTTTTTCTTAGCTAACTTAAAATATAAATTTAGGATATTGAGGATCTTTAAGTTTTGGTTTTGCTAAATTTCAAAGTTGTAAGAGAAAATGGTAACCAAAATAAAATTGATGGACATGCAGAACAAACTGGGGCTAGTACAAGAGCATCATAATCTAGGAGCTAGTTTAGGGCCTTAATAGTTGTGTTTCAAAATGAAATTTCATTGAGAAAAACTTTGGAGTATTGGTAAAAACTGAGAGATGGCAACTCTACATTTCACCATATGTAGAAGGAACAATAATTTTTTACATTTTGGTTAAGGGAAGTCTACTATTGTGATTTAGTTGCCTGTCGCTCGGCCAATTCTAGGTTGCTTGAAATCCTTTTGTTATTATTGAGGATTGCATAATCCCCTTACTAAGAGTCTATTTATCCCTTTATACAATTGTTCTCTTCATAGTTTCAAATCTAAATCACCTTCAAGTATTTAACAAATGGGGTTCAAGTCCTTTAAGTCATAGCTTAAGCCCCATTTTACATGCCTAAATTGTTTTGGTTATAAGTTAGTAGTTTCTCATAGGAAATTGGACATATAAGTAGTCATTATGAAGCTCTTTTAGTCTAGTTTGGTTGGAGATCAAGTTAATAGTGAAAAGCTCAAAATATTATGGGGATACCTAAGGGGTTTATCTTAAATGAGTTGTAACTTCTTATTCTTTTTCTTTTTGTTCCATACTTAAACTTGCATTTTATTCAAATGAGACTTAGCTTAAACATAAGCATTCATGCCGATCCATTTAGTTTACCATCGCTTAGGCGTGTCCATGTTCATAGGGTGTTAAATCCAATTATACCTCTTTACTTGATTCCACTTATGTATAATTAGAAGTTGGTATATGATTATATTAAGTCTTTAAGCTTCGTATTGGTTTAATTAAGTTATGATCATTTTAAAATCTTGTTAATTTAATTAAATTTAAATATAGGTTGGATTTATTTGATTTTCCCAAAGATGTTATTCTATGAATATGTTTATGGGTCAATCATTAAACATATAGTATAGTTGCTTGATTTTTGTCCTATTACATTCACTTCTAAACAATTAGGGAACCCTTATAATGGTAAATTTAATTAAAATAAGGTGCTAACTAAGTTGTTTTTCAAGAAAAAAAATCCTTCGTTAAAGTTCTAATCACAACGGTTTTACCTATTCGAGTTCTTAAAGCCTAGAGATAATTAGATATCACCTATATATCTACATTAATGTTTAACTAAATCCCTAAACAAGAAGCATTAATAACATACAAGCCTTAGGTGGCTCGCCACAATGGGTTTCACATATCAAAAAATGAGTAGAATGAAACTATTTCCTAATCTACACTTTTAGTAACCATAGATCATAGTATAAGCTTGTAACCATTTAGACTTCCCTATAAACTTCAAGAAAATCAACATGCATGAATGGAAACATGGAGGACTCACCTTTGAATACTATATTTATGCAACAAGAGAAGGAATTTGGAGCTACCATTTTAAGGGAATACAACAAGTAAGTTTATTAGCCAAATGTGATCAAGAATTAGGAGTAAAGGATACATTACCACTTTATCTATGTTTGAGAAGCCAGAAACCACCTGAATCCTAGTGAAAGTAACGTAGTTAACCTCATAAAGGTTAGTTCTTGGATTGTTTTTGACGTGGAGAAAAAATATGAAAGTTTTGACCACTTGAAATGGAATATAAAATGGAAGACAATGCATAGGGTGTTGCATGAGATTAAGGGAAGAAATGAGAGTGTTTCTTTTTTGCTTAAGTCATATGATGATATGACATTAGTAGGGCAAATTTAGGTGTCTATATAGCTTAAGATAGCTTCCTCCAATGTGTTTTAGTGTAATCATATGCATGGGGACCTGCTCTCGTGATAACATATGTGTGATTCTATTAGGCGTTACTTAGTTGATTAGGGAAACTAATGATGAGGGTTTATTTGAATTTAAAAAAAAAATGAGATGAGATAAAATGGGATATGATTTCCATTATTTCTACCTTAGATGGTACGATAGCTATGGGTTATGTGGGGAAATATTTCCCTATTAGCTAGTTCAGCTCTAATTGACATAGTTATGTGTTCTAATATTAGATAATTGAATTTTGTATCAGCAAGTTTTTGCCTTAGTTTTATTTTACCATTGTCATTTACTTTTAGTAAGATTCAAATTAAGTAAATTTAAGACCAAAATTGATTTAGTATGGACTACTAGTATATTTGCATGGGTATGGCACTACTTGGAATTGAAAATGGGACTTAATTTTATTGATTTATAAATTTTTCCTTTGTCTTCTAAATTTTATGATTTTGGAGCTAATTATTTTATATTTTTAATCAATTCCAAATATTAGAGTTTCACATATTACTGTAGCAAATTCTTGATTATCTATGGCTATTACTACCACTATCCATCCATACTCCTAAAATTAATCTATTTATCACGATTGCCTAATTTTTAATGTTTCACATTAAAGGCCCTAATCATTTTTAGAATTAAAAAAACACATGAGAAAAAATTCATGTAAAGGAAAGTTTTTTTTTTTTAAGTTTATTTAACAACTTATGGTTTACCCCCTTATAAAAATAAGATAGTAAAATAAAAAGAAAAGAGAAGAGGATATCAATAAGGTAGAAGACATCCATACACAGATTTAGGATTAGGTTCAACACAAACTGAGATGACTTGGATAGGTTAAATCAATAGAAGTAATGTAATTAGAACTTTGCCTTCGTTGATGCATGTTGTTGGTGGCTAAAGATTAAGGTGGTGTCAAGCTCTTGAGAACGACGATCATATGCGATGGTGGTTGAGTCCCAAATTACGGTAGTGGTCCGTAGGTCTAAGGTTCCGTTAAATTAAAGACTTAATCTAAGAGATTTTTAATTGAACTAAAGAAAAAGTTGACTTTTTTTAATCTTTTAAATCTAAGATCTAAAATTTACTAAAATTAAGATTGAGCTTTGAGTTTACTTAGAATCAAGGAAATCTTAAAGGGAAAGCAATCGTTTGGCTAGGATCTTCTTTTAGTGTGATAAAGCTTTAGTTTAAGTTTATTGAAGGATTGTTAAACAATTTTTGTCCATAGATTTGTATTTAGCCATGTGCATGGCTTTGTGGATTAAGTTCCAAATCATCACAAATAAGTCTAAAAGCTTCAAACCCTAATCCCAATTTTGTGATCCATGTCAAATTCCTTACCTAACGACATTTAATTGAAATTTTTAGTTTTAAATGATTTTGGATGTTGATCAGTTCGATTTAGAATAAAAAATTACATAAAAAACCTAGTGTAGGTTTTAATCTTAGATCAATTAGGAATGGATGCATTATCTCTACTACTAAGCTATGGCTTGTTCTCAATTAATAATAGTCACATATTAAACTTAAGCTTCACTCCTTGTCTAATTTTATGCCAAAATTAAAAATTTAGGCTGAAATCAGCTTAAACCTAGTGGTTTTTGGAAACATATTTGTGCACCACTTATAATAAATAAATCTAGTATGCATATGTGAAAATGGATTTTTAAAATTGAATTAGTTTGATAGAGTTTTGAGTCCCAATTAGTTCATGGTTCGATTTTCACTAAAATTAGTTTTAACATAGGACGATCAATTTAAATCCAAATGAATAGTCGTTTTAAGCTATGTTTCACTTAATTTGATCTTTTTTTTATGCTTTTAACAATAAGTGGACTAGATTGGGTCTTGAAATTCTAATTTTTAATAATTGAGTATTTTTTAACAATGAATTAGAAACTATTAAATTATATATACATACCTCAACTCTAGAAATTATTTTCGATAATACAAAATTGTTATCCACCCTAAAAAACCATTTTTTGAGCCTAAAAGAAACTCTATTCATATTTTTGAGATTTTTGGATTATTCATATTTTTATTTCTTTTTCATTTTTCTTATTTTTCTTTTGGTTTTTCTACTTTTCTCACCTTTAGGCCTTTTTTATTTTATAATTTTTTCTCCTTTTTCTTTGTTTTTCATTTCTTTCTAGTAGTCTTATGACAAACATATCGTAAAGAGGCAAAAATTGAGTATCCATAGCTACCTATTTATTTAATGATGTTTGATTAGAACTTTGCTATAAAGACGATGTCTCGATTTTTTTCCAGCTTAAATGTTGATGTTCCCAAACTTAGCTTTTAACTTCATAATAGTTGACGCTCATTCAATTTTGAATATCTTAAGAAAATTCTAGAAATATAGAAGGTGGTTGAAGCTCCTAAAAAGTTTTGAAAATCAGTAAAAAAAAAAAAAAAAAGCTTTTGTAAACCATATCAATTGTTATTTTTTCAAATAAAAAATCTTGGGACATATGATAACTAATTTTCCCTCTTTTTAAGATTTTAGGATAACCAATGCTCTTATGAACCATCTCAATTGTTATTTTTTCAAAATTATTTACGTAGGACAGATGTTCACAAAAAATATATCTAGAATGGTTAATGATTCTAGGCCTTAAAATTTCTTGTATTTTTTAAAACTTATTTTTCTCTTCTATCTTTGTAAAAGGAACTCAAGATAACTGCTTCGCTTAAAATTTTTCAAATCCTCATACTTTTAAAAAACCACATTTTCAAAAACTCAAAATGATTGATATTTCTAAAGATTTTGAAACATTTAAAAATATTTTTGAAAATACAAGAAAATTCATGTTCCTACGTTTATTGAAAATATAGGGTAGAATATGCTCCAACAATGTTAGAAAATATAGCATAATATGTACTTCTAAACATTTAAAAAATGTAAGATAACAAATGCTCCTTGTTGGCGATCACATTTCAACCTAAGGCTCTAAGGGCCCAAGCCCATCACCATGCCTAATCAACATCTTCAAGGAATCTTCTTGCCTCCACTGGGTGATTTTCCCACTAGGTGCATAAGCCAGCTTAGATGGGCATGCCAACATTACCTATCATACCTATGGTATTAGTGAGAGTCTAAGTAGCTCTCAAACACTTGCTATGTCCTGAGCACTTCTCTAGATCTAAATAGCTAAAGAGCTCATAAGTCTTTCTAAGTCCGAACTTTGAGCACTCAAGAAGTCTACTGTGACTAGGGTTGCTACTCAGTAGCCCCTTGCCTAACCATCAAGAGGGTACATGCCTATTGCTTGAAGTAGCCCTCAAAGGATGCATCTCCCAATGAAGTCAAGCTCCCCTTTTTTTTCCTTCCTTCTTCCTTCTCTCTCTCTCTCTCTCTCTCTCTCTCTCTCTCTCTCAAATGCTACATAACATCCTAACGTATAGCGTAAGGATCTAACCGTCTGAGTTATGGCGGCTACCCACTCCAATATGATAAGCTCCTTTCCCAAGGCTTACCAACTAGTAGATAGGTATTTATCCTTTCTCTTACTAACAGTACCCTCATCCTGGGTTATACTTAGGCCAAACCCCATGCACTATGTAGCCAAGCAAGTTAGCTCATTTTCTTATAAATAAGAGGCAAAACTTCAGGTAAAAAGATCAAATCCTTTGACTGCTTTCGGCTTATCCTCGATTGCATTATCTTAGCCCAATTTCCTAATACTTTTCTTACTAACTTAAGCGTCGAAGGGCCCTCGTTGACTACACTATAGGAGGCTTTTTGCAAGTCCATTATTGTCAGTAGCTATCAGGTCACTAGGAATACAACCAAGGACTACATTTATGATATAAACTATCACCATTTAGTGTCCATCATTTACGCAAACCCAACATCATGGTAAAGAGCAAAAACACAAACCCTCATCTGTCACTATAGGGTGATAGCAAACGGTCAACAACATCACCACCACCACAAATAGACCAACTACCTTCAAAACTGGAGCAAATGAGAACAATGTTCCGCCAGATGATGGAGGCTAACCAAAAAACTCTCCAAGACAACATAAACCTAAGAAAATAGTTAGTGACCATACAAAAACTCAGAGATAAAGTTATCCTCGAAGACAAGGTTAACCTCGAGGACATGTTTGCTAGCTCTTTTAGTAGACATAGTAAGCGCTCTAGGCACTTACCAACTCCCATAACAGTGGACCCTATACATGCATGTGATCGCATCTAATTCGAGCACTATTCCACAAGGGACTTACATGACCAATTGAACACCAATCATGGTAAGGTGCAAGGTCAAGCAAACTATTTAGCACCAATAGGATATGGAACATACACATCCCTAGAGTGCTCACAAAAATATCAAAAAGAAAAGGACACACAGGAGCTTTACGAGCATATTCATCGTGCTTTGAGCTTAAGTGATCAAAAGTGTCTCGAATCCTCTGCTTGGTAATCAAGGCATAGCAACAAGTAACAACCCCTTCACACTAGTCATCCTAAAAGAAACCCTTCTACGGGGTATTTGACTTCCCTACTTAAACACTTATGACAGGTCAAGCGACCCAAATGATTACGTAACACACTTTCACATGAACATAATAATTTGTAAGGCTTTCTTGAGTACGTTAATGAAAGCAGCATTGGTATGGTTTAACTAACCATCAGATGGCTCTATTTGTTCATTCAACGACCTTGCCATTAGGTTCCAGCAGCACTTCCTCAGTAGCAAGGTGTCGCACAAGGACTCATCAACATTAAATAACGTTCAACAATGTCCCAATGAAACCCTCCGAGCCTACTTTGAGCACTTGAATCATGCTAAGCTCTAAATTCCTAAGTTTGAGACTAGGACAAACCTTCAGGCCATCGTTTATAGCCCAAACCCTAATAGCAAGGTTTTCAAAGCCATAGCACTACATCACCCAAACATCTTCGAGGAGTTCATGACCACAGTTAAATAGTATGTCACTTAAGAAGACACCATTTGAGTATGCTTGGAAAACAACTTGCATTGGAGCACCTTTATGAAGGATTGACTCGATCCTTGAGAAGATCGTCCATCTTTGTCTAGAGAACACTAAGAGAGGCAGAAACCAAAATTTGTGGACTATTCGAGCTATACTCCATTAAATTGACCCCTTGGAGAAGTCCTCTGTGAAGTCCATAAGTAGCTACCTTGCGCTCCACAACGGCCTTGGGCAAATTTTACAATGATCATAGTAGATGCGACTATAATACAAATGAGTGTAACTACCTCAAGAATGTTGTCGAAGGCCTTGTTTGCAAAGGCTGCATTAACTATCTTGTCGCTGATGAGAGAAATCAGGCATGATCAATTAGACGCCACCAAACTGGAGATCAATAGCAACGACCACAACTATAGCTAAAAAATCCACCAAACAACATGTACTTTAAAGGTAGATGAAGATAAGTACAAACCATATTAAGAGGGCCTGGGCTGTCAGATGAAACCTATCCCTCGCTGCCTTAACTGAAGTACTGTTTGTTTGGGTGAAGAAGCTAAAAATAGACACTACCACCTCTTTCTTAGACAACGACAAAGAAAGTATCAAATACCCTCAAATCGACCCATTGGTGATCTTTAACATCCTTAAAACCTTCGTTGACAACGGGAGCTCAGCAAACATCCTATTCTATTCCGCTTACAAGCAAATGAAAGATCAATTAGAGAAGCCCCTTTGCCCATACAACCAAACCTTAGTCGGCTTTGATAGAAAGTTTGTCTTAGCTAAGGGTCTAATTACACTCCTTATTTGGCTAGGTGATGATAAACACATCGCTTCACAACTAATTGATTTTGTCATTATCGATCATTGGTCCTCTTATAGCGTCATCCTAAGACAACCAAATCTTAACAAATTCGACATGTACACAGTCAAAGATGCCTCAAGATGAAGTTTCTAATGCTTACGAGGGTCATTATCACCCGTGGCAACCGGAAGCTATCCAAGTCACTATACTTAAGTGATATCTCACATGATCGGGTGATGCATATTGAATCAACACTAGAGAATGTACAAAGCTCAAGGGGAGAACCAGCAGAAGAAATTGTGGCCGTCCAATTTGGTGATTGCCTTGACCAAACGACTTAGATAGGAACTTCCTTGTTTGTTGAAGAAAGGGAATACATTATCGCCTTTCTTCGTTGCAACTCAAATGTTTTTGTGACCTCTTCCGAGAAAATGCACAGGTTCATAAAGATACATGAGGCAACATACTACCTTTGAGTTAACCCCCATGTATGACTGATTTAGCAAAAAAGGAAACACTTCATACCCAAGTGGTAAGCTGCCATCGAATAGGAGATCCAGAATCTACTACAAACTGGCTACATAAGGGAAGAGTACTATCTTACTTGGCTAGCGAATACCATCTTAATGAAGAAGTCCAATAACAAATGGTGGATGTGTGTCAACTACACCAACCTCAACAAGGCTTACTCAAAGGACTATTTCCCCCTCTTGAGAATCAACCAACCCATCAATTTTACCTTAACCATGTGAGACTCAGCTTTATGGATGTCTACTCAGGCTATAATCAAATTCGCATAGCCTCTGACAATTAAGTACATGATGATGACATGCCCTAGGCTATATGGATTTTATATCGTTTGAGGTTTTATTTTTCTTTATAATATGAGTTATTTTATTTATTACGTTATTATTGGCCTTTAACATGATAAAAGAATTCTTTCAATATTTGTTTTTCCTCATGTCATTAAAGTGCATGATTTTAATACTAAAACCATAAGGTGATGAGAATATTATTCTAAATTATCTTTAGTCGCTTGTTATATAGAACCATAATGAATTAAGAGTAGTATATTGGCTGAATGATAATCATGTTTTATGGATTATAGATATGAGATATTAATTCAGCATATAGATACATGAAAGAGTACATTATATTGGATAGACCCACCATAAGAGTATTGCATGGATCAATGTGATAAGTATTACTCATTGTAGTGTTATTTTAGTCCTTTGACTCGATGATACCATGGATTCCCACATAGTAATTTCCATGTTTTGACTCAATTCTTTATCATTTTTAACCGGATGATTATAAGACTGTGATTAAAGGTGGAATAAACTATATGGAGGAATAAGAGTGTACGTAAAGGAATTTTTCCATCTCATTAATTTGAGAGATATATCTTTTGAGTCCCTTGAAGAGTAAGACTGAGAAAATGCATAGCCATGCTCACTCGGATTATTAAGGAGTTATCAATGCCATTTGTCCAAGTCAGTTGAACTATGAATTCAAGAAACGAGTGATTAAATAATAAAAGAATATCTTGATCCACATCTTATGTTTAATCATTAGATATTGTGTGACAAAGAGATTAAATAACTAACTGTTCATTAGGTAGAGTTAGATCATCGACTTTCACTTAATTTAGGTAGGCATAATGTTTTACTAGAGGTCACTTATGTTTTGTAGGACCAAAAAGGAGTTTTAGGCCTACTACTAATATTAGGTAAACCTATGGGGTCATACACAAAGAACAAAGCAAATGGGCTACGGGAATTATTGAAATATTTATTATTTTTAAATAGTTTAAGAATGATAAATAATGACATTTATTATTTTAGAGAAAAATAATAATAAATAATAAGATAATATTAGATATTATTAATATCTTTAATATCTCACAATATATCTCTTAATATCTTTAAAGAGATATTATTGCTCCTCTCTATATAAATAGAGGCAGCTCTCTATTAGGGTTACGCTAATACTTGGCATCGACATTAGACTCGTAAAGAAAGTCTATAGAGAAAAACACGAGAGATTCCCAGAGGTTTCTTAGATAAATATAGATTTTTTGCGTAGTGCTAGCACATTGTAGCTTGTTTGAACAAGTTCATTTGTGTGTAGATACCAATAGAGAGTGTTTATGTCTTACAATGCCTATAAATCTACCTTCCTATGAATTTCGTAAGGCATTAAAAAAGATGAGTTTCACTATCCTTCTTGATTTAATTGATACACATGGATTCTAAGGCGTTTAGGATTAATAAAAAGAAAAATGCTACACAAATTTATGATTTACAACCCTAAAACCTAATAGTACACACATCATTTATCACTAACTTTGAGACATACCATTACAAAGTCATGCCCTTTGGCCTTAAAAACACTGGGGCAACATATCAAAGGCTAGTAATAGCCGTTTTCAAGCCATTGGTCGGGAGAAATGTAGAAGCTTATATTGACAACATGATTGTCAAAAGCAGATAAAAGGCTAACCGCATTGAGTATCTACGCGAAACCTTTGACACATGTAGAAATACTAGACAAAGCTCAATCCTTAGAAATGTCTCTTTGGGGTAGGCTTCGGTAAGTTCATCGTATTTATGGTGACAAAGTGCAACATTGAGACCAACCCTGAGAAAATATAAGCCATCTAAGACATGAAGGCCACTCATAAAATCAAAGACATCCAATAGTTTACCGGTAAGGTAGTCATGCTCGATTGTTTTGTCTCCAAAAGTGTTGATAAGTGTTCTAAGTTCTTCAAATTACTGAAGAACCCATCGAAATTTAATTAGATAGAAGAATGTGAGACCTGCTTCGACAGGCTTAAATAGTTTCTAGAAAGCCCACTCTTGCTTTCTAAACCAATACTTGGTGAAGAGCTCTACTTATATTTGGCTGTAAGTGATCGGGCCTTATCTTTAATGTTCGTCTAAGCAGACAATGTAAGCATAAGCTAGTTTATTAGGTTAGCCACATCTTATAAAGGTTAGAAATTAGATACATATGGGTCAAGAAGTTCACCCTAGCCATAGTAATCATTGCTTAGAAATTAAGACCATATTTCTAAGCATACCCCATCGTTATCCTCATTGATTAGCCACTACAGACAATTTTGCAAAAGCTAGATGCGTCAGGATGCATGGTCAAATACTCCTTGGAAATCGATGGTGTCTAATTCAGCCCTAGACAAGCTATCAAAGTGCAAATCCTCATGAACTTCGTCATTGAATATACCAAAGAGGAGGAAACAACTCACAATGACATTCCGATATGGACTCTTCATGTTGATGGATCCTTTACTTGAGGTTAGGGGATGGGGGTATAGGATGGAGTAGTAATAGTATTATAAGGACCTCACGACACCAAAGTCCTATATGCACTCAAGTTTGGATTTCTTGCTAGTAACAATGAGGTTGAGTATAAAGCCCTTATCGTAGGCCTCAAGATTGCAAGGGATGTTGGGGCTGAGAAACTCAACATTTACTCGTATTCCATGCTGATGGTGTAACAGTTTAAGGAGGAATACAAGACAAAAGGGGAGGCCATGGTAAAATACCTCAAAGTGATACGAGACCTCACCTCCAACCTTACCTCTTAGAGTATCGCTAAGATCTTACGAGTAGAAAACTCAAAGGTAAACGGGTTATCCAAGCTCACATCCACATCTGTGCCCTTGCCTTATATGAGCAACAAGTAGATCCTCCTCTAGAATATGCTACGGCCCCCCATACCCACCGAGTCCTCATAGATAGACCTAACACTTAATTACCTCATCGATGACATTCCTTATCAATGTAGGCATAGCATGTTCCTCCTTTGTTGCTTAAAAATTGAAGAAGACCTTCATACCCTCGAAGAACTACATGTAAGGATTTGCAGCAATCACATCTAAGCCCAGGACTTATATATTTGAGCCCTTCATCTTAGGTATTACTAGCCGACAATGAAGTAAGACGTAAAAGCCTTAATGCAATAATGCTATAGTTGTTAGAAGCATACGCTTATTGGCTACGCCCTAAGCATTGATCTCTACCCCATGATGAGCCAGTGGCCTTTTGCTCAGTAGGGGCTTGACATCTTCATGCCTTTTTCCAAGGCATCAGGAAGGTACCAATTTATCCTGGTGGTTGTGGAGTATTTCACGAAGTAAGTAGAAGCCCAAGAAATCATAACCATAACTGCAAAGACAACAAAAGGATTTGTCTTGACCAACATCCTCACCATGTCTGGAGCACCCTATGCCTTGATCATCGATAATGGAAAATAGTTTGACAGCGCTCAATTTAAGGGGGTTCTAAAGTAAGCACTACATGAAGCTCTAATACACCTCGATTGCCCACCTCCAAACCAACAGTCAAGTTAAGGCCATCAATAAGATAGTCCTCAGTAGCCTAAAAAAGAGGGTATAATGAGCAAGTGGCTAGTAGGTAGATGAGGCACCCACTATCCTTTAGGGATATTGAATGATGCATAGAACGGCAACCAAAGAGACTCCTGTCGAGCCCTATTTTGGTTTTTCTTAATTTAACTTATATTAAGTCTAGCTCGTTTAATATAAATTACTTGACATTAAATTAAAAAATCATTTTCCTTTGAAAAATGTTTTTAAAAATTAGAGTCGCCAACCAATTAAATTGGTAAAAAATAAAATTAAGGTTTTTAGGTGGAAAAACCCTAATTTAGCTACTAATTTGCGAATTTTCTTTAAAAATAATTTTAGAAAATTAACCAGAAAAAATTGAGTTCAGATGCTAACTTATTAAGACTAAGTCACCATGTAAAAATAAAAGAAATTAATGGGCTTTATTTTTATATTTTTCCTAAAAATACTAAGATATATACAAATATGCAAAATATAACTAAAATGAATTTTTCATTATTTTTTATTACGAAATTTTCAAGAAAAAAGGAAAAAAATTTATTTTTTATACGATTGCCTTAGATGTAGTTACATACCCACTAGTTGGGATCAAACCAACGTAGTTCTTTTTTATAAAATATTTAGTGGGTGAAATTTTTTTATTTTGAAAATCAAGCTAGATTTATGTTTATTTAACCATTTATTATTTTAAAAAAACCTGAAAAATTTAATTTCATGAATTTATTTTAAAAAAACCTTAACTAAATCTTTTTGAAAACTCTAGTGAATATTTTTTTTATTTTTTTTAAAAAATCACTACGTGTCAAAATCGATCTTTCATAAATCCTACATGCAAGATACACTAAGATACGTATTTTCTCCGAAGATACGGATCTCAGAGAAAAGATACACAATTTTTTCTAGAAAATGTAATTTTACTAAAAATGCAATTTATCAAAAATTCAAATTATCCAAAAATGTGGCAAACGATATGACGATTAAAAAATAACAAAAAAAACTTATACTTAAAAAATAAATTAGTAAAAATAATTAAATTAACTAATAAAATAAAATATATATTTTTTTACCTACATGAGTCGAGTTACACGTGATCAGTGTGTTCGTGTTGATTAGTTCATGATAGTCTAGATTACGTTTATGTGCTCGATGTGGAATCTGATCATGTGTATGGGTGCGACGTAGATTGTGACTGTATGCAACAGCAAATCATGTGCAGTGTGGCTCGTATAGTGTGGTTTGTGCATCAGCGTATGCCGTGCTTTGTGTGTAGCGTATATGTAGCTATGAGTTTGTGCGGTAGTGAATTCGATAAGTGAGTGTGTGTATCGCAATGAGTTTGTGCATGAGTGCATGTGTTCTATGTGTAAGTAGCAGTGTGTGCATAAGTAGCAATGTTAAGTGTTAGGCGAAGAACGAGTGTTGTGCTGTATGTAATTAGGTGGTAGGTTGTATGTGTGGTTTGTATATGTAGGGCGAGTGCTTTTCGTGAGGGAGAGAGTCGTGCTCAATGTGTGCAGCTTGGAAAAGGACATGCATCGAGGAAAGTGTTGTAGCGTGTGTTATGTGGCATGATGATTGAGGAACGATGAGCAGTGTATAATGCGGTGTATGATTGTGAGCGTAGTTTATGTAGTAAAGGAGTCGTGTGATTGTGAGCATATCAAGGGACATGGTTGTAGTGTGTTAGCATGTGGGGGATGAATGTGGTGATTTTGTGAGTTGGTGTTCATTGGAGTAGGTGTTGGGTTGTGTAAAAAATCAAAACGCCTTTAAATTTTATTGTCGACTCACTATTTATAGGCTATACAACTGAATTTTTTCGTATCTTGTTAGATATAAATTTGATCACAACTAACCTTGACACATGGTAACGATTCCTTGAAGATTCGATTTAGTTTCTAAAAACCTTATCTTAATTTGAGCTTTCTATCTTTTAGGCTCGATCCAGTCCAATTTGATTTAACCCAATAATCCACTTAATAAATCCTAAGTCTATTATTACCTAATATAAATTAGATAAAAAATCCACTTTATATTGAATTGGGCTAAAATATTTTAATGAAACTTGATCATTCAATGACTTAGAATTTACTAAATGGGACATACACCATTATCCAATTCGTCCCTAAACGACTTAACTCGACTCAAATTCGACTTGACTGCACTCCATACGACTTGACTCTTTTTATTTTTCTTTCAATTTTCGTTTCTTTTTTTTTATTATCATTATTTTTTTTCTTATTTATTATTTTTATTATTTCTAGCTCAATAATACTACTAAAATAAAATGGCAAAAATAAGGTGTTTACAGCTGCCCATTTTTGTAGTAAAGTTTGATTAGAACTTTGTTACAAAAACAAAAGAGATACCTATTTTTGCCAAACCCTACTTTGAACTAATAGAATGAGGAATACTGACTTAAATGGTCAACTAAGTTGGTTTCATCTTTGAAGAAAGATATTGTTTTGAAAGGTCAATATACAGAATAAACAGCCTGTCTTGAAATGACAACGCGAAGGAATGGGAAACCCATTGTTGAGCTTGGTTTTTCACTTCCCAATTCTTTTCTAAAATTTATTTTTCCTTAAACCAATTAGTACTATACCCTACTCATTTAACACTCACTCTCAACTAGGGTTTAAAGGAAATCGTTTTTTTTTTCAAATTTTTAAAATACTTTGGAGTTGCCACCCGCCCGAAATCGGGAAAAAATAGTTAAGTTATAACAATTAGGTAGATTGGTTATAATTTTGCCGTTGGTCTTTTGATAAAAACCGATTTTAAAAAATGATTTTTGAAACCAGAGATCGAGATTCGAGGGTTAGGAATCTTAAACCCTTACGGGTACCATTGACTTTCCAAATTTAACCTCAATCTTAAAAATCATCTTTTTAATTTCATAAAAACTTGATTGTTAATTACTCTAATTGGATAAATTAAGTAATCTAAGAAAAAAAGGAAAACTTTTATTTTTATCGTCTCCCTATAAGTACCTACATACCCATTATTTATGATCAAACGTACATAGTTCTTTTTATGAAAAATTTTAATGGGTTGAGTTGATTTAATTTTTGAAACAGGCTGGGTTTACGTTTTTATTTCAATTTGATTTATTTAAGAAAATTTCTAAAAAAGAAGGTCTCTAATTGGATTTTTATATTTATTTTTGAAAAAATTCTAAAATATAGTAAATTTGCTTATGGATTAATTTATTTTTTCTTATTTTGGAAAATTTTTTTTCTAAGTGACAAAATAATTATTTATTCTTATTTTACTTATTTTTTCCTTATTTATTTATTTTTCTTTATCTTATACATTTTTATTTACTTTTTATCCATTTACATTATACTAAAATAAATAAACCAATAAACTATTCTTTTTTTTTTTTATATACTTTCCTATTTCTCTTTTTTTTTTCTTTCTTTTTCTTTTTCTCTTTTCTTTATTTATGTTTACAATTATAAAGAAAAATAAATAAATATAATCAAACAACAACAATAGCAACTAAAAAATAAAAGGAAATAAAAAAAGAAAAAAAAAAAAGCTTTGGGTTGTGGGTAGCAGCGGTGGTGGTGTTTTGGCCATGTATAGGTTGCTAAAACTTGGCGAAGGGTTATGGTTGATGTTTTGGGTGGTGAGGAGCTCGGTTATGGACTTAATTTAGGGCTAAGGTAGTCAATGGTAGTGATTCGAGAGGTGGCAGTAGTGCGTTGGTTAGGGTTTTGGGGTAATGGTTCGATGAGGGCCCTAAAGGGTATGTTTGTAGTCGAGAGGGGGTAAAATGGGAAGCTCGAGCTAGGGGAAGTACTCTTAGGGTGGTGGTGTGGTTCAAACTTGAGTGGAGAGAGATAATCGAAGAGAGAGTGAGTGAGTTAGACGGTAGAGAGAGAGGGTATTTTGAGTGATTCTGGTCAATTGTGCGAGGTTGTGTGTCTTTATGGACGTCACTAAGCCCCTATTTATACATGAATTTAACTTAGAAACTAAGGAAACTTGAAATCAGATTTGAATGCAAATGGCCAAAATTTAAGTTTTTTTTTTCCAACTTTTGAAGCTCGATTTGAATACTCCTTTAACTGAATTTAGCCGTATTATTGGGTCCAATTCAAAGTAGGTCATACGGTAAACAAAATCAAAGCAAGTGATTGCGTGTGAGCATATGAAATTTGTGCAAAAATTGGAGCTAAAGTAGAGGCGGTGGTCTATTCTTAACTGGGAAAGTGGAGGAAAGTCTAAAGAAGATGAGGAAAAATTGAGAGAAAGAGAAGGAAAGTGCTAACGTAATGCTATGTCAGCCAACTCGACCTACCACGTGTTGTGGTGTAATACGTGGCAGCTGATGTGACATACCACGTGACTGACACATGGCGCCAAGTCATCAAAGCCCAAGCTGGCACGTATCAAGGCACGTAGTGCAATCAAGTCCTGATATTTGGCGGTTTCTAATGTGATGAAAAAAAAAAAAAACTTCTGTGTGCTCCCACTAAGATTTGAGTTCAAGACCTCATGCTCATACCTAATATCAAGTTCATATACTTATTCATTAAGCTGTAGACCTATGTCTTATCTATATGTGCAATTAAATTGTACGTATGGACCGATCAGCTTAGGCTAGATTCAAATTTAAACCTAGACCCAATGGCCTAACTTTTAAACTTATTTCAAAATTAAAAAATCTACTTTAATAAAATGTTATTTTCTAAATTTCCAACTTTTTTCAAATTTTATTTTCTAAATTTTCTATTACTGTTTTTCTTTTTGTTTTTCTTTCTAAATTTCCTATTTTTGATATTTTTCCAAATTTCTTAATTTTTTGTGCTTTTTCTTATTTTTGTATTTTTCTAAAATTCTTATTTTTTCTAAATTTCTTTATTATTTTGACTTTTCTTTAATTTCTTATTTTTCATGTTTTTCCTAATTTAGGACCTATAAAAATAAATTAAAATAAAGGGGGTAAAAATTAGGTATTTACAACACTCTCTTTGTAGTAAAATTTGAACAAAACTTTGCTATAAAAAAGAAGAGACACTATTTTTGCCCCTAAGATAACTTTAAGACAACTATTTAGCTATCTTAGACTCGATTTATTGGGGATTTTGTAAAGAAACGAAACCTGGCCGTGCCTCTCTAAGCTCACTAACTTAGGTTAGAGCGTTTTTTAGGGACTAGCAATCCTAAGTTTGGATCAATCTAAAACCTAGTTGTACCTTACTAGGCTTACTAACTTAGGTAGGAGCGTCTCTTAGGAACTATTAATCCTAAGTTGGGATCAATCTAAAACTTAGTTGTGCCTCACTAAGCTCACTAACTATAAGCCCCACAACCAGTTACTCAGGGTTCCAATTGGCTAAAGGATCCGATCGAGTCTAAATTATAAAGTAAAACTAAAAATATTAGTAAAAATGATCCTATAAGTTTGAATTTAGGGAAATAAGTAATAAAATAAAAAGATATAAAATTTTCAAATTTTAAATATATTACTCGTTATTTATCGGAAATACGTAAAATGATTTTGATAATCGCTAGAGATAAATTATATGTATACTAAAAATCATAGAATGACCTAAATAATATTTAGGAATATTTATTTGTACTATATATGAATTTACACATAGGTAGAAATATGCATAATTACTTAAAATGCATGAAATGTGCTAAAATAATGCTAAATAATTAAAGAAAATTCATAATCAATTAAGGAAAAATAAATAAAAATTAGAAAAAATAAGGAACGATCTAGATTTGGTCGTGGTAGTTGGGGAAAAGATGAAAAAAAAAAAACTCAGTTAATTAAATTAGAACAACAAAAATGGCAAATTGAAAGAAGATAAGGCAATTGTCTAATCAAATTAATACACAATAATTCCCCAAGACCTCTATAAATACCCCAAATTTTTCAAAGGCTCATTTTAGATGTTTAGAATTATAGAAAATTAGAGAGAGGAGAAATTGAAAGGAAATTAGAGTTTTATAAAAAGTTACAAAAAAAAAACTGTGCTTTTAAGGAGAATCTAGATTCGACAAGCAGCTGGGAGTGAAGGGCCACCATCACCACACGGTGGTGGAAGCGCCCAGTTGGGCCGATACACCCATGGCCACCGACGGTGGTCGGAGCTACCAGTTTTGGTGAGTTTCGATTTCTACCCAATTTTTCTTAAATTGTTAAAAATATCAAAATTAGTTAAAAAATTATGAAACTTGTTATTTTATAATATTTTTGTATTTAGTTTTTAAGAAAAATATTATTTTGATGAAAATATGTCTTATGATATATAGTCCTTAAGAAATTGAATAAAACCGAGTATGTTTAGAATTAAAAATAAATAGACTTAAGAGTATAGTTTTGGACTCAAATTTTTTGTGTAGACTACTTAGGTTATATAAAATAGTGCCACAAAGAGCTTTTTCAAAAATGAAATTTAAAAAATTTTAGATAATTTTTAGGCCTTAAAATGAGGCATAAAATGGGTTTATTAGGTAATTAAATGGATAATTACTTATTTAGTACATAATTATATGTTTTAGAACATTGAAATCCGATGAAGTATGATACTTATAGCATTTAGGGTATTAGATGTAATTATTAGGATAATTATGTAGTAAATAAGTAATAGGGAAATTTTAAGTTAATTTTGTAAATTAGAGTAATTAGGTATAAAATCTGATTTGAGATGAATTTAGACATTTTGAAATGTTAATTGATGTTGGGAGATGGTAGTTAGAGTGATAGAAATATTAAATATGTATTATGTACATAATAGGTGATAATACATAATATGCAATTTTGGAAATATAATAAATATAAAATATTAGAATAAAAATTGATATTATACTAATAATAAGAATATATATAAAATTTGGTAGGAAACTTAAATTAGGATAATTATATGAAAATTGTAAGATTTTCTAACATCGGGAGTAAATTCAGTAGTTAAATTAGGATTCAGGTGTACCGTATGGACTAGAATACTAGTTAGAAACTAAAAACGATATTTAGGATATCCATAGATAATGCGATTGATTTTACATTATGAGTTGAAACGAGTTTCTAGGGTTAGTGTATAAAACAATACTTGGAAATTGAATTAGAACCTAATTTAGAAATCGATGTAGAAACTAAATTCAAACCTAGCCCCAAACCCAGAATAATTGTAAAAGATTTGACAATCTAGATAATTGGACATATTAAACCCTAAACCAAAGATAACAATAAGTGTTATAGGAGAAAAACTAATATATAATAGTTATATAAAAACTGAGACAACGTTGGTATTATAGAGATAATTGGTAATGGCTTGAGCGAGTCGGATCTCGAGTAAGCAAGCAAGGAGTCTAAGTAAGTTGGGATTAATACGTTGCTGTATTTTAGAGGCTTGAGATTATACTTGGTTGTGCTTGTTAGATAGTTGGCTGTGTGTTTGTGTTTCATTATGAGTGATGCTATGATTCTGTTTGTTGTTCTAGCTTGTATTATATGAAATGATTGTTCACCCTAAATTGGACTTAACAAATATATGACTTGTAACTGTAAACCGAACTTGCATAACAACCCATTAAGGGAACATTAAGATTCTCTAACTAAATACCGACCCCTTCGAAAGGGATAGTGTTGGATGGCATAATTGGTCCCTTCTTCATCCTTAGTCAAACTAAGTGACAGGTGAGGAGGTCACGGTAAGAGTGAAGTCAATAGTTTGAAGGTAATCGTAAGAGGAGCGATGTCTCCATTGCACAAGCCTAGGTTTGGTCATGAACTGTTGCATTAACGGCAACTTCTCAACCTGGATTAGAGTGGACGCAATTTCTCTAATCTCACAACTGGTTGGACAACGTCGTGCGATGGTATTTCCATATTCCTGCATTGCATCTAACTAAATTGGGTGATAATCTTGTTTGTGTTAGTGGTATAGTTTTAAGTCCTCTGTCCCGATTTACTAAGCTGTGGTTGCTTACATCCCTATAGCTTTTGTTGCAAATGCTAACTAAGAAGCGACTTATAATTACCTTAAAGTTAGTAACTGTGGGATCCTGGAAAGTGAGAATATAAATTGAAGACCAGATATGCTCTCAACTTTAGGGTTATATTTGAAGCTTTTAGTATTAGATTACGAATTCCTCAGGTAGATTATGATTATGTGGCTAAATCTTATAAATATACTTAGATTATTTTAATATAAGTATATATTTTTCTTAAGTTCATAAGTAGATATCATGTTTAAATTACGAACTATTTACTTTAAAGCGGGTTAGTTATAGATGCCTTATGTAAATTAGGTCTAAGGTGGCAATTATATGGTCAGTTTCTGTCTTAGAATGATTTGCATGGCGAGACTGTTATGACTCAACCGCTTTGGGGTGTGACACTAACTTAGGTGGGAGTATCCCTCGAAAACTAACAACCCTAAGCTGGGATCGATCTAAAACTTGGTCATGCCTACTAAGCTCACTAACTTAGGTGATAGCATTTCTCGAGGACTAGCAACCCTAAACTGGGATTGATCTAAAACTTGGCCATACCTCACTAGGCTCACTAACCTAGGTGTGAGCGTCTCTTGGGGACTAGCAACTTTAAGTTGGATCGATCTAAAACCTAGTCATACCTCACTAGACTCACTAACCTAAGCGAAAGCATTTCTCAAGGACTAGCAACCCTAAATTGGGATCGATCTAAAACTTGCTCGTGCCTTACTAAGTTCACAAACTTAGGCGGAGCATCTCTTCGAGACTAGTAACCTTAAATTGAGATCTATCTAAAACTTGGTCGTGCCTTATTAGGTTCACTAACCTAAGCAGGAGCATCTTTCGGGGATTAGCAACCCTAAATTGGGATCGATCTAAAACTTAGTTGTGCCTTACTAGACTCACTAACCTAGGCAGGAGCATTTCTCGAGGACTAGTAACCCTAAACTTGGTGTTAATGCTGTACCAAAAGGAATCGATAAGGAGAAGTACCCTATGAAACTTAGTGAATAGAGGGGAAATGCCTTATGGGCTTGCTTAAGAAAATTTTGTGAAGAAGAGTGATCCTACAGGTTTGCTAAGAAGAATGTGATGAAGGAAAAACTTAGAAAAAATACTGAGTTAAGATTATATCTTTGAAGGCTAGCTAAACACTAAATGCAAAAAGTGAATGCCTTATGGATTGGTTCAAAAAGATTGTTGGGAATAAAAAACTGGTCCAAATGCAAGTATAAGATTCAAAAATTGATATGCTAATATTGTGTGGAAATACTTACCTGGTCTTTATCAATAGTGCTCAAATTGTCAAACTTTTTTAAAAAGCCCCATTAGAAATAATTGGCTCATGTTTTAGTCTTTTGTTATCAACTTGGATGTTCTTGATACAGAACGTTTGAGACTCCGCCGACTCTTTTAGAGGAATCATGGAAATTAACCTAATACAGAAAGCTACCCACTGTTTTTGTATCTTTAGAATTTTTATGAACCTAAAAGCTTCATTCTCGACTATCAAACATTTACCGTAAGGTGATTACTTACTTAGATTTCACATTCCCTTGAAAAATAGATAATAAAACTCCCCATCGAGGGGAATCAATCCGTAATAAAGTATTTCAAAGAGTTTTGTTAATTACCAATGTCTTATATCTCACTTCTTAACTTCTCTCGTGTTTTCAGATTATGGGTTCGATTAAATGGAGTAAAGGGAGATGGACCTTTCAATGGAGAAGGTGATTATTCCAACATCAATAGCGGCCAAGGATATCAACTTTGCTTCTAGATATGAAAATTAGACCACAATGACATTCAAAATGACTGGCATTTCGTGTTTCAAGCAGAAATTTCCATTAACTTCTCATGGATAGTATAATTTTACCGCTTCAGCATTTATAGGGTCTCTTAATTTTGGACCATCCATTTGAGACAAAATTAAAGCCCCTCTTGGTAATATTCGCTTCACAACATAAGGGTCTCTGTGATTGGGAGCAAACTTCCCTTTAGAGTCTTGTGCATTGAGGAGAGCCTTTTTCAACACCATATCTCCCTCTTTGAAGTTCCGGGGTCATATCCTTTTGTTAAAGGCTCGAGCCATTCTTTGCTGATAACACTAATTATGACACAAGGCTATCAATCTCCTCTTGTTAATCAGATTCAGTTGCTCGATGCATTTCTTTACCCAATCGGCTTTGTCTAACTAAGTTTCTGATAGTACCCTAAGTGACGGGATCTCAATTTCTACTGGTAACACTACTTCAGTGTTGTATACTAAAGAGTATGATGTTGTCCCAATTGACGTTCTGATAGAAGTCCGATAGGCTATGAGTGCGAATGGTAACATCCCATACTAGTTTTTATATGTGACAGCCATTTTTTCAATGATTCTTTTGAGATTTTTGTTGGCTGCTTCAACGGTTCCATTCATTTGGAGTTGATAAGGAGTAGAATTCATGTGAATGATCCGGAACTGTCGGTACAATTTTGACATGAGCTTGTTGTTGAGGTTAGTGCCATTGTCGGTGATGATTGTTTTTTAAGTCCTGTATCGAGCTAAGATGTCTCTCTTGATGAATTTAACAATGACCCCTTTAGTAACACTCGAGTAAGACGAGGCCTTAACCCATTTGCTGAAGTAATCGATGGCGACTAGTATGAAGAAATGCCCATTGGATGCTTTTGGAGCGATCGGACTGATGATAACTATGCCCCACATTAGCAAATTGATTTTGAGTTCTCGATACATGATTGAAAGTGATTTCTTTGAATTTCCCTGTCAATTTAGTCAAATGTCGATGATAAGGTATCAATTTAAAATCTTTAGTCTTGTACTCTCCTTAAGCTTGGCCAATAATGAGTGAAGAGTCCCCATACACTTCTAATTCTCAAATGTCGTTATCTAGGGCCATCTTGAGTCCCATGATGCATGTTTCACACTTAGTGATATTATTAGTGTATGGGAAAATGAGCCTTATGACCACAGGGTATTGAGTACCTTCAAGGGATATTAGTATTGCCCCAATCCCATACCTAAACATGTTGGTTGCACCATCAAAGAACATTTTCCATTTCGGTGGCTAATCATCTTCTCCTTTATCAAAGTTTCCCTCAACTACTAAGATATCCTTGTTGGGGAAATTGACTTGTACCTCTTGGGGAGTGCTATCGAAGGGATTTTCTGCTAATTGATCTATTAGAGCTTACCCCTTAACTGAATTCCAGTTCATGTACGTAATGTCAAACTCTAATAGCAGCATTTGCCACTTTGAGATTCTACCAATTAGGGTCGGTTTGTTTGCTAAGTGCTTTAGGGGATTGTATTGAGTCAGCAATTCAACCTAGTAGTAGAGTATGTATTGTCTAAGTTGATGTATTACCCAGACCAAAGCGCAGCAGGTTCTTTCAATTTCTAAATATTTCTGGTCTCCTTTAGTGAATTGCTTGCTCAAGTAGTATACAACCTGTTCTTTTCCTTCTTCGTCTTTTTGACCGAGTATGTACCCTATGGACTCTAGTAATATCGTCAAGTATAGGAATAAAGGCTTCCCAAGTTTTGGAGCTATTAGAACTGGAGAGTTCATGAGGTATCCTTTGATTAATGTAAAGGCTTGCTTGCACTCTTCGTCCCAATTGATCTTGGCATTCTTTTTCAACAACTTAAACAAGGAACGGTACTTGTCTGTAAGTTGGGATATGAACCGAGCTATATAGTTTAAATGACCCAATAAGCCTTTGATTTCTTTGAATGTGTGTAGTGAAGGCAAGTCAACTATTGCTTTGAATTTATTGGGGTCTACTTCGATGCCCCTTTGGTTGATTATAAAGCCTAATAATTTTCTTAAAGTCACTCCGAAAGTACATTTCTCTAGGTTGAGTTCAACTGGAATTTTCTCAACCTATCAAAGAGTCTCCTCAGATTATCCACGTGATTGTCTCCTTCCTTGGACTTAACAATTATATTATCAACATATACTTCAACTTCTT
Source organism: Lumnitzera littorea (assembly GCA_024138015.1). Lineage (NCBI taxonomy): Eukaryota > Viridiplantae > Streptophyta > Magnoliopsida > Myrtales > Combretaceae > Lumnitzera > Lumnitzera littorea. The sequence continues at coordinate 30,827,251 of JAMXBB010000001.1, forward strand.
TATGCATCATGTCATGAAAGATCACTACCATAGCCCTTTGATAAGTTACCTCGGCATTTTTGAGTTCGAAAGGCATTACTTTGTAGCAAAACATACCTCAAGTTCTGATGAATGTTGTCTTGGCTTTATCTTCTTCAGCCATTTGAATTTGGTTATACCTGGAAAATCCATCCATGAAAGAGAAAAGATGGTTTCTAGCTGTGTTATCGACCAAGACATCAATATGGGGCAAGGGAAAATTATCTTTAAGGGTTGCTTAATTAAGGTCTCGAAAATCCACACACATTTTGACTTTTCCATTCTTCTTTCTTACAGGTACAATGTGAGCTACCCACTCGGGATAATCAGATACCTCAATAAAACCGACCTTCAGTAATTTTTTAACTTCTTCTTTGATCTTTAACAGAACATCTGGTCGGAACCTTCTTAACTTCTGTTTCTTCAGCTTGATGTCCTCTCATGTGGGTAAATGATGGACCACAATTGATGGATCTAATCCGGGCATGTCTTCATAAGACCATGCGAATACATCTTGGTATTCAGATAGTAACATGGTCGTTTCTACCTTTTGGTCTTCTTTCAAATTTCCCTTAATCTTCAACACCTTAGGGTTGTCATTGGTCCCGACATTAATTATCTCAATTGGCTCATTAATGGAAATTCTACTCATTTCATGTTTTTGCCAGCTTTTTTGCACGTCATTATGATTATTAACATCACTTCCAATGACTAACCCAGAAAGGCCGAAAGGTGATATTAACATTTTCATCACCTATTTGTGCGAAGTATCCATGGCCTTTATTCGAACCATTGGATCTAGAGAAAAAGAAAAGTATGTAAAAGAAAGAGTATAAGTAAGGTAGAAGTAAAGGGAAAGGAGATTGATTTTTATTTATAGGAACTTTCTTTCGAGTACTATCATTTGAAGAACAAAGGTAATTTATTACAAAACTCTATGAAATACTGGACCGTGATTTATCCTTTACCCTAGGGAAGAATTATTGCTTTTCATAGGGATGGAGAACCAATTATTCAAGTGTTGGGATTTGTTGGATGGACTAGCCCTTTCATTTTTGCTAAAAGTATCTTCTTTGGTAGGCTTTGAGTTCTAGATTTCGGTCCGAATGAAAGTTTTTGATAATGGAGGGAAATTCATCAGGGCATAAAACAACCTATCACCTTTTCTGTTCCTAGCTTGCATTCTTTGCAACTCTTCCATCGCGCTTGAAATGTATCCTAGCCCATAGGTCCCAAATTAACCTTCTTTGAATTTTAGCCTCTCATCTTTCTCTTGATGAGTGATCATGTATACCTCTTCAAACATTTGAAGCCCAAAATCCTCTTGCTCCTTAATACCAATATAAGGTATAGCCGTCTCTTTGTAAATTTCATAATTTTGGTCACTTAGAATCGTAATGACCTGGCTATTGGAGATGAACTTAACTTTTTGGTGAAGACTTGACGGTATGGCCCTTGTTGAATATATCCAAGGCCTTCCTAATAACAAATTGAAGGTCTTTGGAATGTCCAAAATTTGGAATGGGATGTTGAACGTTTGTAGGCCGATATCAATTGGTAGGTCGATCTCCCATATTATTTCCCTCCTAGATCCATCAAAAGCTCTTACTATTGTTGAACTCGGCTTGATTGCAGTCGTATCAATGCCTAATAGATCCAGGGTAGCTAGAGGGCAAACATTCAGGGATGACCCGTTGTCGATGAGGACTCTCGTTGTGATAATGTTATTTATCCTCACTATTATGAATAGAGGTTTTGTATGCCGGTTACCTTCCTCGTCCAATTCTTCGATAGAGTAAGAAATTCGATCCATAGTGAGGATGGAATTAGTGATAGAGCTAATCCTATTAGTTGGGATTTCACAAAGGACCTTGACTTCCTTGAGTGTTCTAAACAAAGCTTCTCAGTGTAGGTTTGATGCCATCAATAGACTCATGAGGGATATTTGTGCTGGAGTCTTAGCAAGTTAATCTATTATTTTATATTCGCTAGACTTGATCATCTTAGTGAAGGCAATCAATCCTTCTTCACACTCAGCTTATTCATTATTTGACATTTCCAGCACAACCTTCTTTTTTAGGTATTCCTTTAGTTCATAGACTCTACTGGAGTGGGTAATCCCCCTTACAAATGAGTTTGACTACCCTAGTTTATTGCCTGATAGTTAAGATGGGTAGTTTTATAATTTTCGGGGGCCATAGGCATATGTAAGGTGTACTGTTTAGTTTGTAGAATTTGCTTCTCTTTTTGTTTGTAGAATCTATAAACCTTGGGCTCTTGGTTGGGCCTGATCATGTTGATAGCAGGTTCTGAGTGGTCAGATATCATATTGATGATGGGCCTATGATTTGGCAAGGGGTTGTTATTGACGTTTGGAGCAAGAGCCTCCATAAAATCCAGTTGTACTGTACCTTCATCAATTGAGTCTTGAATTTTTTTCTTTAACCTCCAGCATAAGTCAGTTGAATGACCTACTTGCCCTAAATGATACTAACATCTTGCATTGGGATAAAAAAAATCTTGGCCTATACCTTTCACTGGGAGCCTCAAAATGGAGCAAATGATCTCTCCTTAACTTTTCAAGTGCCTGATTGAATGGGATAGGTATTTTAGTGAACTACCTCAGGGCCCTGTTAACCTGTAGTTGGTTTCTATACTATTGTTGAGCAAGTGGAGGATTTGCCTTGAAAGAGACCTTAGTGTTAGGCCTAACATTCGAATTGACTATGTTGACAGTAGCTTCTCTAGGTTTGCTAGTGGTAGGTTTAGTAGAAAGTAGTCTTTTATCTGATGTCTCTTGTAGCTTGCTGGAGGAGACAACACTTTTAATTTGATACCCTACTGCCACTACTTTTGCAAAGCTAGAAGAGACTTGTTTGATCAAGTGAGTAAAGTATGGTCACTCAAGAGTGTTGATAAAATTAGAGGGAAATGGTCCACAACTGAATAAGAGTAGCTAATATGAAGTTGCTTAGAGGATGTGACTTACCAACAAACATAACACGACTTGACACTACACTTGATATGATGCATAAGTTAATGTCAAGGTCTACCTACCACTAATCCTGAGCTATTCAGCAAGATTAGATAGGAGTGTGTAAAATATGGACTTAGAGAGGTTTGTCTTACAAGAACAAAATATTCAGTATTAAAATGTAAGTTATCTGCGGCTTATAAAAGAAAAGCACTATTTATAGTAAGTTTCTAGAGCAGTATTACAAATAATGAAATGACAAGAAAGTATATACAAAAAGGGGATTCTTAGTACATACCAAAAAAGATAAAAAGGACAAAAGACCACAAATGGAAAAGTAGTACAATGTCAGACGAGGTGGATAGGTAGCAGTGTAACATTAGTCTCATACGAATATTCTCTAAGCATAGCAGGTGAGAGGGGTCAAAATGTTGTAGCAATAAAGGACTGGGACGAAAGAGATGGCGGCATGTCAAGAGAAAACTATTTAGCCGTTTAAGTGAGTCTCTCGTCACTCGGCAGTGTTTGGTTGGATTACTTAGCATAGGGTCCTCAGTAAGGGAATTGTTGGAATCATCACTATCGAGTGCATAGATCAACGTATGACAATTAAGGGAGCTCAAGGAGTTCAGCCACATTCCTTTATAGCCACATTCCTTTAGCATAAATTTTCTCGTCATCAGTAGGCTACCGAGAGAGAATTCATTAGGAGAGGGATTGGAGTCCTCGGAGCTGTGTGCGAGTAATAGAACCGTTGGTTAGCAGTTCATTAGTTCCCTGGGGTTGTTGAAGATTTGCCCTCAAATCTTGGTCTTTGTCATCTTCGGGCACATATGGAGTTAAGTCGGTGACATTGAATGTGGTAGACACGTCGAGACCTTCAGGTAGCTCAATCTCATAGGCATTATCATTAATGCACCACAAGATCTTGTAGGGGCCATCCGCCTTGAGAGATAGTTTGTTCGTGCTCTTGCTAGGGAAGCATTCCTTGCTAAGATGGATCCAGACAAGTTCCTTAGGGGCATAAACAATTTGTTTCCTTCTAAGGCTTCCCAATTCTTTCTGTTAGGCCACAGTTTTGGCCAGTTGCTTAACAATTCTTTGATGAAACTTGTGAAATTCCTCGGTATGCTACAGGCTGGATTGATTCTCTCCTTGTGTAGTTGGACTGTTAACTAAGTCCAAGGATAGGTTCGGGTTAAGTCCATAAATAACCTCAAATGGTGATGTTCCAGTGGAGCTGTGAGCGGAGCGATTATAAGCAAATTCAATGATAGGCAGACATAAATCCTAGTCATGAGAGTTCTTTCCAACAATGGTGCGCAGGAGAATACAAACAGTTTTGTTAACTACTTCAGTTTGGCTGTCTATTTAGGGGTGGAAAGAGGTACTGAATAGGAGTTTAGTGTTAAGTTTCCTCCATAAGGTCTTCTAAAAGAAGCTCGTAAATTTAGAATCACAGTTAGACATAATACTCATTAGCACTCCATGCAGTCGCACAATTTTCTGCAAAAAGAGGTTAGTGATGAATAAAGTATCATTAGTTTTGTGGCAGGGGATGAAGTAGCCCATTTTGCTAAACCGATCGATCACCACTATGATCGAATCGTATCTTCTTGACGTGTGGGGAAAGCTGAGCATGAAATCCATGCTTATATCGATCTACTGCTGCTCAGGAATGGGTAGGGGTGTATATTCTCCATAAGGTTCTTTCCTCCCTTTTGCATACTTACACACCTTGCACCTCTCAAGTATTCGGTGCACATCCCTCATCATCTCAGGCTAGTAAAAGTGCTTCTTCAATATCTTAATCATCCTCTTTTTCCTAAAATGGCCAGCCAGACCCCCGACGTGAGCTTCTCAAACTAGTAGCTCCCTTGCAAAACCACTTGGCACGTAAATCTGCTTTCCCTTCATCACGAACCCCTCATTTAAGTAGAATCCGTGCATAGCTCCTCTATTACTGTACTTAGCTACTAAAGGCCCAAAATGTGGGTCATGCTCATATTGATCAGGTAAAGTACCAAATCCAAGCACTTTAGCTTGCAACATCGTAATGAAGGTATGACAGCAAGAAAGTGCATCAGCCATTGTGTTGGTGCTTCCCTTCTTATACCTAATGACATAGTAAAAGGTCTCAACGAACTCGACTCACTTGGTGTGACACCGAGAAAGCTTTTGCTGCCCGTAAAGATGCTTAAGAGATTCATGATCCAAAAAGATGATGAATTCTCTCAATAATAGATAATGTTGCCAGTTCTGAAGTGTACGGACAAAGGGCATAGAACTCCTTGTAGTAGGTTGAGTAATTCAAGGCAGTACCTCAGAGTTTTTCGCTGAAGTAGGCAATAGATTGGCGCTTCTACATAAGGACAGCACCAATGCTGATACTAGATGCATCACATTCAACCTCAAAAACCTTCTCGAAATCTGGTAGGGTAAGTACTAGAGCAGACATCAACTTACACTTCACGTCTTCAAAACTCCTCTAAGCCTTTTCTATCCATTTAAACTCAATGTTCTTCTTGTTCAATTTATTCAACGATGCAGTTATGGAGTTGAAGTTCCGGATAAATCTTCGGTAGAACGAAGTTAAGCCATTGAAGCTCTTGACCTCGGTTGCATTAGTTGGCATAGGCTACTCATTAATAGCTTTGACCTTTTCCTCATTAACTCAAACTTGACTCCTTGAAACGACATATCCAAGGAATACAACTTTGCTTTGACAGAACGCGAATTTCTTCAGGTTGCCGAATAATTTCTCGGCGTGGAGTATGTTAAACAGCAATCTCAAATGTTCGACATGAATGAAAAGGTTGGCATTGTAGACTAAAATATCATTAAAATTGACCACAACACATTTGTCGATCAATGTTCTAAGCATATGATTCATGAGTTGCATGAACGTACTCGACGCGTTAATTAAATCAAATGGCATAACCATCCACTCAAACACACCATCCCGAATCTTAAAGGCCGTTTTCCATTCATCTCCCGATCTCATTCGTATTTGATGATAGCTACTCTTTAGATCTATCTTCAAAAAGATGTATGTACCATGTAACTCATCGAGCATGTCATCCAATTGTAGGATCGGGTATCGGTACTTAACAGTAATCTTATTGATGGCATGGTTGTCAATGCACATCCTCTGTGATCCATCTTTCTTTGATACAAGAACGACTGGGATGACACATGGGTTCATGCTCTTACAGACATATCTGTGATCTACCAACTCATCAACTTGCTTTTTCAGCTCAGTCGCTTATTCAGGATTGAGTCTATAAGTGGGTCGATTAGGTAAGGCTGCTCCAGGTTGAAGATCGATGTAATGCTTAATTCCTCTTAAGGGAGGTAATCCTTTCGGCATCTCGATAAGGAAGTAGCAAATTCCTGAAGTAGCTGCTACACTTCAGCAGGTAAGTTCTCGGCCTCTCTAACCTTTAAGAGTCTCCTGACTAAGAGGAGTACATAGTCCTTGGCTTTGACCTCTTGTGTAAATTGAGCTTGGGAAATCACCAAGGACTTTTGTTGTAGAGATCTAGCAACCTTTTCCTGAGCTTCTTACACTTCCTTAGGACTCATATGTGTTAATATAACTTTCTTCATGCCCTTTTGAAACATGGAGGTATTTCTATACCCATCATGTAACACCCTCAAGTCAAATAGCCACGGTTGCCTAAGTTATATGTGAGATGTACACATGGGGAGGACATCACACATCACCTTGTCCCTGTACCTATCACCAATAGTAATCGACACTCTGACTTGCTCGGAAACGTGTAATCTTCCTTTTTTGTTTAGCCAGTGAATCTTATATGGCTTGGAGTGTGGAGGAGTCAGCAATTTCATGGCTTTAACTACCCCTTATGAGATGACGTTGGTACAACTCCCTCTGTTAATGATCATGGCGCATAACTTGCCATTCACTTAGCAATTCGTATAAAAGAGGTTCTCTCTTTGCTCATTTTCATTAGCCATAAAAGTATTGAGAGATCGTTGAACAACAAAGCAATACTTAGCTCCGTCCTCAGTGGGTATCTCGGCTTCCTGATCTTCTTCAAATTCTTCTAGCATCCAATTAGTCGCCACTTCTTCCTCTCCTTCACTTACACTTTCTACTTCAAACTGGGGCTTGTCTCCCTTTATGGTCATGACTTATCGGTTCGGATATTGACTAGCCATGTATCCATAGCTAAGGCATTTAAAACATTTAATTTCTCGAGTTTTCCTCCTTGAACTTTGACCTTGGTCTTTTCGGATCTCAAGTTCCTCGATCTTGCTCTTACCTTGGCCTTCATCTAATCGGCTCGGTACTTAACCTTAGTGTTCCATCTTGGAACTATTTGACACCTTATCATTCCCTAGTCTACTTGGCAAGCTAGTCCTATTCGGCACCATAGTTCGATTACTTGGCATTCGACTAGCTTGGTTCTGCTGTTGCCTTTCAACTCTCTAGGCTACACGGATGGTTTCATCCAAAGTTGTGAGGCTTTGCAATTCCACGACTCGAGATGAACTGTGTTATAGTTCGAGTCTCAAGCTTGTTAATATCACATCGTATCATGAGCAACTGAAACTCTTGGGCATAGTCATCTACGGATCTGTTAGCTTGCCTCAAGTCTTAGAGTCGTCGAAAAGTGTCATGTTCATAGTGTTCGGGAACAAACCTATTCCTCAAAACTCTCTTCCTCTCTTTCCATGTTCGGACCTCACGTCGGGTCCTCAGGTGGACATTCTATAACTTCTTCCACCACATTGCTACATACCTAGAAAATTCTAATGCGGCCACTCCATTGCAAACAGCATCTTCATAATCATATAAGTCAAATATCTTTTTGATCTTCTCTTCCCAATCTTAGTAGTCATCAGTACTACCAGATCCGTTAAAGTTCGGAATCTATACCTTAAGATGTTTAACACCTCTTGGTATTCTGAACTCTCGCTCACCTAGCCCAATGTATTGGTCTTCTTTTTCTTTGTACTCTTCCACTTTGTCCAACTCTAACTTTCTCCTCGCGACTTTGTCGGCATGTCGCAATGTTACGTGGTTCACTGGAAAGGTTTCTGGAGCTCATTCGTTCATCTACCTCTTCGGCCTATCTCTCATTTCTTGGCCCTACTCAACAACTCTATCATGTAGTCCATTCTCTAAGACCCTGTTTACTGAGGTAGTTAAATTGGCCATAATAGCAGCAAGATCTTATATCTGCTCATCAATAGTAGGTGGTGTTTGTTGGGTCACTCGACTACAACCATGAGCATTACTTTTGACATCGTGAATCTCTCCCTGTATACTAGGGTTCGACATTTCTAACATAAAATTTCAGTAACTACACTTCACACGGATGGTTACATCATACATAGTATCTCGAACAGTAGACTGACTATTAATATATAGCTCTTGGTCTCAACCTCAATCTCAAGCTCTAATACCATGAGTATATGGTGTGCCTAGGAGCTCAGTTATCACTAGGACTTACTGAGGCGGATTTGAACAAAAATGGGTCCTTCAAGATATCGAAGAAAATTAGAGGGAAATGGTCCACAACCAAAGAAGAGTAGCTGACGTGAAGCTTCATGGAAGATGTGACTCACCAACAAACACAATACGACTTGACATTACACTTGATATGATGCATAAGTTGTTATCAAAGTCTACCCGCCACTAATCTTGAGTTACTCGACAAGATTAGATAAGAGTGTGAAATATGGACTTGGAGAGGGTTCTTTCTTAAGAGCAAAATATTTAGTATTAAAATATAAGTTATTTGCAGCTTACAAAAGAAAAGGACTATTTATAGGAAGTCCCTAAGGCAGCATTACAAATAATGAAATGACAAGAAAGTATATACAAAAAGGGGATTTCTAGTACATAACAAAAAGGGTAAAAAGGACAAAAGACAAAAAATGAAAAAGTAGTACAATGTTAGATGAGATAGACAGGTGGTAGTGCAACATTGGTCCCATACGAATATTCTCTAAGCATAGCAGATGAGAAGGGTCAAAATGTTGCAGTAATAAAGGGCTGAGACAAGAGAGATGGTGGCATGCTAAGAGAAAACTATTTGGCCATTTATGTGAGTCTTTCGTTACTCAGCAGGAACTTCTCGGCAGTGTTTGGTCGAATTACTCGGCACAGGGTCCTCAGCAAAGAAATGGTTGACATTATTACTACTGAGTGTACTAATCAACATTTGACAATTAAGGGAGCTCAAGGAGTTCAACTATACTCCTTTAGCTTATATTTTCTTGTCATCAGTAGGTTGTTGAGAGAGAATTCGCCAGGTGAGGGATTGGGGTCCTCGAAGCTGTGCATGAGTAATGGGACCGTTAGTTGGCAGTTAATCAGGGTTATATACCCTTATAGCTAAGGACCTCCACCTTTAGGCATACTCTTTGAAAGATTCTTTGTGCCTCTTTCTTAGGGCAACCAAATTTATCATGGTTAGCCCTACTTTAACGTTGAATCTATATTGCTCATAGAATGCTTTGGCCAGCTTTTCCCATGTGTTCTCTTGATTCAAGTCTAATTAGGCATACGAGGTTAAAGTAAGGCCAGTTAGGCTATCCTAAAATGTCTAGACCATGAGCCGATCATATTGCACATACTTGCCTATCTTACGTACATACAGCTAGGTGTGCAGCTTAGGGCATCCAGTCTCGTTGTATTTTTCACAGTCAGGTACTTTGAACTTTTTTAGGAAGTTTCTATAATCATAAGCAAAGAAGTTTGTTGTGCTAGTGTCCTTGAATCTATTGTGCACCTTGATCATTTTCATTTTTTCAGTAATTTGTTGAGTAAATCGCTTCTCAAGCTCTTTTAGTTTATCCTGATTAGCTTCAGGCTTTAGGTTGACCGAGAACATGTAAGTGTTCGACTCAAAAGTTAGGTTGGCCTTTGGAAATACCCCTTCTGTTTCAAAGGATTTGAAGCCTTGATTGACCTTAGGGTAGGCTTCTTTTGCTTCGAGCGGTAAGGCTTCAGCACTCTTTCCATATCGAGCTTGAGAACTTTCTTCATTTGATGGAGCCATGGACCTAAGCAGAGAGATGCTGTCAACAAGAAAGCTCAGTTGATCTACAATCTTCCCCACTGGTTGTCTTAAAGACTAGAACCTCAACTTAGTGGGATCGATAACCTTGGGGCTGACATTGCCATTGTTGGTGTTGGTGTTGTCGTTTCCTTGATTGGACATTTTAGTTTAAGAACCGGTTTTGATAAGGCTTCTCTGGAAAGTTTGACGTTTGAGAGCTATCTTGGCAACTTGGTTAAAACCACTTCTCAATAAATTAGCACACGAATATTTTAATTTTTGAAAGAATGCAAATGAGCCACATGGCATTTTCTTTTCCTTTTATACAAATTCATCTATACTAATTTTCTTTTTTTTTGGGGGCCAGATGGCATTTTCTTTTTCTTCTTTTGATCATGCTTAGGTACCTCCTCAAGCTCTTGATTCTTCTTCTAGGCCATCTTCAATTGGTGTTTCAGGCGTATAACTTTTGCCTAGACTCTCGAAATAAGTTTTCCCATCTGTCTTTTTCATCATAAAAGACCTCCATACGGGCTTTCACTTGGTCTATATAGGTTACCATTTCAGAGCTAAGGTATACGGGGGGGAGGTTGAAGGACTTCTAGTGCCTGATACTACATCGTGCTTGCCTTGTAAAGTTGATCATATAAGTATTCTTTGGTGACTTGGTGTTTGTCCACTTCTCCTATGAATTCATTCAAATCGATGTTAGGGCTTACGGTCCTGGTATCCCACCAAGCTTTGGTGCTTATCCACTTCTCCTATGAATTGATTCAAATCGACGTTAGGGCTTATGGTCCTAATATCCCACTAAGCTTTGATCTTATGAAGCTTAGATACCTTTTCTGTTGATTAAGGCTCTTCAAAGTTGAGGGTGAATGGCTCTAATGAAGGCCTGTGAACTATGTCCTGGATCCCCTCAAACTACCTCACCATGTTGTTTAGATAGTAACCTGTACATTAACTCATTCCGATTAATGGTACTATACAGTAATCTTTGTAAATCAGTATGACCTTAGTGTAATTGCTCCATTTGGCAGTCCACAGTATGTCTTTGACCCAAAAATCTTATAAAACCTCTATCCAGAGCAAGGTAGGGATAACTTCTGGCAATTTGATCTTATCAATGAAAGAGTCAATAAGATCAATCTTATTGGCAAATACACCCCTTATTAAATTTAACCCAAAACATTTGACGTGACTAATGAACCACACCATTAACAATGCCATTCTTGTCTTAAGATCTCCGTAGCCTCTTTTCTTAAGGAAATTAAGGTTCCTTATCTGTTCAATAAGGAATATAAGACTTCCCTTCCTAGAATTGAGCCACTGATTCTATTACCTTGAAGTGTATAAGAAAAGACTCGCTTGGAAATAAGACGATGGCAAACACTACTAATACATAGGCCTTGATTCGATTTTCCTTCCAATTTCCAAGAAATAGAGCCCGTTTGTTGGAGTTAGGTTTATTCTAAAACTAATGGACTAGATCCCATATCTTGATAACGTGTTTGTTGTCATCATTTAGGGCTTCATTTATCTCAGTCTTACGGATTCCTAAGAATTTTGAAAAGATGTAAGCTGGATCGAAGCTGAGTTCTGGAACGTATATTTCATCCAATGGAGGAGCTTGGAGCAGTTGGGTGTATTCTTCTAAAGTTGGATTAATTGGGTGTGGCCTAAATTGAAAGGCCACTTCTTTAGGCTGCTAGAAATAGACTAAGGCCCTCACTAGCATGATGTTAACATCAACTTTGGTTAATAAGAGTATAGGTCTAATCTTGTTGGTAATGAATTGTTGTTCTCTTCGGTTAAAGGTTTGAAACCACTGGCTGAGTATGGGCTTAGGTTTGTGGACATGAATCTCTTTGGTGAAAACCTTAACGTTAGATGAGTTGGCCATTTCTGAAATATTACAAGGAAAGCATAAATTACAATGGAAAGACTAATTACATGAAAAGAAAATACACAAGACTTCTTATGTACTTGAATTTTAGGAAAAATATAGGGAAAGAAACTCCAGATTTTGTCATTTTTCTCTTTCCTTTTATTTATAACATTGTCACTTTGTTAGTTATTCGTCAACCCTATGAAATGTATGCAAAAAAGGTGGGTTCTAAAGGTCCTTAAACTCTGTGACCTCATACATTTATGGAAAAATGGTTCCTTGGTCACATTGAAGTTTAAGTGGGGTAGCCTAATTAGCCCTGAATGGTGGTTGCCACACTACGGTCAGAACTTACACAATAACTCCTTATCCTAAGGCCTTAAGACAGCCCGGATTCGACCATATCTATCAAGCATTCATGGTACAATAAAATAAATCCCTCCCTCAAAATAATTAAATACATAAAACTAAACCTGCAAAGGCGTTAGTACAGTTATGATAAATAACAAAAAATGAAAGAAAATAAATAAATTACACTATGGTAATTTTTAAGTTTAATTTTAAATTTGGAAAGCCGAATGGTTAACCCTTTTGATGTCCCTAATAAAGTCGCCAAGCTATTGAGCCTAGTATTTCACCTCTCGATTCTTTTATAAAATTTAGTTTTCTTTAAATCGATTAGTACTAAAGCTTACTTATTTAATACCAACCTTCACTAGGGTTGAAAGAAAACCATTTTTTTTTTCAAATTTTAAAAATACTTTGGAGTTACCACCTGAGCGAAGTCAGGAAAAAAGATTTAAGTTATAACAAATTAAGTGGATTGGTTATAACTTAGTCGTTGGTCTTTCAATAAAAATGTATTTTAAAAAATAATATTTGAAACTAGAGATCGGGATTTGGGGGTTAGGAATTTTAAATCTTTACGGGTATCATTGATTTTCCAAATTTAACCTTAATCTTAAAAATCATCTTTTTAATTTCATAAAAAATTGATTGTTAATTACTCTAATTGAATAAATTAAGTAATCTAAGGAAAAAAGAAAAACTTTTATTTTTATCGTCATCTCGTATATGCCTACATACCCATTATTCAGGATCAGACGTACGTAATTCTTTTTATGAAAAACTTTAGTAGGTTGAGTTGATTTAATTTTTGAAACAAGCCGGGTTTACGTTTTTATTTCAATTTGATTTATTTAAGAAAATTTCTAAAAAAGAAGGTCCTAAATTGGATTTTTATATTTATTTATGAAAAAATTCTAAAATACCCTAAATTTGTATATGGATTAATTTAATTTTTCTTATTTTGGAGAAACGTTTTTTTTTAAGTGACAAAACAATTATTTATTCTTATTTTACTTATTTTTTCCTTATTTATTTTTTTTCTTTATCCTATACTTTTTAATTTACTTTTTATCCATTTCCATTATACTAAGATAAATAAACCAATAAACTATTCTCTCTTTTTTTTTTAAATATTCTTTCCTATTTCTCTTTGTTTTTTCTTTTTCTTTCTCTTTTTTTTTTCTCTTTTCTTTATTTATGTTTACAATTATAAAGAAAAAAAAAACAGAAATAAAATCAAACAACAACAATAACAACTAAAAAATAAAAGGAAAAAAAAAAAAGCTTTAGATGCAATGGCCTCGTCGGTTGGGTGGGTTGACGGGTCGGACTCGGGTCACACTTTGAATTCGGGTTGAGTCGTCTCTACTGAATTCAGGTTAGACTGAGATCTTATTCTACAGCAATTTAGTCGGGTCAATTCAAGGACTTCTAAGCTGCAAATTGAGCGAAAAAGAGGGTATTCGTGAGTTTTGGATTAGGATTGGGG
>JAMXBB010000001.1:31448265-31678796 GCA_024138015.1 Lumnitzera littorea
CCCCTCTATTTGTTTTACCTTATCCTTTCAGGACAAGCCCTTCTATACTTTTACCTTGTCCTTTTAAGATGAGCCCGTTTATCCCTATTTCCCCGTCATTTTAAGATAGGCCTTTTATCCCTTTTGCCTTATCTTTTCAAGATAAACCCATTTATCCTTTTTGATCCATCCTTTTAAGATAGGTCCTTTCATACCTTTGTCATATCCATTCAAAATGGACCCCTCTATCCCTTTTGTCTCATCCTTTCAAGATAGACCCTTTTATCATTTTGCTCTATCTTTTCAAGATGAACCCCTTTATTTATTTATTTATTTTTTTGCCCCGTCCTTTTAAGACAGACCCCTTTATCCTTTTGTCTTGTCCTTTTAAGATAGGTCCCTTTATCCTTTTGCCCCGTCTTTTCAAATTAGGCTCCTTATCCTTTTGCCTTATCTATTCAAGATGGGCCCCTCTATACATTTTGCCCTGTCCTTTAAAGACGAGCCCCTTTATAAGTTTTTCCCCAATCTTTCAAGTCAGGCACCTTATTCTTTGCATTGAATTTTCAAGTTAGTATTTTAAATTAGTATCCTTTTACATCATCCTTTCAAGACAGGACATTGCTTAGCTAACCATTTAAGTTAGTAATCCTCACCCTGTTAATTCAAGCTATGATTTGGCAAAAATGGACATGTCTTTTGTCTTTGTAGTGAAGTTTTATTCAAACTTCCTTGCAAAAAGAAGCAGTTGTAAACACCACATTTTTACTTCGTTTAATTTTTTTTTTTTTCATTTTTAGGCTAGGTTTACAAAAAAAAAAAATCTAAAAAATTGAAAAATATGAACAAATAAAAAGAAAATTAAAAATTGAAAAAACTCAAAAAAATTAAAACATACAAAAAAAGTTGAAAAATAAAAAATATATAAAGTATTGAGTCAAGTCAGTTGGTAATTTATGGATGGATCAAGCAAGAATGTAAAATATACATGCAATTTAATAAAATTTTAAGTGTCTTTTTTAAAAAAAAAAATTCGGTTTCATTAGAAGAACATATTTTGAGAAAGTCTAGTGAAAATTTGGATTATGAAAGTGAGTTTTGAATGACTTTAACTAGACAAATGAAAATTAAGATTGGGAATTTATTAAATTAAATTTGTATTGAAAAATCCTTAGCATGTATATTTTTATTCATTTAAATGTGTTTGGGTGATGTTTAAAATAAATTGAATCAAGTTAGGCTTAGTTTCAAAAGTTCAATTAATTAGACCTAGAAGCGAAAGCTTAAGTAATTACATAACTTGTTGGGAAATTGTGCTAGCCCAGCTGGTTAAGGCAAGTGTAAGGCAACCTAAAGGTTACAAATTCAAATCCTACAAATGCATAGGGGGTTGTTAGCATGCCTATCACATGCTGTTCACATAAGCGCCACCTCCTCCATTCTTCTTTTCCTTTCTCTTTTTCCCCCAATTGAGAAACTTAGGGAAAGAGGAGGAAAATTTAAACAACTTGATTCAACAACATATTTTGTTGGACCATCCATCATGCCCTTATTATGCACAGCCACTCAAAAACCTAATCCACCATAATTGACCATTACTTCAAAAAGCTAACTGAACACTAGTGCCACTTAAAATTAGCACCACCATCGAGTCCTCTATACCCAAAAACCCTTAAATATGTCCTTTATCTAACTTAAAACACCATGGTTGCCGTTGTTTGAACATTATCGCCGCCACCCAATTTCTCTAATCACTAAAATAACCACCTTTTACCAATGAATTTATCATAAAAATTAAGTTTCCCATATAAGAGGTTACCTAGAGTTGATGTGTAGAGCCAAAATTAAACGTTGCTTTCTTCTTTTGGGAATCCAACCAGCGTCAGCTTGGAGATTTAACCGTGACCTAACTCAAGTTTGATCTATTTAACCCCCATTAAAAGCTAAATCTAATGTGGCTATTATTGTTGTTGGAGGTTTTGTTTTTTTGTTTTTTCCTTTTTTTTGTTTTGTTTTCTTTATTTTTAATTGTTTTATTATAAAAAATATATATAAATATAAAGAACACTACACTAGCTTTCTTTGTTTTTCTTGTGTGCAAGTCCTTTGTTTTAATTTTAACTTTTTATTGTTATCAATTATTTAGTTATTTGTTTATTCATAAGTTTCTTATAAATGTCATGATAGCACTTTGGTTAAATTGCATGATAAATTTATTTTTATATAGTGTCATTAACGAGAGTTCTTTTGTAAGTTTGACATCAATTTTAATCAACTAGTAATTTTTTGCATGCTTAGGACTCAAAGTTGCATATTTGTATATTTATTATTAAAATTGCAATTTTTTAGAACATTTACATTCTTTTAGAAAAGTTGCATGTTTTATAAAAACTACATTATATAGTACATTCTTAGAAAATTGCATGTTTTTTTAGAAAATTCATCTTTTATTAAAAATTGTAACTTAGAAAATTTTCATTTTTGATGCATTTTTTTAGAAAATTGTATCTTTTAGTTACAATTGTATATTTCATATCTAGATCACATATCTTATAAGATTAGGATAGGATTATATATTTTCTATTCAATTTGCATTTTTCTTAATTAGGAATTTTAAGGATTTTTAGTGAAAACTATTTTTTGTCACTTTGTTAGTTTTTTATAAAATAAAATCCATAGTTAGCATCTTTTTTATGGTTATGTATCTTTTCTATAATTTAGACATCTTTTTCCATGATTAGGCATCTTTTCTATAATTCAAACATTCTTTTCATAGTTAAGCATCTTAGGTATGTTTTTAACATTAATTGCATATTTCATAGAAAATTACATTTAGGTACTTTAGGTTTTTTCCCTAAATTTTTTATCACTTGGGAAATTTTTTTCTCTAAACAAAAAACTGAATTTCTTTTTTTTTTTTTTTTAGTTAGGATTCTTTAAAAATTGGACAAGAAATATTAAGGTTTCTTGTAGGATTTTTATTAATAAAAATAAATTAACAAGAAATGTAAACTTAATTCGTTTCTGTAAATAAAAATTGTTAACCTACTAAAGCTTTTTTAAAAAATGAGAACTATAGTTGATTTAATCTTGATTATCAGATATGTAAATACTTTTTGGGTAACTGTAAAATTTGCAAAATATTTTTATTTTCATTTTTTTTAATTTGTAATAAAAAGTCATAAAAAATCATTTTCATGCATTTTCACTTTTTTGCATATTTTTGCATCTTCAGGAAAATCATAAAAATTAAGGCCCATTAGTTAGTTTTTTTGTAATTTCTACATGGTGACATCGTCTTAATATGCTAGCCTTTGAGCTCGGTTCTTTAGTTAATGTTTTCTAAAACTTATTTTTTTAGAAAATTTGCAAACTAGTGACCTGGTTAAGGTTTTTGCACCCAAAAACTTTAATCTTATTTTTTATAGGTTTTAGAGAAAAATGTTTTTCCCTAATTTTAGATCGAGTATTATATATTAAGTGAGGTGAACTTAGTATAAAATAAATTAAGGAAAATTGAAATATGACTCAATACTAATGCTACTAGGTGACAATAATCACATCACTGCACAATCCATTGATTTCATCTCGGTTGATCAATGGTTACCATATAGTGCTATATTAAGCCAACCAAGCATCACTAAGTTCGACATGCTCACAAGCCAAAGATGCTTAAAGGCAAAGTTTGTGACACTGACCATAGTCGATAATGTTAGAAGAGATCAAAAGTTGTCTAGATCCCTTTATCTTGAGGCCCAAACAAGAGACAACATCATAAACATTAAGTCTAGCACTACTTAATCCTTGACACTGTAAGGAGAGCCTAAAGAGAAAACTAAAGAAATCCAACTCATGAACCCCTTAAGAATGACCATAAAAATTGGGGTAGAGTTACTCGACGATGAGAAAATTAAGCTCACGAATTTCCTTAAATAGAAAATAAACATTCTCGCCTCTACACCAAAGGACATGTTAAGGTTAATCAACATCCCTAAAGCAACCCACTACCTCAATGTTGATTCGACCATCTGACCAGTCAAGTAGAAGAAGCGGCATTTTTCCCTCGAAAGCTAGGCAACAATCAAGCAAGAAGTTTAGAAACTATTACAAGCTAGATTCATAAGGCAAGAGAAGTACCCCATGTGGCTCGCAAATACAATCCTCGTAAATAAAGCTAATGGGAAATGGCAAATGTGCATCGACTATATTGACCTCAACATAACCTACCCTAAAGATTGTTTCCCTCTCTCCCACATTGACTAGCTCATCAACCCCACATAGGGTTATGCACTCCTTAATTTCATGGACACTTACTCGGGATACAATTAGATCCAAATGGTACTCGAGGAAAAGGTCTACACCTCATTTGTCACAAACTTTAGCACCTATTGTTATAAATTAAGAGAAATGTTAGATACAAATTAAGAGAAATGTTACCATGATACTTAAGATATAAATTAAGAGAAATGTTAAAGTGTATGTAAACAACATGATCGTAAAGATCAAGGAGAGAAAAGGCCATATCGAGGACATTAGGGAGACATTTAACACACTCTACCATTACAGAATGAAGCTTAACCCCTAAAAATGTATCTTTAAGGTTGCATCAAGAAAGTTCCTTAGCTTTATGGTAAGAGAATAAGGAATTGAAGCAAATTCGAATAAGATAAAGGCAATCTAGGACATGACAACTTCCAGAACCATAAAGGAAGTCCAACAATTGACAGGTAGAGTTGCCACCTTGAATCAATTTGTATCTTGAAGTGTTGACAAATGCTCGAAATTCTTTAAACTACTAAAGAATCCTTTCAAGTTCAAATGGATGATCGAATGTTAGAAAGCCTTCGATGACCTAAAGGAATTCATTGAGAGCCCACTAATGCTCTCAAAACCCATCCTTGACAAGGAACTATGTATTTACCTTACTGCTAGCAACAAAACATTATCATTAGTCCTCATCAAGCAGATGGATGAGAACACATGCCTATATATTACGCCAGTCATATCCTATAAGGGCTAGAGACTAGGTATACCAAGGTTGAGAAATTCGCCCTATCAGTAGTCATTGCAGTATGGAAACTCAAACCATATTTTCAAGCCTACCCAATCATCATCTTAACTAACCAACCACTTAAAGCTATCCTTCAAAAGCTTAAAGCCTCAGGTAAAATGGTTAAATGTGCTATTGAGCTCGATGCCCATGAAGTCCAATTTCATCCTCGACAAGTAGGGGTATGTAACAATCACATCCAATCCTAAGCTCTATATATTCGATCCTTGCAATTAGGTTATTATTGGTCGATAATGAAGGAAGATACCAAGGCCCTTTTTAAGAAATGCCACCAATGCCAAAAGCATGCCCTAATCCCTAATACATTGATGCAAACCAGAGCTAAGGACTAATAAGGTCGGTCATAAGGATGGGTCCAAGCTTGTAGAAAGCTTAAAGAATGTGATAGGAATCATGCGAAAATAGTAAAAAGTAAAATAAGCAAACTTACAGATAGCTCTAAGGATAAAATGCACTACGGAATTTCTAAAGAGTCATGGAACAACTTGATATGATGCACAAAATAGTCCAGTAAGGATACCCATTACTTAGCCTTGCTTAAGGGTTAGGATAAGAGTAAGGTAAGCAAACAAGCTAATGAAAGCAATGTTCACAAAAAAAAAGTATATTCAGTATGTTGATATTTAGATATATGATGAATGCGGCTATATGTACAGTAGGTTTTTATACCTGAAAAATTAGGGTAACCTACCTAAAATGGAAAAGACTAAAAAGGTTATTTTCTAAAAGAAATAATGTACAAGGAATAATAAGAGTACAATTGAAAATATAACAAAAATGAGTATCTTGTACAGAAGATTCTATCATATGGTTGCTTAGACATGTAGCTCCTTGTGGATGGATGGTTTACTAGTAGAAAAGACAATTATGTGTAATCAGTTTGGTATATGCCAAGTTGAGATGCCAAACAGAGGTGGTAAGTCGGCTATACCGAGTTGAGCAGTTAATTCTTTTGAGATGAATTCACCTTGGACATATTCGGTATCACTCAGATTCAAGTCAACTAAGCTAATGGTTAGATGAGCCGAACCGATGCTCAAGTGTAGTTCAAGTCGACAGTTAGAGATAAATGATGTGTGTGAAAGGGTTCAGTTCTGCTAGGGCATCAGACCGGCAAATTGCAGTAGTTTGGATTCCTTAGTGGTGGATTGTAAGGAAATAATTAACTTATCCATGCTCTCTAACCCTTAGGCTTAGGATCTGGTCAAGGATCCGATAATCTAATTCCTATCATCACCACTAGGCTGATTGAGATTTAGGATCAAATATGATTGGTCTTCATCCAAGTTCTCCTCTAGGGGTTAAGATTGGTAATATCAAAAACGTTTGACGCTCCAAAGTCTTCTAGAAGCTCAAGTTGGTATGCATTATCATCAATCTTCTAGAGTTTTGTAAACGATCCTTCAACTCTAGTCAATAGCTTGTTCTTCCTCTTATTAAGGAATCTTTCCTTACTTAGGTATAACCACACTTCATCTCTAGGTTGAAACTGCTTAGTCTTCCTTCCTTACTTTTCTCTTTTAGTTTTCTGACGGCATGATCAATCTACTAGGTGACTCATTGGTAGATCTACTAGATGGATTAGGCTTTGGTTCTAACTTATAGATTTTCTAAGTCAATGGGTGGCATTAGGGTATTATTGAGGGGTAGTTTGGGGTTAAAACCTTAGACGACTTCAAATGTGGTATGCCTAGTGGTGGCATGTATTGTCCTATTGTAAGCAAATTCGACTAAAGGTAGGCAGACATCCCAGTTAGTAGAGTTCTTCTCTATTACATCTCGGAGCAGTGATCCTAAGGTATGGTTGACCACTTTTTTTTAGCCATTAGTTTGGGGATGGCAAGAGGTGCTAAATAGTAGTTTCGTTCCCATCCGACACCAAAGAGTTCTCTAGAAATGGCTTAGAAATTTTAGGTCTCGATCGGACATCACACTCTTTGGTACTTTGTACAAGTGAACTACTTCCTACACAAACAAACAAGCAATAGTTAAAGCATCGTTAGTTTTGTTACAGGGTACGAAATGTGTCATCTTGTTGAACCTATCAACAACAATCATTACGAAATCTTTGCTTGGGGTAGTTTAGGGTAGTTCGAGGATAAAATCCATACTTAAGTCGACCCATGGTTTAGTTAGAATGGGTAGAGGCATTGTTTTCCCTTGCTTTACTCGACTCTTTGCTTTCTTATAGAGGGCACATCTCTTAATCACACGCTGCATGTCACGCTTCATTATAAGTCAAAAGAATCTTTCATTCAATAGCTCATATGTTCTTTGCTCTCTAAAGTGTCTTGAAAGTGCTCTACCTTGGGCTTCTCTCACCAGCAGCTCCCTTATTGAACAGGTCAGCATACACAAATTGCTACCTCTGAATAGATAACCATCCTCTACATGGTACTCATTCACTTCTCTTCCTTCTCCACAACGCATGTACATGGGACCAAAATGGGGATTATTTTGATACTACTCTTTTATGCTTGCAAACCCTAACAATCTAGTCTGTAACTTAGAGAGTAAAATATGTCTCCTTGACAAAGCATTAGCTACTGAGAGTAAAATATGTCTCCTCAACAAAGCATAAGCTACTACATTACTCTTGCCTTGCTTGTACTTAATAACAAAATTAAATCCCTCCAAAAATTCAATCAATCAAGCCTAGCATTTGGAAAGCTTGGATTGGCACCATAAATATCTTAAGGACTCATGATCCATATATATGACAAACTCGTTTGGCAGAAGTTAATGTTGCCACACACGAAGAGTTCAGATCAGGGCCAAAAATTCTTTGTCATAAACAAAATAGTTTAATTGCGCTCCTCTAAGCTTTTCGCTATGATAAGTAACATATTGGCCTTCTTGCATTAGCATAGCTCCAATGCCGACACCTAATGCATCGCATTCAATCTCAAATACTCTATCAAAGTCTAGTGAAGCCAAGATCAAAGCCAAGGTCAACCTTGCTTTTACCTTAGTGAAACTCTTATCCTCTTTCTCTCCCCACTTGAGCTCTACATTCTTTTTAGTCAGCTTAGTCAGAGGCATTACAATTGTACCGAATCTTTGGATGAAGCATTGTTAAAATGATGTTAATCTATGAAAACTTCTCACCTCGGCACAAGAGGTTGGGGTCGGCCACTCAATAATAGCTCTTACCTTCTCTTCGTCTACTCTCAATCTTCTTCCTCTAACCACAAATCCTAGGAAGATAACTTCTTCCTGACAAAAATAGCACTTCTTTAAGTTTCCAAACAACCTTTCTACTCCTAAGACATCAGAAACGGCTCTGAGATGTCCAATATACATTGCTAGCTCAACACTATAAACAAGGATGCATCAAAGTAGATGACAATACACTTTCCAATCAAATCTCTCAACACATGATTCATTAGTCTCATGAAAGTGCTTAGGGTGTTCAATAGCCAAAAGGCATGACCATCTACTCATACAGGCCATGTTGGGTCTTAAAAGCAATTTTTCATTCATCCCCTTACCTCATTTGAATCTGGTGGAATCCAGGCTTTAGATTAATCTTACTAAATACTCTTGCACCACTCAACTCATGTAACATACTGTCTATCCTTAGGATAGGATATTTATACTTAATCGTAATCTTATTGACAGCTTTGCTATTTACATACATATACAAAGTTCCATCCTTCTTCAATATAAGCAATGCAGGTACAACACAGGGGTTGAGGCTCACCTTCACATATCCCTTCTCTAACAGCTCGTTGACTTGTTTATGAAGTTTTATAGCTTGCTTAAGATTCATCCTATAAGCTAGTTTGTTTGATAGGGTAACGTTGAATATCAAGTCTATGTAATGCTCTATGCCTTTGAAAGGATATAATCCTTTAGGTAACTATTCTAGAAACAAGTCAGCATACTTTTCCAATAGCTCTTTAACTTGTAAGGGTAGTTCATCTCACTCCTATAGCTCTAGTAATCACCTAATCAATAGGAAAATTGGTGCATAAGCTTTAATAACTTCTCAGAGTTCGTCTCTACTCAACATTAGGGCCTTCTTTGATCAGTGAGCGAGTTTGGCTTGTAGCTTACTATCTTGACTCAGTGGCATAGGGTTCCATGCAATTTTCCTTCCATCCTTCTCAAACAAATATGTATTCCTATAGCCATCATGAATAAACCTTCAATCAAAAAGCTAAGGTCAACTTAACAGTACGTGAGATGCATACATAGGTAGCACATCACAAAGAATTTCGTCCAAATAGTTCCCAATTGAGATCGTAGCAACACTTGTTGAGTGACATGTAGTGCTCCCTTCTTGTTCAGCTAATGTAACTTATATAGCTTTAGATGAGGAGTGATCGACAACATGAGTTTCTTAATTAGGTCGGCAAATGCTACATTAGTGTAGCTTCCATTGTCCACTATGAGAGCACAACCTTGCTTATTCACTTTGCAAGTGATATGGAACAAGTTATCTCTTTGCTTGTCCTTAATAGAGGACTCCAAACTCATTGTATGTCAAATAACTAAGGTCAACTCATCCAGATCCTTTACAAACACATCCTCCTCAATTAAGTCAGCATTAACATTAACCACATCTTTCACTTCTTTCTCCTCCTCTGGCTCCTCATTTTTTTTTTTTTCTACTTCAATCTTCAGGATGTCTCCTTTAATAATCATGGACTTTTAGTTTGGACATTGGGTGGCCATGTGCCCAAACCCTTAGCACTTAAAACACTTGATCTGGCTCGTCTTCATTTTAGATCCTTATCCCTTCTCATATGTTTTCGTTGGCATATTACCATCAATTTAGCCCTTTTGTTCAACCTTAACATCTACCCTTTAGGTCTACAAAATGGTTTAATCCCTGCCTTCACCACATTAGGTTCATTAGCTCCCAACTAAGCTATAGCTTCTAATTGATTAAGGGTTTTCACCATTTCAATGGCACTAAAAACTTGATGTGTCAAGCAAGTGCACCCAATCAAATTGTAATAGTAGATTAAGTCTAAGTGTCGATCCTTTAGGGGCTTTGACTATTAATACTAACTAGATCTCTATTATCTAACCTACAAATTCAAGTTTGAAAATTTAAAATATCAAATCTAATTATAGTAATTACTTGAACTACTAACCAATGGTCCCATTACTCGTGCACAGCTTCGTGAACTCCAATCCTTCACCCGAAGAATCCTCTCTCGGCAACTTGCTGATGATGAGAAAGCTTACACCAAAGGAAGGTGGCTAAGTACCTTGAGCTCTCCACATTATCATATGATGTTCTATACACTCGGTAGTAATGTTGCCAACCATTCCCTTGCCAAGGACCCTATGCCGAATAATCCGACCAACTGTTATCAAAAGGTTCTTGTCAAGTTACAAAAGTTTTCTTTTAGCATGCTATCATCTCACTCTCATCCCAGCCCCTTTATTGCCACAACATCTTGACCCCTCTCGCTTACTATGCTCAAAGAATATTCATACGATACCAATGTTGCACTGCCACCTGTCCAGCTCATCTGATATTGTCCCACTTTTCCATTTTTGTCTTTTGTCTTTGTTATCCTTTTTCGTATGTGCTAGGAATCTTCTTTTTGTATATACTTTCTTGTAATTTCTTTATTTGTAATGTTTCCCTAGGGACTTATTATAAATAGTCCCTTTCTCTTGTAAGATGTATATAACTTACATTTTAAGACTAAATATTCTGTTCTTGTGAGACAACCTCTCGAAGTTTATCTTTCATACACTCTTATCTAATCTTGCTAAATAGCTCAAGATTAATGGTGGGTGGACCTCAAAATTATCTTGTGCATCATATCAAGTGGGGTGTCAAGTCGTATTGTGTTCATTAGTGAGACACATCTTCCAAGCAGCTTCACGTCAGCTACTTTTGTTCACCTATAGACCTTTTCCTTCTAATTTTCTTTGATATTTCGAATGACCTATTTTAGTCAAATTTGCCACAGTAAGTCATAGTGATAACTAAGCTCCTAAGTATATAATATAATTTTCTTGATATCAGAGCTTGAGGTTAAGATTGAGAGTTGTGTAGTGATAATCAGTTTGCTGTTTAAGATACTTGTGTTGTATGTTGAAAGTATCTGAGTGTAGTTCTTTACTAAAGCTTTGTATTGAGAATGTCGAACCCTAATGTACAGGGAGAGATTAAAGATGTCGAAAGTGATGCTTATCATCGTGGTCGAGTTACCCAATGAACACCATGTACTATTGATGAGCGAATATAAGATCTTGCCATTATTGTGGCCAACTTAGCTATCTTAGTAAACAAGGTCTTAGAGATTGAATCACGTAAGAGAGTTGCTGAGCAAGGCCGACAAATGAGAGATAAGCCAAGGAAGCAGATGAACGAGCAAGGTCCAGAAGCCTTTCTAGTGAACTAAGCACCATCGCGATGTGCCGATAGAGTTGCAAGAAGAAGGTTAGAGTTGGACAAAGTAGAAGAGTATGAAGAAGGAGAAGACCAGTATAATGGGATTAATGAGCATGAGTTCAAAGCGCCAAGAGGTGTTGAACATCTTAAGGTACAGACTCCGAGCTTCAATAGGTCTGGTAGTACCGATGACTACCTATACTGGCAAGAGAAGATTAAAATGGTATTTGACTTCTATGATTATGAAGATGCTGTCCACATTAGAGTGGCCTTGTTAGAATTTTTTGGATATGCAACAATATGGTAGAAGAAGCTATAGAATGTTCGCTTGAGAACTTGACGCGAGGTCTAAACATGGAACAAGATGAAGAGGGTTCTAAGAAGTAGGTTCGTTCTCGAACACTACGAACAAGACACTTTCCGACGACTCCAAGACTTGAGGCAAGGTAATAGATTCGTAGATGAATATGTTCGAGAGTTTCAGTTGCTCATGATACGATGTGATGTCAACAAGCCTAAGACCCGAACTATTGCATGGTTTATCTTTAGACTACGAGCTAAGGTTGGTAACATCGTAAAACTGTAGAGCCTCACAACTTTGGATGAAACCATTTGTAGAGCCTATAAAGTTGAAAAGCAATGGAGGAACCAAGTTAGCTAAATGCCGAGTAGCCAAACACTGATGCTGAATGGGAGTGGCCTGTTGAGCTAAACAATGAATGATAGAGTTTCTAACAGTTCTAAGGTAGAACGCTAAGGTCACATGTTGAATTAACCAAATGAAGGCCACGGTAAGGGCTAAACCGAGGAGCTTGAGATCCAAAGAGACTAGGGTCAGAGTTTAAGAAGAAAAACCCGAGAAATCAAATGTTTTAAATGACTTAGCTATAGATACGTAGTTAGTCAATGTCCAAACTGCCAAGTCATGACCATAAAGGGAGATAAGCCCTAATTTGAAGTAAAAAGTGCAAGTGAAGGAGAGGAAGAAGTGGCAATCAATTCAATGCTAGAAGAATTTCAAGAAGACCCTGATGCCGAGATACTTCCTAAGAGTGGAGCCGAGTATTGCTTTGTTGTTCAACGATCTCTTAATGCTTTTGTGGCTAACGAGAATGAGCAAAGAGAGAACCTCTTTCATATGAATTACCAGGTGAATGGCAAGCTATGTATCGTGATCATTGACGAAGGGAGCTATACTAATGTCATCACACAAGGGGTAGTTAAGGCCATGAAATTGCCAACCCTTCCACTCCCCAAGCCATACAAGATTCACTAGCTAAACAAGAAAGGAGGACTATACGTTTCCGAACAAGTCAGAGTGCCAATTACCATTAGTAATAGGTACAGGGATGAGATGTTATATGATGTCCTTCTCATGTGTGCATCTCACATATTACTCAGCCAACCATGGCTAGTTGACTTAAGAATGTTACACGATAGGTATAAAAACACCTATATGTTACAAAAGGATGGGAAGAAAATTATATTGACACCCATTAGTCTTAAGGAAGTGTAAGAAGCCCAAGAAAAAGTTACTAGATCTCTACAGTGGAAGTCCTTGGTGAATTCTCGAGCTCAGTTTGCCCGACAACTCAAAGCCGAGGACTATGTGCTCCTTTTGGTTAAGAGATTCTTAAAGGTTAGAGAAGCTGAAAACTTACTTGTTGAAGTGCAATAGCAACTTTAGGAATTTGTCGACCTATTCCCTATTGAGATGCCGAGAGGATTACCTCCCTCGAGAGGAATTGAGCATTACAACAACCTCCAACTAGGGGTTACCTTAACAAATCGACCCACTTATAGGCTCAATCTAGAGCGGGTAACTGAACTGAAGAAACAGGTGGATTGTGGATATGTTTGTGAGAGCATGAGTCCTTATGCTATACCCACTGTGTTAATGTTGAAAAAGAATGGAACATAGCAAATGTGCATTGATAACCGAGCTATCAATAAGATCACTATCAAATACCGATACCCGATTCCACAGCTTAATGATATGCTTAACGAGTTACACAGTGCATGCATCTTTTCTAAGATTAACCTGAAGAGTTGCTACTACCAGATACGAATGAGACCTAAGGATGAATGGAAGACGGCCTTTAAGACAGGGGATGGTCTATTTAAATGGTTAGTGATGCCGTTTGGACTGACTGATGCACTGAGTACATTTATACGGCTAATGAACCATGCCTTAAGATCGTTGATAGACAAATGCATTGTGGTTTATTTTGATGATATTCTGGTCTACAATGCTAACCTCCTTGTCCATATCGAACATTTAAGATTGGTGTTTAACATACTCTGCTTTGAGAAATTATTCAGTAACCTGAAGAAATGTGCATTCTATTAAAGTAAGGTTGTGTTACTCAAATATGTCATTTCTAGGAGTAAAGTTTGAGTTGATGAAGAGGAAGTTAGAGCTATTAATGAGTGGCCTTCGCCAACTAGTGTTGCTGAAGTCAAGAGTTTCCATGGTCTAGCCTCATTCTATCGGAGATTTATCTGGAACTTTAGTTCCATAACTGCACTGTTGACTGAATTGACTAAGAAGAACGTTGAGTTTAGATGGACAAAAAAGGCTTAGAGAAGTTTTGAAGACATGAAGACTAAATTGACGTTTGCTCTAGTATTCACCTTACCAAATTTCAAGAAGGTTTTTGAGGTTGAATGTGATGCATCTGGTGTCGGCATTGGTGTTGTCCTTATATAGGAGTGCCGACCCATTGCCTACTTCAGCGAAATACTCCAAAGTACTACCTTGAATTACTCAGCCTATGATAGGGAGTTCTATGCCCTTATCCAAACACTCCAAAACTAGTAGTATTATCTGTTGCCAAGAGAATTCATCATCTATTCGGATCATGAATCTCTTAAGCATCTTCACAGGCAACAAAAAGTTTATCGGCATCATGCCAAGTGGGTTAAGTTCTTAGAGACCTTTTGCTATATCATCAAATATAAGAAACGAAGCACTAATACAATGGCTAATGCATTTTCTCAGCATCATGCCTTCATCACAACGTTACAAGCTAAGGTGCTCGGATTCGACACTTTACCTAATTAGTATGAGCATGACCCATATTTTGGACTCTTGGTAGCCAGGTGCAATGCTAAAGGAATTGCAGAAGGGTTCTAGTTAAGTGAGGGGTTCTTGATGAAAGGTAAGCAGATTTGTGTGCCAAATGGTTCTATAAGGGAGCTATTGGTTCAAAAAGCTCATACCAGGAGTTTGGTCGACCATTTTGAGGAAAAGAGGATGATTGAGATATTAAAGGAGCACTTTTATTAGCTTAGGATGATGAAGGATATGCTCTGAATACTTGAAAGATGTAAGGTATGTAAGTATGCAAAAGGGAGGAGAGAGCCCTATGGAAAATATACACCCTTACCAATTCCCTAGTAGTCGTGGATCGATCCAAGTATGGATTTCATGCTCGACCTTCCCTACACACCAAGAAGATACAATTCGATCATGGTGGTGGTCAATCGGTTCAGCAAGATGGGCTACTTCATTTCCTGCTATAGAATTAATGATGCTTTATTCATCACTAACCTCTTTTTATACGACTACATGGAGTGCCAAGAAGTATTTTATCCAACCGTGATTTGAAATTTACGAGCTTCTTTTAGAAAACCCTATGGAGAAAACTTGGCACTAAGCTCTTGTTCAGTTCCTCTTACTACCCCCAAACAAACGGCCAAACTAAAGTAGTTAACAAAATTGTCGATAACCTCTTATGCGCCACTGTTGGAAAGAACTCTTGTGACTGGGATTTATGCTTACCTATCATTGAATTTTCCTATAATCGTTTAACTTACAACTCAATCGGAACATCACCATTTGAGGTTGTTTATGGAAATAACCTAAACCTACCCTTGGATTTAATTAATAGCTTAACTACAGAAGGGGAAAGTTAACCCGGCCTATAGCATGCCGAGGAGTTCCAAAAGTTACATCGAAAGATTGCCGAAGAGTTCCAAAGGTTACATCGGAAAATTGTCAAGCAATTAGCCAAAACTGTAGCTCGATAGAAGGAAGTAGGAAACCATGGAAGGAAGTGAGTCGTTTATACTCGTGGAGACCTTTTCTGGGTCCATCTTAGCAAGGATGCTTCCTTAGCAGAAGGACTAACAAACTATCTCCCAGACCAGATGAACCCTACAGGATCTTAAGGCACATTAATGATAATGCCTATAAGATTGAGCTACTAGAAGGTTAAGGCGTGTCTACCTCCTTTAACGTCACCGATTTGACTCCCTATGTACTCGATGATGACGAAGACCAAGATTTGAGGTAAAATCTTTAGCAACCCCAGGGAATTGATGAATTGCTGACCAACAGTCCCATTACTCATGCACGATTCTAAGGACTTTAATCCCTCACCCGAAGAATCCTCTCTCGACAACCTACTGATGACGAGAAAGTTTATACCAAAGGAAGGTGGCTGAACTCCCTAAGCTCCCTGCATTGTCATATGATGATCTATACACTTAGCAGTGATGATGCTGACCATTCCCTTGCCAAGGACCCTATGTCGAATAATCCAACTAACTGTTACCAAGAGGTTCTTACCAAGTGACGAGAGTTTTCTCTCGGCATGCTACCATTTCTCTCTCGTCTGACCCCTTTATTACTGCAACATCTTGACCCCTTTCACCTACTGTGCTCAAAGAATATTTATACGGGACCAATGTTGCACTACCACCTATTCACCTCATCTAACATTATACTACTTTTCCCTTTTTGTCTTTTCTCCTTTTTACCCTTTTTCGTATGTACTAAGAATCCTCTTTTTTTACATACTTTCTTGTAATTTTTTTATTGGTAATGTTGTCCTAGAGACTTACTATAAATAGTCTCTTTCTTTTGTAAGCTACATATAACTTACATTTTAAGACTGAATATTCCGTTCTTGTGAGACAACTTCTTTAAGTCTATCTTTCATATACTCTTATCTAATCTTGCCAAGTAGCTCAGGATTAGTGGCAGTTGGACCTTGACATCAACTTATGCATCATATCAAGTGAGGTGTCAACAGTGAGTCACATCCTCTAAATAGCTTCATGTCAGCTACTTTTGTTTGCTTGTAAACACTTTCCCTCTAATTTTCTTCGATACTTTGGAAGACTCATTTTTGTCAAATTTACTACGGTAAGTCCTAGTGATAACTAAGCTCCTAGGCATACCATTACTAAATTAACAACTAATCAAGAATTATTCAAGAACTTAGACAAGAAAGCAATAAAAGAATAAACCAATTCAAGATTCAAAAACCGTATCTAGATCTTTGCTTTCCCTAGACCTAACATGTGAATTCCATTAAAGATAATTTATTTCTTAATCTTTCTTGATTGAAAGAATTCTCTATTAAAGTTAATTACTTTCTCAAGCTAATTAACCCTAACTCTAAAATCACCTATTAGAATCTCTTCTCAATAGTATAATCTAAGATTACACTATTGAATAACGAATTCTTTATGTTTTAATTTAAAATTCCAAAATAATCCTGTAAATTATCTCTAATCTTGCAATAACGCTCATTAACTATGCTTAGATCTAATCTTATAATATATATCTCAATTCTCTTATAAGACATCAAACTTTAGATTACTGCCTACGGAAATAATAACCTAAATCATGAAGCAAACGTAATCGAACCAAGAAAAGACTAAAGAATTAAATTAATCAAATAATAATAATATCACATGAATAGATCTAGGTTCTATAAGACCTAGATTTCAAAGATCTACTCACTATACATCGTAAAATAATAACCTAAAAACAAAGAGTTGTAGAAAAGAATGTCATAAAGTCTAAATAAGATTGAATCTTGAATTCTTGATGGTCCTCTAGCTCCTTGAGTGTTCTTGTCTTGAAAAGCTCTTTAAAATTCGTGTCCAACAAGTCCCTTCTCTTAAATAAACCCTAATAAGGCTTTATATATGAAGAGATTAAAAAAAAATAGGTCGGTTAGAAAAAACACAACCAAAAGACACAACCAAGGATACGATCATGTCTTTTGGTTGTGTACTACACTTTAATAGTTAAAAATAAGCTCCAAATTCACCTAGAAACAACACAGTCATATCGTTTAGTTGTGTCCATCTTCAAACCTTCATAACTTGCTCATTTTAGCTTTAACTTGAGTAAAATTTGTTTCTATCTTCTTGTTTTCTCACATAGATCATTTCAAAACATAGAAAAAAAATTTTACTAAATTTAGTATTATTATCTAAAAATAAAATCAAATATCAAGGAAAAACATCAAAAATCACTAAATAAAATATATGCAATTCGGATCTCATCGAGTACCCACTACCTAGCTTTGCTTAACGGTTAGGATAAGAGTGAGGTAAGCAAATAAGCTAATGAGAGAAATGTTCACAAAAGAAGTGTATTTTGTATGTTGATGATTAGATATATGATGATTGCGGTTACATGTACAATAGGTATTTATACCAAAAAAATTAGGGTAACTTACTTAAGATGGAAAAGACTAAAAAGATTAGTATATAAAAAAAGTAATGTATAAGGAATAATGAGGGTATAATTGAAAATACAACAAAAATGATTATCTTGTATAAAGGATTCTATCACATGGTTGCTCGGATACGCAGCTCTTTGTGGATGGATGGTTTCCTAGCAAAAAAGACAATTCTGTATAATTAGTTTGGTATTTGCTAAGCCAAGGTGCCGAGCAGAGGTGGTAGGTCAATATGCCAAGCTGAGTAGTTGATCCTTTCAAAGTGAATTCACCTCAAACATATTCAATGTTGGTCGGATTCAAGTTAATTGAGGTAATGGTTAGATGAATTGAGCTGATGCTCAAGTGTAGTTTAAGTTAGCAGCTAGAGACGAATGATAAGTACGAGAAGGCTTAGCTTGACTAAAGCATCAAGTTAGTAGATTGTAGTAGCTTAGACTCATTAGTGGTGGGTCGTAAGGAAAGAATTCACTTGGCCATACTCTTTAGCCCTCAGGCTCGAGATCTGGTCTAGGGTTCGATGGTCTTATTCTTATCAATACACTAAGCTCAAATGTGCATCCTATGATAAGCCCCTTGCCATTAGCTTAGTGGGGACTTGATGTGTTTAGTCCTTTCCTAAAGGCATCGATAGGTCGACAATTCACTTTAAGAGTGGTTGATCACTTCACCAAATGGGTAGAAGTATAAGCGGCGGCATCCATGATCACCTAAGCAACGGAAGGGTTTATTCTTACCCGCATCCTCTCTCACTTTGAAGTACCGTATGTATTCATCACTAATAATGGCAAAAAGTTTGATAGCAAGATGTTTAGGGAGTTCTACAAAAAGTATAAAAAAAGGCTCGATTACACCTAGATTGCTCATCCTTAGACCAACAGCCAAGTCAAGGCAATCAATAAGATTGTTCTCAGCAGCTTGAAGAAAAGAGTAGAGCAAGCAGAACGTAGGTGGGCAAACGAGCTCCCTAATATACTCTAGGTATACCATACGACGCATAAAACTTCTATAAAAGAAACCCTCTTCTGCCTTACCTTTAGATCAGAAGCTATCCTTCCCATCGAATTAGAGCTGCCCATCAGTAGGGTCCAAAATTTTAACATGAGTACTAACCACATAGCCCTTCAAGTAAGCCTTGACACTATCGAGGAGGAACGTAACATTGCGCGTACCAGGATGACAACAAGCTAACAACGAGTGGCTCAATATTACCAAAAAAAAAAAAAAAACAGTGAATCACAAGGTCTTCCATTCTAGAGACATAGTGTATAGGAAACTAGAGACTACTGGCTTATGCGAAGGATAAGGTAAGCTCATCTCTAACTAAGAACACTTAATGCATGTAGTAAAAGATGTGAGCAATGGAACTTATAAGCTAGAGACCCTTGATGGGAAACCCATCCCTAGAGCATGAAACGCTAATAACTTAAGGCTATATTTCTATTAAAGTGTTCCATTATATTCAACACACCTGTAACTATTATTGTTATTAATGAAACAATGAGTTCCTTATACTTGTTTGTATTATTTTTCTATACTGCTGGCTTATGCGATGCGCTCTCCTATCATCTGGTCAATTTTCAACCTCGAATATACACCCATGTTAGTACCTATACTAACACCATAAGGCTATATATGAACTACCGAACGATGGTCTATACCGCATTCTCCATTCTCGAGTTAATTTTCATCCCCAAACATGCTCTTAAAGTTAGTACTTACACTAACATGGTGAGTTTGTATAACAATAACCGATCGCTTGTCTGCACTACACCCTCCTAACCTTAGGTCAATTTTTATCCCTAAACAAAAGAAAAGGGCACTCTGCCTAAGCTACATACAACACTAGCAATAATAGAAAAACAAAGGTAAAGCCCCTTTAGCCTAATCTACAATTACATTTTCTTCCACGTCCTCCTCTTAGCCAACGTCCTTGCCTTGGTCCTCATTATTGCCATCGTTAGAGATTCCCCTAACAAAGCCCTTTGAGGAAGGTTAGTTCCGCCTCAAGGAAATGCTCGCAAACCTACTTTTGAGTCTCCTATATAAGGGTGAATCAGGTGTTATTCAACACCTTCTCCACAATGGGATCATTCAACGTCTAGAAGAAAAGCTATCGCTTTACCTCGATGAAGACATCCTTCCCCCTCAACAACTTAGCCTCCCTCTAAGCAAAACTGACTCAGGTACCCTCCAGCTCATTGTTCTTGCCTTTGAGTTCTACCTATAACTTGGCCAATTCCTACCTAAAGGCTTTAACAGAGACCTTAGCTTCCTCTAGGTTGCCCCCCCCAACTTCCCAACCCGCTCTCTAAGCTCTTGATGTTGGTGCTCTAAACCTCCATATTTGGCTACAAGGTCACTACATAACTTCTTCTCCTCCTACAGTGCTACCTGAAGCCTCCTTAACTCGACCTTAACTTGGTGCCTCTTCAAACGCTAGTACTTACGGTTATGAGCCAAATGTATGTATAGCTGCAAGAGACAAAAGTATCACCTTTGTTAGATGAGTAGCATCTAACACTTGAAAAGAATTAATAACAGCAAGCTACCTCGTTATGCTTCTAAAGTGGCTCCATAGATGCATCAATTTTGCTCTTTTCGACAAATGGCCATCAAATCTAACCTTTGGCTAATCTATCCTCTACACGGGTCTCACTACGAAGGCAACTGAGGGCTCAAGCTCTTACTGAGTGATAGGCTATTTGTCCCAAGGCACTAAAGGTAATTGCTCCTCATCATCAGGCACGTCGATAGCTTGGACCTCAACATTCTAGGGGTTCACTTCAAAGTCCCGCTATTGCTTTTAAGGATAAGTATCGCCTTGCCGAGCTAACCCACGACACCTTACTAAGCTACCCCTAAGCCACCAGCCTCAATCTCCTTAGTTTCCAAGGCTTTACGACTTGGACAACCTAATAAGCCTTAAGCCTGGATGTAGCCAATGCATCTGTTTAACCTCTCCTTACAATCAGCAAAATTGGAAGACCCTAAAGAATAGTCTCCACCACATGCTGTACCGCTTCAGGGATGGTCTACTACCTACTCCCCTTCTTCTTCTTGCTCTTCGTAAAGTGAGGCTGAGAGGTCTCCCCTTCCCCCTCCATAACGACTATTTCCTTTTCTTCCTAACCTTCGTGGCCTTCTTTGTACACTTAGATCGAACAACTAGCAACTTCTCCTTCACTTTATCTAAGGCCACCTATATAGCTATAACAACAAATAGAAAATCAATGTAACAAAACAACACAAAAGCATTAGTCAAGGACAAGTAGGCCTAACATACCCTACTACAATGATGATGTGACGCAACAGACACCCAACCATACCTCCTTAGCAAGAGTTAGGAGATACTTGTATCAAACCCAAAAAGCTCCTTATCCTTAGAATACTTCCAAACAACAACTAGTAAATAGAGCTTCTTCCAATTGGTGAGGTTCAACACCTTATCTGATGCATCTCTGAGGTCGAACATACAAAGAGGCACTACAACAAAGTGAACCAAAAAGAAACAAAGAAAAAGACTTGCAAAGTCTGGGCAACTATCGAATGGTTACGACACCCCACTTGATCCTACTCGGC
Organism: Lumnitzera littorea; assembly: GCA_024138015.1. Classification (NCBI taxonomy): domain Eukaryota; kingdom Viridiplantae; phylum Streptophyta; class Magnoliopsida; order Myrtales; family Combretaceae; genus Lumnitzera; species Lumnitzera littorea. The sequence continues at coordinate 31,469,747 of JAMXBB010000001.1, forward strand.
CAATAATCCACCAGATATGACACATCGGTCCAAATTGAAGGGTCACTTGCCACCACTCCTTACTAAAGAAAATAGATAAGAGTTGAACGATAGCGAGAACACTAAGGTTGCTCAAGGTGAATAATTCTCTATTAAAAGTTGAATGATACTCGTATATAAGAAGGTATGGGTTTATATACCTTTCACTAGGGTTGCTTTACATGTATGAAAAGCTAAAAGGGTATTCTACATTAGGTTACATAAGACATATTAAAAGGGATAAAAGAGACAGAGAATGTTCAATATGAAAAAAAAAAAGAATCATTCTAGAACACTGTGTCAAAAGACACATATCACTTAGCAGTTGGACATTAGGGATATGATACAACGTAGGCAAAAGCAAGAATGTGTTACAGTTAAGGGCCGACCTGATTTGAATCAGGTTGGGAGCTAATCAGTCTGGTTAGGAAGTTAGTTGAATTGGTGTTAGGCACCAATAGTCGTTGGAGAGCTCTGCTCGGCTAGCCTTTCTTGGGTTACCTTTTAGGTTAGGACTTTATAGCTGGGCAAGAGCATGTTGGACACACATGAAGATTTGACAAACAGGTTAGCTAGAGGTCAGATCGAGATAGGAGTCCCCGTCTCGGCTATGGCTTAGAGCTGGTATTTTCTATGCAAGCCCTTAAAGTCCTCAAGCTCGATTTCTTGTGATTGGTCCAAGGGGTTAATTCCTATCATTGTATTTTGCCTCATCATTCTCAACCCCTAAATAGTTTACAAGCTTGTTTCAATGGACATGGTCCTAACTTTTGGGAAGTTCGACAACTCAGATGTCTGAATACAAGAGAAATACTCTTTCCTATAATCCATTGTGTTTAGTAGTTTGTCAAAAACTTTTAATGGGTCGCTTTGACTAAAGAAATAGACCTAACCATCCAATGCCCTCTTCACTTAGAACAAATGCTTGAACAATTAGGCTGTAGGTCTTTGCAACCACTACAAAGAAACTATCTCAAAAGCGAGTAATTGTACTTAAGCATTGGCATTAAGGAAGTTATAAGTTACCCGGAAGTAGTTAAACACCTCAATCAAAAACTTCGAGAATGGTAGTTGTAGCCCAAGCTTGAATGGTTTTACATACATATAGAATAACTTCTTGTCCCTTATATAAAGGCCTTCTCTCTACTCATAGGTAGCTCCATACACTAGATAGGCACATCTTTGACTACTCGATTGACTAACCTTACCTTCGCCTCATCTTCTTCAAAATAAACATGAGTATAAGCCTTCTCATTACCATTGGTCATATGCAAGGCCTCCGTCGCTTACTCACATTCATCATTAGGTGCATATAAATCTTGGGGCTTCCCATCCACTTAAACCCTTCTCTTAAGCCATGTTAACAGCACCTCATTACCATCATTACCAGTTGCAACTACCATAATCATCACCGTTGTTTCGAGGGAAGTAAGGTTACTACTCTTTTTAAGGAGTATTTGCTCAAAGTTTTTATCAATCTCTCTTAAAATAGATCTACTTGAAGATTCACCTTGAGAATCGGATGTACTTTAATTAGCCATAATTGAAATTAAGGTAAAGAAAAAAAGGGATAAGAAATGAGCTGACGAGTGCAAATTTTGGCAAGATCTCCTCCTATTGGAAAGTGAAAAGTGAAAAATGATGCCCTAAGTACTCCCTTCTATAACCAAACTCAAAGGGAGACAAGTGGTTTTCTCCACTCTTAGAGCACATACTAACTATAAAGGCTTCGACATATGCCACATCTTGACTATCCATGTCTCCTACTCCTCTAATAGATGGTCCGAATTGATCTACCTGTGTACGTTGGCTTCCTTAGTACACAACCGTTTCTAAGAAAGCCATTGATGTGTATTGCCCTTTCCAAAAACAATCATGGTACCTTAAGCACCCCAATGGTCATGTCAATTATATCAAACATCACTGTACAATACAACAAGTTTAATTAGACATGTCATACATCACTTTACCGCTTGAGGGGAGTAGGTTCCTTACTTGAAACCAAATCTTCCTCACCTCGAGCTAGGTTTCCTAGCTTACCTACTCTCTAAGCATTGTCAACGTTAAGGAAAGTGTATGTGTGTCGATGGGGGTGTTGGAAGGGGGCAAGGGAGGGTAGGAGGGGTTAGCAAATGTTAATACTTAATTCTCGTTCGGCCCGAGGCCTAACTTGGGTGAAGAGCCCTAAAGGCTAACTGGCTCTTAGAGAAATAGTTTCCTCATTTTCTCCAATTGTCCCAACCTACTTGAACACCTTTGCCATCTCTAAGTCCTATAAGATATAGTCTACTGAACGCCTTCTCAATGACTTAGGCGACCACTTCAATGAGCCCAAAGCTAAAAAGCTCACTTGATATGCAAGGACACTCCTAGCTTCGTAAGCTACTGAGTACCTAACTTACCGCTCACAACGTGCTTACATCACCTTGCTTACCTCTTTGCTCCCTTTTTGTCTTTAGCACTAGCATCTCACCCCGGCTCATTAATTACAGTTTGACATTCGTAGTATGACCAATACACCTGACATACCCTGAGGATGTCGACTTATAGATCATAGACATAGCTACCAGCGTAGTCATAGCTAACCAACTCCCATAGCCACCCTATCAACTCTACAATGCATATCACAACCAATTGCCATTATGAACGAGTCCTGAGCCAACACATGTCTAGGTAATCGTACCTAAATAGTGTAAGGGGGCAAAAGGTAAGGGGATTCTGAATCTAATTAGACCATACACTACTAAAACTCTTACACTTCTCCCTACAGTCCTTCATTACACTCGAGCACTTTCCCTATAGATTATTAGTACTTAAACTCCCTTAGTCTCTAGTTCTCCTTATTGACTTAAGCGTAAGAGGGCCCTCGTAGACACACCCACAAGGGGTTTATTGTAGATAACGAAGAGCAAGGAGTCCATTAAGCTCCATCCATATCAAAGCCCCATTCACAACAGCATTTATAATTGATTCAATAGCAATCAATAAATCCCACTGAAAAACTAATGTTCATACTACTACACTAGAAGTATCTTGACAAGAATTTATCGCTTCAAAAACTAAAATTATGGAACATATAATCTCCTTGTAATCCATTTAGGGATAGATTTATAAGTCCATGCTTAATAAATGTAACGACTCAACCGGAACTCCTCTTATCGAAGTATTGTCTACTTTAGCGTAAAATGCCATACGATTTTGTTCCTTAGTGCAGCAAACTCCTAAGAGATCATCCATCTTGGGATTGCTCTAGCCTGAGTACGGTTAACTTTGGAGTTTCATTGTATTCCAAACTGCTATACCAAAAGGTACCTTGATGATTTAGAATTTCATCACCTAACATATAAGGGGTATTATAATTTGCCCCTCATATAGAATTGATGCCTTTGTTAATTTCGTTGCACAGGTCCAAAACTACCACCAGGCAGGGCTTTACCCTTCTAACTGATGGATTGCTTAGATACCGCTTGTAACAACTCAATCGAAACTCCTCCTACCAAGGTATTGTTTGCTTTGGTAAGGAACGTCGTACAGTTTTATCCCTTAGTGCAACAGCTTCCCAAGAGGCCATTCATCTTGAGATTTCTCCAACTCGAGCATGCTTAACTTTGAAGTTTCAACATACTCTAAGCTGTTACACCAAAAAGTGTCTTAATGATTTAGAATTTCGTCACTTGATATATAAGGGGGATTACAATAAATCCCAATTTCAAAAAGGAAATTAAATTTTTGAGAAATTTAAAAGCTTATAATCCCTCCTTAATCTATTTTATGATGGACTTTTTTCATTACCAAATATTTTAAGTAAAGATGGAAATTCTGATTGGTATTAAAGTTAAAATAAAGTAGCATTTATAATAATGAATATTAAGATAGTTTTATGGGCAAATCTAAAAAAAAAAAAAACTACCCATATTTAATAGATGCTAAAATTTAGGTGGAAACTAATTCTTTTGGTAGAAAATTTTCATAATATATGATATTTTTCTGATCCATTTCAAATAATGCAAGCAGAGATGAAAACAAGGACAAAAGTAAGGTAAACACATAAAGCTAAAGTAGCATTTGTATAGGGCACATAGAGATGGTTATTGTTAGCCTCACAATTTAGTGTTCGAGATTCGAACCGTAAAATTTAGGGCGATCGAGTAAATTATCCAATCAAGCCCAAATTTTACAATAAAATTAGGAATATTAATAAAAGTGATCCCATGAGTTTAGATTTACAAAAAAAAATAATAAAATAATTAATTATTATAATATTAAATATATATAAATTTCTCATTATTTATCAAAAATGCATAAAATAAATTTTGATAACTAAGGAATCGATAGGGATAACTAGAAATCATAATATAAATTAAATAATATTTAAGAGTATTTATTTATACCATATATGTATTTATGTGTAGGTTAAAATATGTGAAATTACCTAAAATACTTTAAATATGATAAAATAATACTAAATAATTTTTAAAAAATCATAAATATTTAAAGAAAAATAAAAAAATATGGAAAAATGAAGAGAATTCTAGAAATGAGGCATGACAAATTGGAATTGAAGAAGAAAAAGTAAACCAATAAAATTAAGCGAAATAGAGAGTGGAAAAGTAAGAAATAAGAGATACTTGGCAAGGAAAAATTGAAAGAAAAATCTTAAACCAAACTGTAAATTTAGAAAACCACTTCAAAAACCCCATTGGGTTAGTTTAGCATTAGAAAAAAATTAAGGAGAGGAGAGAAGAGAGGAAAAAACAATTTTAGCAAAATTAAACAAAATAGTGTATATTTTGGGGCTTATCAAGGAAACTTACATCTAACGACCACCTAGAGAGGAACGACCACCTAGAGAGGAAATTTAGAGAGGAACCACCATCAACTGATAGTAGACCCTATGTCTAGAGTTGTAGATAATGGTAGAGCCACTGTTAGCGGCTGGAAGCTTGTCGATTGGTGAGTTCTAATTTCTCTTCCGAATTTGTTTAATTTAGTAAAAATATCAAATACACATTAAAAATTATGAAATTTGGCTTCTCTAAGTAGTTTTACATGTAGAATCATAATATCAAATCATTTTTTTTTAAATTAGAAGTGTTTATATAGGTTATTTAAGAGCAGACATGATTCCAACGAATTTTATATGAATTTTCAAAAATAGTAAATAATGTTATTTTAAGTTTTTTTTTTGGGTAAATATTCCTTATATGATATATTTAATTTAAATAAAAATAATTTATTAAAATTATTTTGTTGAATTAGCTATGTTTTTCATATGAAAGAAATAATAGATTTTTAATTAAATTCCTTAATGAATATAATTCTTAATGACTTCTAAACCTTATTATGATTTTGAGAAAATTTAGTTTGAATCTTATAATTTTATTTGGTCATTTACCTAATTTAAACTAATTTTTAGCAAAATCGAACCTAAAATCAATATACTAAAAAATAATATATATTAAACTATCGTAATACTTTTCATAATCATAATATAACAACCATAATTTACTGAGTATAACATAATTTCCATGGCTTTAGTGGAGTTTAAGGCATTAGTTTTGTGTATTATACATAATATGTACTAAATATGTAGGTAAATGGTGCATTTTAAGTTAATTTTATGATTTAGGACTAGTTTGGTTTATATTTTGATTTAAGATGAATTTAGAATGTTAGTTGATGATAAGAGATGTAAATTATGGTATTGGAGAGGTTAGATGTATGCTTTATGTGTAGATTAAGTACTAATAAGTAATATATGAAATAAAAGGATTAAATAAGTGAAGAATATTAAGTTAAATTGATAATATTATAATAATAGGAGAATATTATAAATCTGGTTTGAAAGATAAATTTTAGAAATTATGTGAAAATATAGGTTATTCTTACATCAGGAGCTAATTCGATAGTTAAATTAGGAACATAATGTACCGTACTAATCGACATATTAATTAAGAGCTAAAACATAAATTTAGGATACTTAAGCATAATTAGATGAATTTCACATTTTAGTCTAGGAAGAATTCCTAGGGTTCACAAATAAAAACAATAATCAGAAGCTAAAACAAAACTAAATTCATAAATCGATTCAGAAGTACAAACAGAATTAAAGTCAATATAAGTATATTAAATAGTAAGTCAAAAACTTAAATCAAAGATTAGATTATATTCGTCAAATAAACCATAAGGAAAGATTAAAAGGCATTTAAAAGACTTATAAACAAAGGGTAATGAAAAAGTAAATTAGTACCTAACTTAGAAGCTAAATCCAAATTAGAATAAGAAGCAAATTCTAAACCTAATTGAACAAGAGAAGTAATCTCAATAGACCTAGACCTAAATCACTAAATATAGTAAGACCCTCAACTAAAACTAATCATAATCTATACTATAGAATAAAACCTATCTATAGTAGTTATATGAGAACTAAAATAACCTTTGTATTATAGAGATTATCGGTGATGGCATGTGCGAGTCACACCTTGAGTGAGCAAGTGGGGAGTCCAGGTAAGTTGGGATTAATACTTTACTATATTTTAGAGTACTAATTTGTAATATTTGGAGGCTTGAAATCATACTTGGTTGTGTTTGCTGGATAGTTAACTATGCCCATGCCTGTATGTGCTTGTTTATGAGTTTGATAATATGATTCTGATTTGCTATTCTAGCTTATATTTGTGTGGTTTCTTTGAAATGATTAAACACCTTGAACCAAATCTAACTAAATATATGACTTGTAAATCTAAATTGGACCTGCATAACAACCCATTAGGGGAAACATTAGGTTTTTCGATCAAATATCAACCCTTTCAAAAGGGATAGTATTGGATAGCATAATTAGTCCCTTCTTCATCCTAAGTCAAACTAAATGATAGGTGAAGAGATTGTGGTAAAGGTAAAGTCAATTGTTTGAAGGTAATCACAAGATGAGCGGTATCTCCATTGCATAAGACTGGGTTTAGTCATAAGCTATAGCATTAAATGGGAACTCCTCAACTTGGATTAAAGTGGATGTAATTTCTTTAATTTCATGACATGCCGGACAACGTTATGCGATGGCATCTTACTTGTACATGCATTACATCTAACTAATTTGGTTGATAACTCTATTTATATTTGAGGTATAGTTTTAAGTCTCCATTCCCAACTTACTAAGCTATTGGTTGCATACATCCCTATAGATATTGTTGCAGGTGCTAACTAGGAAGCGGCTTATATTTCTCTTCAAACTAACAACTGCTAAATCTTAGGGAGTGAGAAAATATCCTTAAAGAATAGATATATCTTTAAGGTCTTAGCTCTTATTTTAAAATCTTCCATTTTTAAATAATGTATTACTTAGGAAATATAGTACAATGAAACCTTACAAACATTATTTATAATATTTGAATCATAGTGTATATATATATATATATATTTTTTTTTTTTTCATACTTTCTTAGGTAAATAACTTATTTAATTTATGAATTGTTTATTTCAAAGCGAATTAATCGTAGATGCTTTATATAAATTAGGTCTAAGATAGTGACTATATGGTCAGCTTCTATTTTAGAATGGTTTACACGGCGAGACTATTATGACTTTATTGCTTTGCGGCATGACAGTTTTAAGTTGGATATGTTTTACACATGATTGAAGCCTGATTTTAGTGCTAATTTCTAAGGTTAAAAATCATCATGAGTTAGGTTAAATTCGTCTCATGAGTTTATGTAAAAAGTCTAACCAAAGTTCTAGCAAATAGTTTGAAACCCTTCCTAAATTAAATCATATCTCCCTTTCAAAGTGCCTTTATTCATAATTGTATGATCTAGAGTAATATAGTAGTACCTCACGAAGTTTTCCATGATTTGGAACTTAAAGAAAAGGAAGAGATCATGTGCTATTTATGGAGGATTAAAAGTTATTATATTAGTTATTGGATTGATCCCATTATTTATTGAGGCTTAACTCCTTATGCTATGTAACAAGGCTTAAAAAGTCCAGTCCATATATTGGGATGATTTAAGGAGATTTAGGTTGGTAGACTTGAAATATAGATCATTAAACCAGTTCGTTCACACCCAATCTTTCTAAGGTAAGTTCATGCACTAAGGAAGGTTGCTGGCCTTTAGCTCATTCTGGATAATTATTAATTAAGCAAGCTTTATCTCATTCGTTAATCACCAAGATAATAAAACGAGTGCTATCTTACCCAAGAGCCTATAAATACCCAGCATTTTCCCCTCATTTGGAACTTTTAATGAGAATAGAGAAATGATAGCACTTTATGAAATCTCTACTTTCTAAGATCAAATAAGCAATTCAAGCAAAGAATTGATCTCATTTGGTCAAGCTACAAGGTGAACACCTGAGATCTCCTAAGGTTGCCTTATTTGTCTCTTATGAATTTAAGACACTGAGGTTGCTTGTTTCTCCTCTTTACCTTATTCTCACCTAATCATCCCTTTAGGTGATAGTCTTGCTTCATTTCTTTCAAGTCACGTGTAACGTGTCACTCACGCAACATGTACGTGACTACTCTAGTCAAACCCTACATCTATACTATCAAAGTTGAGATGATAAAGGCCTATAATAAGGTAGATTGGTTGTTTTTAAAGAATATAGTTTTAAAGTTAGGTTTTCATGAATGCTGGGTTTCTTGGGTGATGAATGTGTTGACAACTGTCTCTTATAACTTAATGCTTAATGGGGAAAGAATAGAGAAAATTGTACCTATTGGAGGAGATATTATCAAAGCTCTAAATTTCTATGAATGCTTTGATGGCTTTATTTTTCTACTAATGCTCGTAAAATGAGAAAGAAATATTGAGAGGAGCCAGCTAAGTTAATTCTATGCATTAGATGTGAATTAATGTCATGGGAGCAATAAACCATTAGTGAGATACAAAAGCATATCAAAATGAGTTCCATGGTGGGAAAAATGAGTACTAGCATATCATGCTCAGTTCACAATGATCTGAAAGAAGTGTCAATTCCGTAGATATTAGAAGTGATTAAGTGAGCAAAGTCAACATTCAATACGTCTACATAATAGTTGAAGAAACAACTTCTAGAAATGCCTAAAACCCTCTTGATTGTGTGTAAGGGACTTTTAGTTAGGGGGCAAAATGTAGAGGACTAAAAATTATTATATTAGTTATTAGGTTAAACTCGTTATTTATTTAGGCTTGACTCATTAAGCTAGGTAATAGGGCCTAAGGAGTCTGGTCCATATATTAGAATAATTCAGAGAGATTTGACTTAATGAGCTCAAAATAAGGATCATTAGATTGGTTCATCCACATCCAATCCTTCTCAAGTAGGCTCATACATTAAGGAAGGTTACTGGTCTTAGGCCCATTAGCTAGCTTATTCTAGATAATTATGAATTGAGTAGGCTTCATCTCATTTGTTGAACACCTAGATGATTGAACGGATGTTATTTTGCCCAAGAGCCTATAAATACCCAGCATTTTCCCCTCACTTGGAACTTTTAGAGGGAATAGAGAAACAATAGTACTTTGTGAAATATTTGCTCTCTAAGATCAAATAAGCAATTCAAGTAAAGAATTGATCTCATTTACTCAAGCCACAAGGTGAACACTTGAGGTCCCTTAAGGCTGCCTTATCTATCACTTGTACATTTGAGACATTGAGGTTGCTTATTTCTCCTCTAAGCCTTAGTCTTACCTAATTATCCCTTAAGATGATAGTCTTGCTTCATTTCTTTAAAGTATGTGTAACGCATTACTCATATAACACACACGTGACTAATCTAGTCAAACCGTATATCTATACTATCAAAGTTGATATGATAAAGGCCTATAGTAAGGTAAATTGGTTGTTTTTAAAGAATGTACTTTTAAAGTTAGGTTTTCATGAATGCTGGGTTTCTTAGGTGATGAACGTACTAACAACTGTCTCTTATAACTTAATAATTAATGGGAAAAGAATAGAGAAAATTATACTTGCTAAAGGAATTAGGCAAGGTGATAACTCTTATTTTAAATACATTTCACATGGTGATTTTATAGTATTTCCCTTACATCTTTGGTTTTTTTTTAAAGAAATTGATACTTAATTAAGTAAAATTTTGATTTCAAGATTTGAACGTGTTCTTGAATTAAAAACAAAGAAAAGGAATCAAGCTTCACTCAATTTGAAGTTCAAATGAATGAGTTATGAAGTTACATAAACAATAGGAGAAAGTGACAATTTTTTATCAGAAAGTTACACGGTCTGGGACACAATTGTATCCCTAGGCTATATCCATGCAAGATGATTTTTGTACTATGGTCAATAAGTTACATTACCTGGGGACACAACTGTGTCCCAAGCTATATCTGGTGACGAAAAATGAAACTTCATAATATATTATATAAGGACTTGTGAGGGTTTCACACATAACTTTTAACATTCAAAAGAGAAGAAACTTGAAGAAAAGGAGGAGCAAAAGGCGAAAGTAACACCTAACTTCAAGATTGAGATTTCTCATCAACAAAAGGGGTTTTTCATGTTTTATTTCTTGATTTTGTTGCAATTCGTTTTTAATTCCATCGTGATAACTTAAGATTCTAGTATTTAGGATTGTGGAACCTAGGGTTTTATGCAACTATTAGATTTATTGATAATTTTCAATAAAGTTTCAATCTTTCTTGATTCAATTATTTGTTTTAATTATTAATTGATATTTCTAAGATATCAATCTATGATATTATACATGATGATTGAGAAATCACATGTGTAATGAGATCTTAACATAATTAGAGAGAATTGCATACATACTTAGAGATAAGATACATGATTCTTTCGAAAAGTTATTATTTTTTGTGTAGGAATTCATTATACATTAATGTGATTCTAAATTATATTACTAAGTGAAGAGATTCCGGTAAATAATTTAGGATTAAGGTTAATATGCTTGAGAAAGGTGTTAACTTCAATTATAAATCCCTCCGATCAAGAATAATAGAGATGGAATTGGATAGATTTTTAATGGTCACATGTTAAACACTAGGAAAAATAATTCTTAAATACGTTATTTACCTTTTTAAAGTCGTTCTTAATTTTATAGCTTCCTAAATTACTTAGTCAAGTCTCATAATTAGATTAGTTTGTTAATTTTAGTATTTTTAATTCATTCAACCCATCACAATTTTCTCGTTAGATAATAAAGCTAAGGTTAGTATTAGTACTTGAGGTCTTTAAGGGATCAACTCAGACTCACATTCGCTATATTAAAACAAATAGGTGCACTTACCTTGTATCAAGTTTTTAGCACTGTTACCGAGGATTTTGATATTAAGAACACTAGTTGCTTTATTACTTTGACCATTTTTTTTTCTTTCTCTTTTGTTTTCATTGTTTATTTTTATTACCTTATACTGTAATTGATTTTATATTTCTAGCCCTTATAGTACATGACTCGAAGCAACTCGAAAGATTTAGTAGAACTTGATCCTGAAATTAAGAGAACTATCCTTCAAAATTTGAGATTGCAACCTAGACAAATTGTGGCAACCATAGAAGACGAGTAAATTGTTGAGATTAAAGAAAAGGGTAGAGAGGCCAACACTCGATTCATCAATCAAGAAGATCGACCATGCATGGCTAACAACGGTAATGAAGCAAATCAGACTATGTCTGATTATTCAAGGCCTACACTTACAGGAGCTGACTCTAGTATTATAAGGCCGACCGTCGTAGCTAATAACTTCCAAATTACACCTAACATCATACAAATGGTGCAACAATATGTTTAGTTTGGCAGTCTCCAAGATGAAGATCCTAATGCTCACATCTTTAGCTTTTTAGAGATTTGTGATACATTTAAAATCAATGAAGCCACAGATGATGACATTCGACTGCGGCTATTTCCTTTTTCCTTAAGGGGTAGAGCAAAGCAATGGTTAAATTCCTTACCATGAAATTCAATCACAACTTGAAATAAATTAGTAAAGAAATTTTTTGAGAAGTATTTTCCACTTGCGAAAACCATTAAACTTCGATACGACATTTCTTGTTTTGCCCAATTGGAAGCGGAGACTCTATATGATACTTAGGAGCGGTTCAAGGACTTGCTCAGGAGGTGCCCACATCATGGCCTCCCATTATGGATGTAGATTCAGACCTTCTATAATGGTCTCAATTTATCTACGAGACAGATGATTGATGCATCCATAGGAGATACTTTGAACACAAAGACACCTGATCAAGCATAAAACTTGATTGAAAGAATAGCGATGAATAATTATCAGTAGAAAAGTACTAGAGCCAACCAAAAGGTTACGGGAATTTATGATGTAGACTTGATCACTGCCCTAGCAGCCAAGGTAGATCTATTGAGTAAGAAGATTGATGCACTCTCTATTAGCCCTCAATAAGTACAATTGGATGTAAGTAATTTTGGCATACAAGGTTATGGAGCACAAGAATAATTGGAATAAGTGGATTATCTAAGAAATCTACCCATGCAACAAAATAACCCTTACAGCAACACATATAATTCCGGGTAGAGGAATCATCCTAATTTCTCATGGGGAAACTAAAACCAAGGCCAGCAAATGACTAACTTTCATCCACTTGGATTTTAAAAACCATTACCACCTCCCCCTCCTCAAGAGAAGAAGTCTAGTTTAGAAGAACTTCTCACGAAATATATTTAAGGCAATGAGGCTCAGCTATCCAACATTAAATCATCATTGAAAAATCAAGAGGCTTCCAACCATAATCTTAAGAAGAAAATTGGTCAACTTGCAAAAATGATCTCTGAAAGGCAACAAAGGACACTCCTAGGGAATACTAAGATCAATCCCAGGGAACATGTTAATGCAGTAACCTTAAGAAGTGGTAGAAAGCAGTAAGTGGAGAAGAAGGATGGTGGGGAAGTAGTTGAGAAAGAAGTGGAAGTCAACCGTAAGGAAGATGCAAAGTCACTAAAATCAAAAGAAAGTATGGAACCACCAAAAGTGAAGGAGTATAAGCCTCCCAGCCCTTACCCGCAGCACCTTAATCAAAGTTACATTGATCAGAATAAGGAATTCGGTAAATTGCTTGATATTTTCAAACAATTACACATTAACTTACTTCTTGTTGACGTTACCTTGCAAATGTCAAAGTATGTGAAATTTCTAAAGGATCTTCTATTAAACAAGAGAAAGTTGGAGGAGCTTACAACCGTCACATTGAATAAGGAATGCTCGGTACTTCTCCAAAAAAGCTGCCACAAAAATTAAAAGATCTAGGGAGTTTCACTATTCCTTATGTGCTTAGCAATTTGTTAGTAGATAATACTTTAGCAGACTTAAGAGCTAGTATAAATTTGATGCCGTATAAATTGCTCAAAAAGCTAGGGTTAGGTGAACCTAAACTAACGCGCATGAGTCTTCAATTAGCTGATAGGTCTATCACATACCTTAAAGACATTATAGAGGTTGTTTTAGTGCAAGTAGATAAATTCATCTTTCTCGTGGATTTTGTTATACTTGATATATATGAGGATATTGAGGTGCCAATTATTTTAGGTTGACTCTTCCTAGCTACTGCTAGGGTTGTTTTTTATGTTAGTGAGCATAAGTTGATATAATAGGTCAGGGATGATGAAATAGTTTTTAAAACTCTAAAGGCAATGAACAAACTTCTTAACTCAGAGGACATATGTCACAATGTTAATACTACTAATGTCGTTATATCTACATGTGTGTAGGAAACGCTTGCCAAAGATTCCTCAAGCTATTGCTTACAAAAGGGAGATGAAAATCTAGTAACCAACCCCAATCATGCAAAAGTGGTAGCTTAAATAAAAGTTTATGAATCCATTATGGACAAGAAGGGGGTTGATCCACTCTATAGGCCAAGGATCTTAAGTTAAGATCCTTCAAAGAGAAGCCACCAATGTTGGAACCAAAACAGTCAAGAAATCATTTAAAACATGTCTTTATGGTGAAAAGTTCAAAACTCCCAATGACAATAGCATCCAACCTAAAAGCGGACAAAATGAAGAAATTTAGGCTACATGAATTTGCTAAGTGGCATGATAAGGAAAGAAACGATGGAAGTTATGTACCAATGAAATGGAATTGGCAAGGTCAATGGCCTAAGGGTAAATTTACATTCGTATAAAGAGTTCACAAGCGAGATATAGGAAGAGTCCTATCTCCACCTGGATGAAGAATCATGAATAAGAAGACGTATCACATCAAGCTATCAATATTAACTATAGCGCTTCTTGGAAGGCAACCCATGTTTATTTTTCTTTTATCTAAGTTTTCTTTACTTCTTTTATTTGTTTCAATTTTAGTCATAGGCTTTTCTTTTTAGTTTAAAATTTTTTTTTCTTTAGTTTTCTTTATCTTATTTTTCTAGTTTAAGTAAAGCAAAAAAAAAAAAAAAAAAAAAAAAAAAAAAAGAGAGAATAGAAAGTTACATAGGCATGGGATACAGTTGTGTCTCAGCCCGTATTCACCCAAGAACATAAATGTAGCACAGAAAGTTACACAAGCGTAGGATACGGCTGTGTCCTAACCTATGTTCACCCAGCACCTACATGATATATATATGCACTGCACAACACTTTTAAAACACAAACACACACTCACAAACACTCACAAGCACAAACATGAAATCACTCTTTTCTCCATCTTCTTCTCACATTCCACTTTTCATTAACTTTTTCACCAAATCCAACACAATCCAAGTGACCATGGCAAATTGTGAAAATTAGATCGTTCGGAGGAGGGCCAAATCGTTACATCATCTTCTACTCATGAGGGCATGATTATCGAGCTACTAGCCACCCTTTCTCCACTAGAGTATCAAAGTGCTTAAACCAAGGAAGTTTCAGCTTTCCTTTTATCCTTTATTTTTCTTTCTTTCCCTTCTTCGCTTTTGATTTTTATACTTTGATTGTTAAGCGTACATTGAGGACAATGTACATTATTAAGTGTAGGGAAGGGATATATATAAATTTGTTACTACTTAGGAAACCAATTATTCACATTTGACCCAATTAATTTTTTAGTTAACTTGAAATAGGTGATTAACAAGTGTTGGAATTTAAAGTGTTAGGATAAATCAACTATTTCATCTTAATCATTATTAATCTTATTATACTTTACTAGAATTGATTAGTCAAATCTTTGGAGGGCAAAGTTATAAGTTATTTAGCTTGGGACTCTAAGATTTGAGATTGGAACAACATCACTAGTTAAGAGTTAGTTATTTTTAAATTTACTTTAATGTATACCTTTCTCTTGAAAATTTTTAAAGCTCTATAATTCTTAGCAATTATTGGAGGTAAAAAGCAATAACAAATGTGTGAATAGTTAAAAAAAAATGGTAAGGATTCGTCTTGGTTCATCACAAGAGCGAGATTGAGTCCCAATGACAATACAAATGAAAAATAAAATTGGTATGGATCGGCCTTGGTCCATCAAAAGAGCAAGGTTCTTTCCCGCTACCAATATAAGGGATAAGTTAGTATGGATCAATCTTAATCCATCAAAAGAGTGAGATTCTTTCCCTTTACCAATACAATAAAGTAAATTTAAATACCTCCCAACAAAAGCATGAACTGGGGGGATGATCAAAGGATGAGTCAATGTAAAATGTGTTTGTTTTGGATTATGGTGCTTGGCGAGATTAAAGAGAGAATTGTATACACTTTAGTCAAATGGTCAAAATTTTTATGACTCTTTCTTAGCTGGCAAGATGTTAAATCTAATTTCAAGTTTAAGAATCCTTGGTTAAATGAATCGGGTAAGCTTTGACTTCCATAAATTTACTAATGAACTCTACCGTTAAGTATTGTTATAGCATTCGAATATGGCCAGGTGAAATTATGACATTGTTAAGGGTGAAATTGATTGACTTTATTGTAATTTAATTGAAAATGATTTTCTTACTTTTCTTTGAGTCAAGTGTATTCGTTCACCAGTTTTTTAAGCAGTGATAAATTTTATTTAGCGTTTCTTATCCCAAAATTTTGTTTTGATTTATTTGCTTAAAAACAAGCAAATGCTCAAGTATGGGGAAGTTTGATAATTCTTATTTTAAATACATTTCACATGGTGATTTTATAATATTTCACTTATATCTTTGGTTTTTTTTTTAAAGAAATTGATACTTAATTGAGTAAAATTTTGATTTCAAGATTTGAATGCGTTCTCGAATTGAAAATAAAGAAAAGGAATCAAGCTTCACTCAATTTGAAGTTCAAATGAATGAGTTATAAAGTTACATAAACAATAGAAGAAAGTCACAATTTTTTATCAAAAAGTTATACAGTCTGGGACACAACTGTGTCCTTAGGCTGTGTCCATACAGGATGATTTTTGTGCCATGGTCAGTAAGTTACACAACCTGGAGACACAACTGTGTCTCAGGCTGTGTTTGGTGATGAAAAAAGAAACTTCATAATACGTTATATAAGGACTTGTAAGGGTTTCGCACATAACTTTTGACATTCAAAAGAGCAGAGACTTGAAGAGAAGTAGAAGCAAAAGGTAAAAGTAACACCTAACTTCAAGATTGAACAAGATTTCTCATAAAAAAAAAGAGGTTTTCATGTTTTATTTCTTGATTTTATTGCAGTTCGTTTTTTAATTTCATCATGATAGCTTAAGATTCTAGTATTTAAGATTGTGGAACCTAGAGTTTCATGTGACTATTAGATTTATTGATAATTTTCAATAAAGTTTCAATCTTTCTTGATTCAATTATGTGTTTTAATTATTAATTGATATTTCTAGGATATCAATCTATGATATTATGTATGATGATTAAGAAATCACATGTGTAATGAAATCTTAACATAATTGGAGAGAATTGCATGCGTATTTAGAGATAAGATACATGATTCTTCTAGAAAGTTATTATTTTTGTGTGGGAATTCATTATAAATTAATGCGATTCTAAATTATATTACTCAGTGAAGAGATTCCGGCAAAATAATTTAATATTAGGGTTAATATACTTGAGAAAGGTGTTAACTTCAATTATGAATCCCTCCGGTTAAGAATAAATGGAATTGGATAGATTTTTAGCAGTCACATATTAAACACTAGGGAAAATAATTCCTAAATACGTTATTTGCCTTCTTGAAGTCATTCTTAATTTTATAGCTTCTTAAATTGCTTAGTTAAGTCTCACAATTAGATTAGTTTGTTAATTTTAGTATTTTTAATTCATTTAACCCATCACAATTTTCCGGTTAAATAATAGAGCTAAGGTTAGTATTTGTACTTGAGGTCTCTGAGAAATCGACTTAAACTTACATCTACTATATTAAAACTGATAAGTGCACTTGCCTCGTATCATAAGGAGATCTACTTTCACTATATTTGTTCCTTTTCATAGCGGATAATGGATGTTCTCTTAAGATTATTTATTAAGCCAGCTAAAGAGAAAATAATTAAGGGGATTAAGATTAAAAGAGCTTCCCTGGTATTAACCAATTTATTCTTTACAAATGACATGCTTTTCTTTCTAAATACAAGCAAGTCAAATCTCCAATAGTTTAAGAATTTACTTACTTCCCACTAACGTGTCTTAGGTCAAAGAATTAACGTTAAGAAGTTGGCAATTGTTTTTAGGAAAGCACTTTTGAAGAGAGGAAGATTGCTTTATGTAGGTTTTTAGGTATTCTTACACAATCGCATAAGAAGATACTTAGATATTCCAACTAAGTGGTGTTAATTGAAATTTTTAGCTTCAACTTCCATTAAGGAGAAGATTGGAAACAAGTTACAAGGGTAAAAGCACACACTTCTTTCTCAAGGTAGGAAGGAGACATTAATCAAAGCTATAGCATATGTAAGTTCCTACCTATATGATAGCCATCTTCAAGTTTCTAAAAAAGTGGTATGATGAAGTAATGGTAATGATATGTAAGTTTAGGTGGGGTGAGAATGAAAATGAGTTTAAGATTCTTTGGAAGAGGTAGAAGAGTTTGTCCATTTCAAAAGATAAAGAAGGATTACAGCTTTAGGACTTATAGGCCTTTAATGATGCCATGCTTAGAAAAGTGGCATGGCATTTGATTCACAATAAGGTATATAGGGGGTTTTATTTCCTAAGAGATAATTTTTTCAATGTGAAGGTGGAGGAAGAGGTGGATGAGTTTACTGATTAAAAAAGAAGTTATAAGGAGTAATTGTTGTTAAAGCATTGGCAAGGATGATAGGGTAGACATGTGGCAAGACTCATGGATTATAAATGTTGATCAAAAGAAACCCCAAAATGTTACAAGTTTGAGGAATGACCAGATTACAATAGTTTCTGATCTCATTAATGCACAAGAAGGATCTTAGAGAGATAGCCATGTGTTTTTAGATTTTCCGTAAGGATATTGCAGAAAAAAATTATTCAAATGCCTCTAAGCAATATTGGAAGAGAAGATACTATCTTTTGGCATTTAGAAAAGAATGGTGCCTACAATGTTAAGTCGGTTTATCATGCAATTTTTAAGCTAATGTTCATTTCTAATAGTGATAGAGCATTGTCCTCTACTTCTTATATAGGGAGCATGCAATTTGATTTGAAATACAAATTTTATGCCTTAGGTAAAGCATTTTACATAGCGTTTATGTATAAATGTGATTAGTTTAAATACTCATTTGTAATGAAGTATAGGTGTGGTTGTGAGAGATTATTAAATGGAATGGTTTGTAGAATTTTTCAAATTGATGATTTTATCATTGTAGAAGTGAAAGCTATTAAAGAGACTCTCATGTTGGTAAAAAGAAAGGGATGGAGTAAAACAATTGTAGAGATGGACTCATTTGTTGTGTTCAATTGTGTCGAAAATGGTGGTTCTATTTAGTCCATATTTGCAATTATTGCTAATATTGATTGGCTAAAGGAGTCATTTGAGTCTTGTATCTTTTCTCTCGTGTGTAGAGTGTCAAATATATGTGCAGCTAAGTTGCTACTCAAGGTAAAAAGGGCTTGAGCCTTTGTTTTTGGGAGTTGAATCCCTTAAGTCCTTTACTGGAAATTGTTCAAGCTAACCATGCTTCTTGCCCACCATACTTAATGTAATGGTGCTTTATGTTATATTAATATGGTGTTGTTTATGTTTCCTAGCAAAAATAAATAAATAAATAAACAAAAAGTGTTAATAATAATAATAAAAGAAAAAAGAAAGAAAGAAAGAAAGAAAAAACCCATTTAGGATTTGATGTGTTTTCTTACACAAATATTACGATCAAAGATGAAAATAATGATGAAATTAAAATTGAAATAGTATTTCAACTAAACTTCATATTAAATCTTGTATACAAAGAAGATGCCATAACCTAATGTTCCAACACTAATTGCTATGGGAAGATAGATAATATGTTATAATGAAAACATGCAATAACAAGGAAAAAAGTTTTTTTTTTTTTTTTTTAAAGCCAAATATCAAAAAAAAAAAAGTTTAAGAAAAGAAAACAATATACAATGAATTATGTTGAAAACCCCATATAAACTTTGGGTAGAAAATCACGAAGAGTATAGCATAAAGCACTATGCAATAAAATATGTTTTTGTACAAGTACAAAATTTATGTCACACATAAAACCACAAACTCTATATAAGCCTTAAAATAACCTAAGGCAATTATGCATCCAAAAGGACAAATAAGGAAGCAAATATGAACATATCTACACATTGTGCCATCGGACAGTAGTCAACCATAAGCCACCTCTATTGCATGGCTTCTATGCTAGTCGACTACCTATTTAGTTGGCTTACTATGATTGATCACCTTCTGGCCCAATTAATTATGCCATGTCTCTATTCACCTAAATCACCAAAATTTGACTTGATTTTGGATTTTATAATCTCTAACATTAATCCTACTATATAAAATGAATATATAACACAAGTAATAAATGCAAAACTTATGCTTCCTTTGACTAATTTTTCATGCTTTGCAAATTATCTAAGCCAATAAAACTTATGAATTTTCAAATTCACTTTTTTTGTTTTTTTGGTGAAAATCTTTTATCAAAATTAAGCTTTGCGAAAAAGAGAAATATCAATTTATTTGTAACCATAGGACATATGCATTTTCACATTAAGAATTTCTTATCTTTTAATTTCATGTTTTGAAAAATTAAGGAAATGTATACTTTTATATGGATATCTTGCACTTTTTATTTTATGATAAAAGTAAATATTTATGTTCGCATTAATCTTTTTTTCTATTTTATTTTAAATCAATGCTCAAAGGATTTCAAAAAGATTTATGAAAAAAAAAAGAGTAAGTACATAAAAAGTGATGATAAGTTGGTTCTACTTCATTAAGTAAGATATCAAAAGGAGGCAAACCACATAATAGTCTTGCCAATTTAAACACCACTCATGGTTAAATCATTTGAGCAAACAATACGACCATTAGATTCTTAATTGAATACATTTATAGAATTAAAATGAGAGTTGAGCTTAGAGATCGGAACAAATAGATAAAAAGTAAAGTTGATGTGACATATAATGGGTACTAGTCAAACAACCAAAAGGGTAACCATTGGAGCAAGTGGTGGTTAAGTTCTTAATGGTGTAGTCAATGGTGGTGCTCCAATCTACTTAACATATTCTTAGTCAATTGAGAAGTATTATAGGTCTTGGAAATTTCCTATATTGTGTTATATTAGTTCATTAATTATTTCCATTTATATTTTTTTATGACTTACGATTTCAGCTTTTATAAACGTCATAAATAAATATGCTATTAGTTGTATTGGTTAGTAAAAAGAGAGGTAAATCAAACTTGATTTAATGGAAATCATGCTCTATGATTGTAAGCAAACTATTGTAATGTAACTAATAGGACTAGAATGTGATAGTCTATTTAGTTTTATTTATGGTTTTCTATCATATTAAATCTATATATTAATATATCTCCTTTCACTAGTCCATTACTCTTATTTACTTAGGTTTTATAATATGTAATCTAAAATTTAGATTCGATGTTGACACTATGTTTAGGAGAGGGAATGAATTAAGAGGAAAAGAAAATGGGAGGAAAGAATTAGAGTGCAAAGAAAAATGAAAGAAAAAATGTATACATTTTCTTGTTTTGAGCTCTAACTTCTTCTTTTTTTTTTTTTATTTCCATCTTTTTGGTTTTTGCTTCAATCCTATATTTGGTAAAAATAGGACACCAAAAGGATGTAAATATGATTCCATATATATCTCTTTTCTAGAATACAAATTTCTATAAAGTTGAATTTGTTTACTCTTTACTTCATTCATATTTGCAAAAACACCAATTAAAATAATAGTCTCTGATGTATAAAATATAATTTTTCAATATAAAAATATTCCTATTAAATGTGATAATACAAGTGTCATAAATTTAACAAAAAATCCAGTTTATCATTCAAGATCTAAACATATTGAAATAAGAAATCATTTTATAAGAGATCATGTGAACAATGGGGATATCACAGTAGAAATTGTACCAACTAATAATCAGTTAATAGATATATTTACTAAATCCCTTGAAAAGATTTGTTTTGAATATATAAAAAATGAGATAGGGGTGTGTAATCCTTTTTGTTCAATAAATAAATAAATTTGTAATTTTAGGTGTAAATTAAAATTTGATATACAATAAAATATGCAAAATAATCTTTCAAAGACACTTAAAAAAAAAAACCTTAATTTCTAGCTTCCCAATATCTTTATTACTAAACTTTGTATTTTTATAAAACTCTACTACTAACTCACCATTCACAAGCTCATCAATGTCACATAGTTTCTTGTACCCTAGAAACTCTACTGTCTTATTATAATAAAAGTTTTTTCTTAAAAATATTTTGAATTTTCATTTCTCAATTCCAATACTCCAATCACCACTTTCATCATAATTATCAAAATAAAACAAATAAAATATTTGAAGATAGTTTTTCAAATAAAAGATTTCAAACATATAAAGATTAGAAATAGAACAAATATAGATAAGATACAAATAAAATATAAAATAAAATCCAAATAAGATCGAAAAAGGAACAAAATAATATTGGAGGATTACTCTTTAAGATAATATTTAAAGTACTTTAAACTATGTTGTTATTATTATGTCTTATGAAAGGCGGTAATAATACTTTAAAAAGTAAGGTTATAATTAGATTTTCAATAATTTCCCTTCTAAGTCACTCTAATTTTGAGAGGAATAAAAATTATGGTGAACAACTTTCTCTCCAAAATTCATACCCTCCCATTTTCGTTTTATTTCTATATAAGATAAAGTTTCTAAAATTTTACACTTTTCTTACCCTTTCAATTATTTCCTTCATTGTACAGTTGATAAATTTTTTCATTGAAACATTAGAAGAATTACGCCAGAGAGTATCAATATTTGAGAGTAAATTCAAATAGCGAGTCAACATGCTAAGAAGTTCAAATAAAGAATCGATATTTTAGTAAGTAATTAAATAGGGGAGCATTGTTATAACTGTGCTAACTTTAAGTGATATGATAGTTGTCTATCACATGGTGCACACATATATTTGACGTAGCATTCATGTTGCATTTACACTTATATTTAAATATAAATAAATGGAAAAAAATAAAAAACATAAAAATTTACTTAAAAATTTCCAAAAAAAAAAATGAAAACAATCATCAATAAAACTTTATAACATAATTAAATATTCACAAAAATACATATTATTAATTTAAAAGAAAATCTAAAAACAAATAAAAAACACAAAAAATTAAAAAATATATATATAATCGGCTACTCCAAGGCCGGGAAGTGGCCAATTCAACTTGCTTCCAATTGGTGGGTTGCGACCCACTTAAAAAGGTGTAAGGTAACCACCTGTGTTGATAACTGACTACCTCATGGCTTTAAAAAAAAAAAAAAAAAAAAAACAAAGGGGTGGGTGGGGGTGGGGGTAGTGGTGGTGGTGGTGGGGAGAGTTGGGTGATTGTAGAATTCTTATAAAACTCGATTTAGTTTACAAGTATTTTTTTTTTGTTTTTCAATTTTTAGCCATGAGGTGGTAGCCAATCACTCAAAGGGATGGTGCAGGGAAAGTTGAGGGGTCAACTACCTACTTTTTTTAATGGGTTGCAAGGGGGCGAGGATAGTTAAGGGATGGATGACCCATTTTTTTTAATGGGTCGTGACCCACCATTTGAAACCAAGCTAAACCGCCCACCTTAAGGTGGGAGGTAACTGATTTTTTTTTTAATTTGTTTTTTTTTTCGATTTTCTTTGAAATTAATTATGTTTATATTTATATAAATATAATATTTAACAATATTATAAAGTTTTGTTGATAATTATTTTCATTTTCATTTTTTTTTTATTTTGTATGATTTTTTTACTAATTTTATATTTTTTTTTCTATTTATTTACATTTAAATATACATATAAATGCTATGTGAACGCCATGTCAAATACATGTATGCGTCACGTAATAGATAACAACCACATCGCTCAAAGTTAATGTCATTATGACAACGCTCGCATTTTTTAACCACTTAGTAAAACGTTGATCCTTTGAATGAATTTATTCCTAAATATTAATATCCTCCAATATAATTCTCCTTTGAAACTTCTATACATATTTATAATTAAGGTTCTAGTGATAGTAAGAATCACTAGTGTGGCTTTCGAGTGAACACCTGGTAGTCCATTTGTCATGTATGGCAATGGACCTACAAAAAGCCCCCTATAGCCTAGTCGGTGAGGACCCTTTGATGCCCAAGTTAGCAAAAAGAGTAATTGGAGTTTAGGATTGTATTGGAGATAATCGCTTAAGAAAGTTCTTGAAAGATTCAAGGTCCTTTTACTTGGTGCTTTCCTTCTTATTTATAGGTTTAGGAGAATGACCTATTTAGACACATAGCATAAAAAGGATTAGCTAAGGTGAAATCTAAAGAAGTTGCATGTCAATGAGAGAGAAGACTCCTACCCTTCTATTAGTTTGTAGAAGCTTGGGGCATAGGCTTGTCATATTGATGGAAGTGGCTGTTAGAGCCTAGTGGCTAATATGTAAGTTGTATGTCAAGGGGTTATTTAGCATTTAATGAGGAGAGAGAAAAAGAGGAGGAGAATGATGAGCTTACCCTTTATTGGGTAACGTGCCTTCCCAAGGTTGTCTCGACCTAGAGGTGCACTCTCTCCAAATGGTTGGACAATGAAATGCTGGTTACTTGAGTAGGAGCTCTTTTGAGTGCTTGAAGCTTTAATCTGGATGTGCTTAGACGTCAAGTCCTCTTGAGGACCAAGTGAGCCCTATGGTTCTCTAGACATGAGGGGTAGTCGGAGGGCGTTTGTTGCTTGAGGGGTGTTTAGAGAGCTCACAAGCTATCCAAGCTCAATGGATAGTGTTTGAGGTCTTATCGAGCTATCTAGCAAATTTAGGAAGGAAAAACACCTAACAAAGGGTGAGAAAGTTTTTTAACTAAGCTTAATTGAGCTTTGGCAATGTGCTTAGGCCTTTAAAGCCTTAGGCTGGAAGCTAACCATCAACACTTGCAATTACTTCTCCTCGGCATCGAAATAGTAAGGAGGGTGCTATAAACTCAAGCTCAAGAGTTCTACGCCCTCACAAGGAGATCTCTAAGGAGAGACATAAATGCTTTTGGATAATAATTGAGAGAGGAGTTATTGGGGAGTTCTTTTGATGCGATGGTTGAACCGACTACTCTAGGTGGTCTTTTCTAATACAATCTTTTCCGAAGCATAGTGATAATGAATGGGGTAGTATACTACATGCTTAGGTATTAATGCACCGTGGAAACCCTATAATCAAGAATTAATGGCTACATTAATGGTGACCTTTCATTGCTATTTGTCCCCAACAATTGGATAGGTAGGTAGAGATACATGGACAGCTTAATCTTTGCCATGTTGGCTATATAAGGGCCTAGTGGGGGAATCTTCTTTCTCAATCTCATTCTAACACTTCCTTTTGCAACTTTAGACCCTTAGAAAGTACAGTGAAACCTTCTCTAGCTTGGCAAGTATGAGAGATGTTAGAGTAAAAAAGGATTATATTGTAGGAGAAAGCATACAAACTTTGGTTTTACCCTTATAGTAGGCTCTTGAGTACTGATTGAGGGATGTAATGAGTCACTCGATGATAGGAGGTAACCCTTAAGTACTGATTCAAAGGTATATATGGGCCATTCAGTCTAGCGAAGGGTACTCACAAGTATATCCTCTAATCACTACAATGCCAACATACAAGCATATGGGCACATGCGGTAGACTCCTATATATTGCCCATCATCTGTAGTGTTTCTAATGTTGAGGGGAGGTTCCCTAGTAGCTTAAGGGCACTTGATTTGAATTGACTTTGCAACTCCTAAGGGGTTTAGAGGCATGGGAACACGGTCACTGTTCATGTGACAAGTGGACTTTTGCTCCTCACTTGTCCAAGTCTGCATGCTCTCTAGTGTTAATTTAATAGTAGTAGTTGTATGTACTCTTGAGTGCTCAGGTAACTTTCATCAAACAAGAATCTTTACTAGGGGTTTCCCATTGCATATTCCAAGGGGGTTGGGGTATCCCTTGGTTGTTCTAACAAGTAAGGAATTTGTCTCAGGATTGGTGTGGTAGGTTTAGGCATAACGAAGGAAAAGTCCACTACTACGCATTGTTGGATAAGATTAAGTTTGTGCTTAGTAATGATTATGGAGGCAAAAGAGTGCTCTTCACTTGTTTCTAAAAGACTATGGCCATTGACTCAAGTACGGAGGCCAATCATGGTTTTCTTAGGCAAAACTACAAGCTAAGTGGAACTTGTGAGCTAACCGACCCATGCAAGAACCCTTTCTGTATAGTTGAGTTGAAGTTGCTAATAGGAAGCAGGCATTAACATCAAATAGTAGGTTAAGAGGGCTTCGTATCTTTTGTTGTAACTTCTTCTTTTCTCTTTCTGCTTATACTCTGGTTTAGTATGCCAATCCCTAAGCCTTGCATGTGCTCATTCGTTCCTTTTACTTTATCTTTATTAATCTTGTTGCTCTTTATCGAGTTTGAATTTTTGGTTTCTTATTTTCTTTAACTCGATCTATATTAAATCGTATACCCATTCAATATAAACCCTTGACTAAGAATTAAGTAAAACTCGTCTTTTTAATTTGAAAAAAAAAAAACTTAGAGTTACCACTTAATAGTACCGAGAAAAGGTGATTAATTTAGAACTGATTAGACAAATTAATTCTAATTTAGCCACTAGTTTATATTTTGAAAATTTTTTGAAAAGATTTCAAGAAACTAGATTTTTTGAGTTTTAATTAAATATTTATGAGTACTATCTTAACCTTTCGAGATTAACTTTATTTTTCAAAATAACCCTTTTTAATATATTCTAAATTTACAATTAAATTATTTAAAAAAAGAATTAAGAAATTAAATCTACCTATTTACAAAAGGAAAAATAAAAAATTTTCCTATTTTAAGCTATCTTGTAGATACTTATGTATTCTTTAATATAGATTAAACTTTCCAAAATTTGTTTTGAAAAATATAATGTAGTAGTTTATTTGAATTTTGAAAATTCATTGAGTTTACATTTCTAGATTTATTATTTTTTTATTATAAAAAATATAGGAAAAGAGTCCTAATTTAAAGTTTTATCTTTTTGAAAATTTCTAAAGGGAAGCCCTAATTTAAAAGAAATTTATTTAATTTTATTTTTTGAAAAACAATTTTTCTAAGTGGTAAGATTATTCTATTTTTATCTATTATTTAATCATCATTATTACCTTTTTTTCTTTTTTCTTAACATTAATAAAATAAATGAAGGATAAAAGAAAAATAAGAAAAAAACACAAAAGAAGCAACCTAAACCAAAACAGGCATACGGGTCAAGGGGTTCGAATCCGGATGAGTCGAACCCAGGAAATTGGGTCGCGACTGGATGAAGAAGGCAACGACTGGGGGCTCCGATTCACGCGGTTCTGTGTACTATTTTGAGTGGGTGATTACACTTTGGTGAGATTCTTATTGATGAAAAATCAATTAGCAGTGGTGCCACAGTATTTTGTGATGGTTTAGTGGTATTTGGCAAATCAACGGTGCGTTTGAGTTTGGGGTTTTGGTGGTGAATGTTAGGGCGTGTATCGTGACTAGCGAACCGAGTTAATGTCGAAGGGTAGAGTGTCGGGTTGGTGTGGCTGTGCGTGTGTGGGTGTAGGTTGCTCTGGTCGTAGGGGTTGAACACGAGAGAGTTCGATTCTTGGTCGGATCGAGTCGGCTCGCGCAAGAGGGAGAGACGACTGGGTGGTTTGGTGTGGTGGCGAGAAGAGTGCGTATCAAGTCGTACGTTGGCCATGTGTGCTGTACAGTGGGTGCGAATGGGGTTACACAGCTGTGTTGTTCGCTTTGAGTAAGAACGGAGATGGCGTTGCTGTACCGCCGGCGATGAGGATGATGAAGATCGGGGGTGCTGTGGCTGCAATGAGGGTAATGAAGATTGGAGGTCTATTGATCGCCTAAAGTTGTTGGTGTCGAATGAGGATGGGGTTCAGTGGCGTGCGTGCTGTGTTGCGTGGTTATAGGCGTGTGACTACTGTATGGTCTGAGTGAGTTGTGGTGTGTTAGCTGGGGGCGCGCAACAGTGGGGCAGTGAGTCAGTGTGGTCACAAGTATTAGGGAATGGTTGCTGCGTATGGACAGTGGCGGTGACTGGCGCGGTCATGGTTGTTCTGACTGGTTTTTGGTGTGGGTGTGTCGACTGTGACGGAGAGCTGAGAGGGTGATTCTTGCTCAAGAAATCCCCCTTCCCTTCCCCGAAACTAGTATTTAAAAAAAAAAAAAATTTTGGATCTCATTAGCTTCAGATCATATTCAATCGCCCATGGATAAAGCTTGACCAAAATTTTTATTTCAAAAAAAAAAAAATTAATGTGGATTTGACCAAGATACAAGCTTAGCCAGCCTCATCCCTTACTTTCAGCCATGGTTGTTGATGGAGGAGGAGTTGTCATGTGACTAGCACGTCATCTAGCCAGGGAGAGAGGTAAAAACGCACAAATGTGCATACAAGTAGTCGAATCCGCAACCGGATGCTTCTACACACACGCCGAGTCCATACGCCTAGCTAACTAGGCTGGAGCTAGGCTGGGCAACTTTTCTCACGAATTTATCGACCTCAAATATGTTTGACCTTTCCTGATCAAGCTCAACTTTAATTTCCATTTTCAAACTCAAGCCCAATTCATTCTAAATTATCTTTAAAGGATCCAAACACATATGAATAACTTAAAATATACATATTAAAGATTTTAAATGTAAATTTTAATTCAATAAATTTCGAGTTTTATTCTTTATTCGTCCAAGTAAAATTACTTAGAGCTCATGCTTGCATTAAGTAAGAGCCTACTTACATGATCCAAATTTTTACTAGATTTTTTTAAAGAAATATTTTCTTATGAAGCTCAATTTTTTTAAGACTCAAAATTTAATAAATTCCATACATATTTATTCATCTACCTAACTTGATGGACTAACTCGACTTAAATACTTTTGACATTTTGCATTTTTTTTTTCAATTTTTCAACTTTTTTTTTAAAAAAACTTGTTCAAAAATAAATAAAAGAATAAAAGGGAGAGCGGGAGGAGGAGTAAATGGGGTGTCCACACCCCCATAACTACTTGTTGTTGTGCTTGCTAACTTAGTTGTCATTTCATGGTTCCTTATTCGATGCTTAGGGCTATGGCTAAGCACGTGCGTATCTTCCAAGCATATGGGTTGTTCATACGAGCTTGACTATTTTTGAGCTACCAGGTGTCTAAGGGTGTACTTTGAGACTTGATCACTAACCATCTATCGAAGAGACACGACGGTTGGTGTAACTAACATAACTATTGGATGCTCGAGGTTCTTGAAGGGCATGAGCTACCTAATAGGTGCATGTAGATGTTGAGTGGTAATCTGTTCATTTAATGGATCTTAGCCGTCAACACTTTAGCTAAGACATGTAGGCGTCCTCAATGGTCATTGGTAAGGTGACCCTTCGATTGGATATGGCTCCCTCTATAAAGGTTATGAAGGTTAGTTTGCTTCTTACTTCACTTTTAACTTACCAATACTCCGTCAAAATGCCTTTGGAGCTTTCCCTTCTTCTTCTCACACTTTCCTTTTCCTTTCTTAAAATGTCTCAAAGAGATGGTTGATCAACAACAAGAGAATAGATCTGTAGGTGAGGTGTCTAGTACGTAAAATCGAAGAGAAGGCGTGTACAATCCTACTCCCCCTTGAGAGATAGCGATGGTGGCAATTAGTGGAGAGTAGGCTAACTTCTTGTAGGAAACAAGAAGAGCCATTGCATTAGATAAGCCTTAGGCAAGATATGCTTCCAAGAAGCCAAGGAGAGTTGTGAAGTTGTAGCCAAACAAGAAGGAGGGTTAGATCATGACTAAAGTAGAATACGTACACGATGAGGATAGGTAACATCAGGTTTATAAAGAGGTTTTCGACAATATTAATGTCTAGGAGGGAGAGAGGCCCTACAAGGGTGATCAAACATACGACAACGGGGACGAGTGCTCATTCTATCGATATTAGAAGGTAAGCGAGATGCATTTGTACCTATCGTTCATTGCCTTCTAGCTAGAAGTGTTCAACTACTTCCATGTGTTACTAGGTTCTCTCCACCCTAATGCATAATAGATGTTGGTGGCCTTCAAGGCCTTATTGATTTTTCACATGAGGTGGCTAATAGCTCAGTTGTTTTGTTACTTCCTCTAGTTGAAGGATAAGTAGGAAGGCTAGGTATATTGCTCGAGCTAGGGGCCTAATGTAAAGCTCTTCCATGGAAAAAGATTGAAGATAGAGGATTAGAAGTTCCAGTTTTATAAGGTGAAGTAGGCTCATGAGCTCAACTTTTCAACTAATTGGAATATGCCCATCCATTCATCACTGGTCAACTACTTCTAAGACGAAGATGATGAGAAAAAATGGGTTCTAGATATGGCACGATGGAAGGGTAAGTTACATAAAGAGTAGATTGTGAGCTTGTATCTTCATAAGGAGAGGTTATATGCATAAGAGATAGCTATAAGTAAGCGTATAGCTGGGGAGGGTAGTTGATGTAAGTCCCATAACTAATCACTCAAGATTTCGATCGGCTGAAAGATCCGATCATGCTTAAATTATAAGTAAAGTTAGAAATATTAGTAAAAATGATTCCGTAAGTTCGAATTTAAGAAAATAAGCAATAAAATAAAAGATTATCAAAATTCCAAATTTTAAGTATATAACTCATTATTTATTGAAAATGCATAAAATGCATTTCAATAATTAACATATCGCTAGAGATAAATTATATGTATACTAAAAATCATAAAATAACCTAAATAATATTTAAGAATATTTATTTGTACTATATATGAATTTACATGTAGGTATAAATACACGTAATTATTTAAAATACACGAAATGTGCTAAAATAATACAAAATACTTAAAGAAAATTCATAATTAATTAAGGAAAAATCAGGAATGATCCAGAATTGGGTCGTGGCAGCTGGGAAAAATAAGAAAAAATTTGGCCAATTAAATTAAGACAACACAAAAGCCAAAAATTAAGGGATAAGGCAATTATCTTATCCAATTTGATGCGCAATAATTACCCTAAAACTCTATAAAAAGCAAGAAAAATTCAGAAGCTCATTTGGATAGTTAGAAATCAGAGAAAATTAGAGAGAGCCGAAAATTGAGAGAAAAATTCGAGTTAAAAAAAAATAGGAAAAACTATGCAATTAGGCCTTTAAAGGAAACCCACACCAGACGAGTAGTTGGGAGTGGACGGCCACCACCACCAAACGGTGGTGGCAGCGCCCAAGCCGGCTAACAAGGCCACGGCGGCTGGCGATAGCTGAAGCCACCCAAATCGGTGAGTCTAATTTCTAGCCCGATTTTATGTAATTTTGTTAAAAATAGTAAATAGTCTTAGAAAACTATGAATTTTGTTATTCTAGAATATTTTTGTATATAGTTTTTAGGAAAAATATTATTTTGATGAAAATATGTCTCGTGATATAGGGTTCTTAAGAAATCGTACAAAACCGAGCATGTTTCGGTTTAGAAATAAATAACCTTAGGAGTGTAGTTTTGAACCCAAAATTTTTGTGTAAACTACTTAGATAATACAAAATAGTGCTATGAATCCCGTTTTCAAAAATTAATTTTCAAAAATTTTAGATAATTTTTAGGTCTTAAAATGAGGCATAAAATGGGTAATCTAGGGTTAATTAAGTAATTAAATAGTTAATTACTAATTTAATCAACAATTATATGTTTTAGTATGTTGAAATATGATGGAGTATGATACTTGTAACATTTAGGGTGTTAGATGTAATTATTAGGTTAATTATGTAGTAAATAAGTAATATGAAAAAATAGTACATTTTAAGTTAATTTTGTAAATTAGGGTAATTAGGTGTAAAATCTGATTTAGAATGAATTCATACATTTTGAAATGATAATTGATGTTTAGAGATGATAATTATAGTGATAGAAATATTAGAAGTATATAATATACATAATAGATAATAATAGATAATATGTAATTATTGGAAATATAATAAATAGAAAATATTGATATTATGATAATAATAAAAATGTACAATAAATCTAATAGGAAACTTGAATTTATTGAATTAGATGAAAAATGTAAAAATTTCTCACATCAGGAGTAAATTCGGTACACTAATGTGGATTTAAGTGTATCGGTGAAATAAAATACTGACTAGAGGTAATGATGATATTTAGGAGATCGGGAAGTAATGTGATTAATTTCACATTATGGGTTGAAACGAATTTTTAGGTTTGGAATATAAAACACTACTTAGAAAATCGAACTAGAACTTAATTTAGAAATCGATACGGAAACTGAACTCGAACCTAAACCCAAATCTAGAATAATTGTAAAAGACTTAAGACCTAAATAATTAGGCATATTAAACCCTAAACAAAATATAATAATAAGCGTTATAGGATAAAATGAACCTATAATAGTTATATGGAAAAAACTGAAACTACGTTTGTGTTATAGGAATGATTGGCAATGGCCTGAGCAAGTCGAACCTCGAGTGAGTGAGGGAGGAGTCGAGGTAAGTTGGGATTAATATAATGTTATATTTTGGAGGCTTAAGATTATGCTTGGTTGTGCTTGTTAGATAGTTGAATGTGTGCATGTGCTTCATTATGGGTGATGCTATGATTCTGTTTGTTGTTCTGGCATGTAATGTATGATTTGTATAAAATGATTGATCACCCTAAACTAGACTTAATCAAATATACGACTAGTAATCATAATTGGACATGCATGGCAACCCATTAGGAGAACTTAGGACTATTCGGCCAAATACCGACCCTTTCGAAAGGGATAGCGCAGGATTGTATAATGGTCCCTTCTTCATCCTCAGTCAAACTAAGTGACAGAAGAGAATGTCATGGCAAGGGTGAAGTCAGTGGTTCGAAGGTAGTCGCGGGAGGAGCGAGGTCTCCATTGCACAAGCCTGGGTTTGGTCGTGAGCTGTTGTATTAATAGCAACTCCTCAACTCGGATTAGAGCGGGCGCAATTTCTCTAATCTCACGACGGGCCGGACAACGTCGTGCGATGGCATTTGCTTGCACATGCATTGCACCTAATAAGTTGATTGAAAACCTTATTGTATTTTTGGTATAGTTTTAAGTCCTCTATTGTAACTTATTGAGCTGTGGTTGCTCACATCCCTATAGACGTCGTGCAGGTGTTGGCTAAGAAGCAGTAAATAACTACTCTGAAGCAGTAAATAACTACTCTGAAGCTAGCAACTACTGGATCCTAGGGAGTGAGGAAAAACATTAAAGAATAAACACATATTTTTAAGGTTTAAGTTTTTATTTTGGAATTATTTTTCATTTCTGAATAATGTAATAACTAGGAAATATATTACAGAGAAATATTGTAAACTTTAACTACATAGTGTATATACATATTTCCTCACTTTCTTAGGTAAATGATCTATTTAAATTACAAACTGTTTACTTCAAAACGGGTTAGTTGTGGACGCTTTATGTAGATTAGGTCTAAGATAGCGGTTGTAAGGCCAACTTCTATCTTATGATGGTTTACACGGCGGGGTTGTTACGACTCTACCGCTTCGGGGCGTGATAGTTGAGAGTTCACCGCTATTGTCCATTGTTGGGGGTAGAAGAGAAGATGTTAAAGGTAAGAGAGTAAAGGATGAAGGAGAAAGGGAAGAGGCCCTCGAAGGAGTAGGGAGAGACCCAGGTGTCAAAGAAGAGCTAAAAGGATGTTGGTGGGAAAGGGAAGGGGAAGAAACCTATGGGTAGGAATTTGGGAGATGTCTTGACTGTAGTGCCTTTGAGACGTATTATCGAAGAACAGGTGGCTACGAAGGATACTTCGGTGGTGGTGGTGTCTGAGTGTGAAATGTTTGCTAAGGAGTAGGAGAGACTTGTCTTTAATTAACTAGTACAAGATAAGTCCTCGAAGGAGAGGGTTGTTGAGGCCATTAGGGAGTTTTAGGGGCCAAAGGGCTATTACTGGTGTAATGACAGATGGAGCACTCAAAGTTTAGCCCATGCGCATAATTGACTATGGGCCAATACAGGCTGATGCTAAGGTGTCGATAGGTCAACAAGTGGATGTGGTTATTAGTTTGTAGCCTTTATTAAAGGAGCATAGTGTGTTGTTATGTGATAAGAGCCATGATGACAACATACCGGTCACCTTATAAGGGTTGGGAAGTGCCTTGAGTTTGTACAGGCATGTGTTTGCACATGGGGCAAACTCTCCTTCATGAGGTATGGCTTCAATTCTTATCTTTTTGATTAAGTCCTTATGGGTGCTAGTTTACACTGATGTCACTTAGTTTAGCCTTCTCAACAACACTATTAAGAGTTAGGGCAGGAGTAAGAGAGCTTGAGGAAGGAACTAGAGCGGTTACGAGCTCGAACTTTGGCTATGCAAGAGAATTATAACCAACTTAAGATGGAAAAGCTAAGATTGCAGTAGTAAGTAACTAAGATGAAGTTCAAGGTTAGCATGGTGAAGAAGCAAATTGACGATTTGGAAGCAGCACTTACTGCTTGTACCAAGGAGCTAGAAGTAGTCGGGATGGAAGTGGAGGGAGCTAAGTAAGTAGTTGAGGCTACCAACCAAGATGATGCGTATAGTGACTAAGAATAGATAAGGTCAGTCGCTGGATGGGTC
Organism: Lumnitzera littorea; assembly: GCA_024138015.1. NCBI lineage: Eukaryota > Viridiplantae > Streptophyta > Magnoliopsida > Myrtales > Combretaceae > Lumnitzera > Lumnitzera littorea. Next base: position 31,503,923 of record JAMXBB010000001.1, read on the forward strand.
TAAGCTTGCTGAAAGCTTGAAAAAAGTGATAGGGAATGCATGAAAGAACAAAAAGTAAATGAAAAGTAAGTAAAACCCATGAGCAGCTCCAAAGGATATGATACACTAATGGAACTTCTAAGGACTCACGGTATAACTCGATATGATGCACGAATTGGTCCAGTGAAGCTACTTACCACATAACTTTGCTTAAGAGTTAAGATAAGAGTGAAATGAAATTAAACAATCAATGTTTTACGAGAGGAAGAATATTCAGTGTATTAATGGTAATCTGATAATTCTAACTACAAGTACAAGGGTATTTATACCTAATAAGTTAGGGTAACTTACCTAAAAGGAAAAAAAGATAAAAAAGGGTAATTCTCAAAGAAGGAATGTATAGAGAATACAAAAGGTAAAAATAAATATTCAAGAAAAATAATAATTAATATAATGAATTCTATATCCTGTACACATAGTAGAGACGTATTAGTGATGTTGTTGAAGGGAGCAGACAAAAGAGTACGATTAGATTGCTTGTTCGAGCAGGGGTAACTAAGGATTAGTTTGAGGTCTCTTTCTCTCGGCCTCTCAACAAGGTTGATACCGAGTAAGTGGTCGGCTTGAACATAAGTGAGTAAGCATAAGAGGTTTGGTAGATGTCTTGGCATTCATCAATTCGGCACACAATCTCTAAGAGATGGTAGTCATTCGGCTCGGCATGTAAAGTGGCTTAGTAAAGAGATACTTGACTTCAATAGAAGTTGGCTGGAGTAAGAGAATTTGCCTTGCTAACCCCCTTAATCATTGAGTTCGGCTGTAGGTTAAAGGCCTAGTAGTCTTATTCCAATCATTCCCTTTAAGTTGATTTGGATTTAGGATCAAATCTAAATGGTCTTCAATTAGTTCTCCATTAGGGTGATATAGACTAAGGTTGACAATGTTGAAAGTATTAGAAACCCTATAATCTTCAAGCAGCTCTAACTTGTAGGCATTGTCATTGATCTTCTTGAGGATTTTGAACGGTCCTTTAGCTCTTATAAATAGCTCGTCCCTCCTCTTGCTTAGAAACCTTTCCTTATTAAGGTATAACCACACCAAGTCTCCTAGCTGGAATTGTTTAGCTATCCTACCCTTAGCCTTCTTTCACATTCTTCTGGTGGTTTGGTTGATCTATCGAGTGACCTTGTCATAAATGTATTGAAGGTACTGTACTCGAGCTCTCGCATCAGTGTCTTCTTTCTCGGATTCAAGTATGGGGGTATGATCTAAGGGCAACTCAAGATTGAAACCATAGACAACCTCCAAGGGGGTTTGCTTGGTGGTGTTATGTACTGATCAGTTGTAAGTGAATTTGATTACCCGTAAGTAGATGTCCCAATTAGCTAGGTTCTTGCCTACTAAATAGCAGTTTAGTCCCCATCTATCAGCATAGAGTTCTCTACAAAGGGTTAAAGAACTTTGGGTCTCTATTTGATACTGCACTTCTTGGCATGTTGTATAATCGAATAATTTCTTACAAGAAAAGAGAAGTGATAGTTGAAGCATCATTAGTTTTGGAGTAGGGAACAAAGTGTACTATCTTATTAAACCTATCCACAACAACCATTACAAAATTTTTGTTTTAAGCCGTTCATAATAATCTAAGAACAAAGTCCATGCTTAATTAAGCCCATGGTTTTGTCGGAACAAGTAAAGGTATTGCTTTTCCTTGCTCAACTCGACATTTTGCTCTCTTGCATAAGGCATAGCCTTCCACAACTTAGTGTACATTACACCTCATTTTTAGCTAAAAGAAACAACCATTCAATAGTTCATAGGTCTTTCTCTCTCCAAAATTCTTGGAAAGTCCTCTACTATAGGTTTCCCTAATTAGTAATTCCCTTAATGAATAGATCAACACGCATAATTGCCCTCCTTGGAACAAGTATTCATCTTCCACATGATACTCATTTACAGTCCTTCTATTGATACAATGTGTAAATATGGGTCCAAAGTGTGGATCCTTAGCATACTGTTCCTTAATGCTTGTAAACTTAAACAATTTCGTATGCTGTTTGGTAAGGAGCACATGTCTTCTCGAAAGAACATTTGCAACTATGTTACTCTTTCCTTATTTGTATTTTATTATAAAATTAAATCCTTCGAAGAATTCGACCCATCTCACCTGCCACTTCGACAACTTTGTTTGACTTCAAAGATACCTCAAGGATTCATGGTCAGTATAGATAACAAATTTTCTTGGTAATAGATAATGCTGTCATACTTGTAGTACTTAAATCAATGCCAAGAGTAATTTTCACTATGGTAGGCAATTGGTTAGCCTTCCTACATTAGGACAATGCTTATCCCAATACCTAATGCATCACATTTCAGTTCAAATACCTTCTCAAAGTTAAGTAAAACTAATATAGGGGTAGAAGTAAACATTTCTTTGACCTTAGCAAAGCTTCTCTTCTTCTTTTCTCCCTATTTAAAGTCGTTGTTCTTTTTTGTTAACTTAGTAAAGGGTATGGTTAGGGTGCTGAAATTCCTTATAAATCTCTTATAGAAGGAAGCTAGTCCATGGAAACTTCTCACCTTACTGTAAGTAGTTGGAGTCAATCATTCAACAATTGTTCGAATCTTTTTGCCGTCCACCTATAAGCCTCCCCCAATTATTACATAACTTAAGAATACTGCTTTCTCCTAGCAAAAACAATACTTCTTAAGGTTGCAAAATAATCTCTTGATACGGAGGATGTTCAATGCAACTCAAAGATGTTTATAGTGATTCAGTATGTTGGCACTATACATTAGAATGTTGTCAAAGTACACCATGACACGCTTCCCCACTAGATGTCTCAACACATGGCTCATTAGCCTCATTAAAGTGCTCAAGGTATTCAATAAGCCAAATAGCATTACCATACATTCATAGAACCCATGCTGAGTTTTGAACGCAATTTTCTACTTATCTCTTGGCCTTATGTGAATTTGATGGTAGCCAAACTTCAAATCAATCTTACTAAAGATCTTAGCCCCACTCAATTCGTCTAATATGTCTTCTAATCTCAAGATAAGATACCCATATTATATTGTAATCTTGTTAATGGCTTGGCTATTAATATACATTCACCAAGTTCCATCTTTTTTTGGCATTAGAAGTGCTGGAACAGCATAAGGGCTGAGACTTTTCTTTACATAACCTCTCTTCAGTAGTTCATTGACAACTTGTTGGAGCTCAAAAGCCTGTTCAGGACTCATTCAATAAGTTGACTTATTCGGTATGGCAATGTCGGGTAGTAAGTTAATGCAGTATTCTATGCTTCGAATTAGGGTAACCCCTCGGGTAACTATTTTGAGAATAGATTAGCATATTCATCCAGCAACGCTCTCACTTCTAAGGGCAGTCCACCTTACTCCTTCAGTTCTAATAGGTTGCTAACCAACATGAGGGTCAACTCATCAGCATTGATGGCCTCTTAGAGCTTGGCTTTACTCATCATCAAAGCCTTTTTTGATTTGCAAGTAAGTTTTTAATATAGTTTGTTAACTTCTCTCGACGACATTGGGTTTAGCATAATCTTCCTATCATCCTTCTCGAACACATATGTGTTCTTTCTTGTATCTATCATAGATAACTCTTTTATCAAACAGCTATGGTCGACTAAATAACATGTGCAAAGTTAACATGTATAAAGTGCGCATGTGCAACACATTGCAAAGAATCTAATCAAAGTAATTTTCAATAGTGATCCATAGTATTACTTATTGAGTGATATGTAGTATTCCCTTTTTACTTAGCTAATGCAACTTGTATAGCATCGGGTGTACGATAGTCAGTAACTTTAACCTTGTGATTAGATCGATTGAGGCGACATTAGTACAACTTCCACTATCTACAATTAGTGTGCTCACCTGATCATTCACTCTATAGGCAGTATGAAACAAGTTCTCCCGCTACTCCTCCTCGCGTGAGGATTCCAAGTTCATTACGTATCAGACAACTAAGAACAATTGATCCAAGTTCTCAGAAAATACGTCCTCTTAAATCAATTCATTATCATGAGAAACTTCTTTCTTGACAAGGCTCTCTTACTCCTCAGGTTCCTCATTAGTACTTTCTATCTCTAGCTTCAAGATATCTTCCTTAATGACCATAATCCTTCAGTTTAGGTAATAAGTAATCATATGTCCAAACCTTTGACAGTTGAAGTGCTTAATTTGGCTTATCTTCTTACCAAATCCTTGCCCTTTCACATAAGTTCAGGTTGGCATGTCACTGTCAAGTCAACCCTTTTGTTAATCTCGGACATCTATCTTTTGGATTGGCTTAGTACTTGACTGAGTTCGGTGACTTTCTTATCCTGGTCAACTAGTCGACAATCTGGTCGATACTTGGCTTCTTTTCTACCTCTCAACTCATTGAGCTATTTCAATGGCTTCATCCATTATATGGTGAATTATTGGAGTTCTATAATGTCTAAGATGTCACCTTTTAATCTAAAAAGGAACCTAGAGATTGTTCATACAGATGGTTCCTCCACTTTATAGCAAATCATAAGCATTTGAAATTCTTAGACATACTCGTCAATAGATTGGCCTCCTTGTCTTAGCTCCTGAAGCCGAGTAAAAGTATCTTACAGATAAGTATCTAACACAAATCCGTTTTAGAGTATTCTCTTTATCTTAAGCCATGTATTAATCTCTTTATATCCTTTTTGTCTCCTCATAGCCTAGAAATTCTTTCATTACATGACAGTATATCTGAAGAACTCAATAACAACAGTTCTCACTTTCTCGTAATCCTTATATTGGTAATAGTCAAACACATATTCCACCTTCTCTTCCCATTTTAAGTATTCATCTACACTTTTAAAGCCATTGAAGCTTAGAATCTAAAGCTTCACATGGTTAGAGGCTCTAGATACTCGAACTCACTCTTCTTCTTCATAATACTCTTCCTCATCCTCTTCTCCCAAATCTCCCAAGTCAGTCCTTCTCCTCACTCATTTGCCAACTCCTCTATCTCGAACTTATTGAGCTAGGTTCTAACCTCTCGCAAGTCAGGTAACTTAACTTCAGCAGGTCGATAAGCTAATACATGTACAGCTCGAGTTAAATCAACTATGTGGTTAGCCACCTCATAAAGTCTCTCGTCAATGCTCCTAGGGATACCCTGAAATTGTTGGCTATGGTGGACATCACTATTATTGTCATCTTTAACACCAACGTTAACAATTAGTTCTGTCATTTTCTCTGATAGATTTTATTTTTCAAACTCTTTGATTAGGTGTTATTGCAAATACTTCTATAAACCAAAAATTTAACAACCAGCAAACTCAGTAGTTATACGAACATAGTAACTTACTCTGTTCACACATCCAAAACAGAATATATATAGAAATTCAAAACAATCTACTATAACTCAAGCTAAACCTCCGCTCTGATACCAAGATTATGCGTATCGTGACTAAGAACATACAAAGCCGATCATTAGATGGGTCTAAGCTTGCCGAAAGCTTAAAAAGGGTGATGGGGAATGTGCAAAAGAACGAAAAAGTGAATGAAAAGTAAGCAAAATCCATGAATAGCTCTAAAGGATATGATGTATTAATGGAACTTCTGAAGACTCATAGCATGACTTGATATGATGCATGAATTGGTCTAGTGAGGTTACTCCCCACCTAACCTTACTTAAGGGTTAGGATAAGAATGAAATGAAAGTAAACAATCAATGCTTTACGAGAGTAAGAATATTTAGTGTATTAATGGTAATCTAATGATTCTAACTATAAGTATAAGGGTATTTATACTCGATAAGTTAGGGCAACTTATCGAAAAGTTAAAAAGCCAAAAAAGGGTATTTCCTAAAGAAGGAATGTACAAAGAATATAAAGGGTAAAAATGAATATTTAAGAAAAACAACAATTAGTGTAAGAAATTCTACATGTGGCAAAGATGTATTAGTGATGCCATTGGAGAATGCAGACAAAAGAGTACGATCATATTGCTTGTCTAAGCAAGGGTGACTAACGATTAGTCTGGGGTCTCTCTCTCTCTCGGTAAGGGTGATGCCGAGTAAGAGGTCAGCTTGGATATGAGTTAGTAAGCACGCAAGGTTTAGTAAATGTCTCAGCATTCATCAATTCAGCACACAATCTCTGAAAGATGGGTAGTCATTCAACTCGGCATGTAGAGTGGCTCGGCTTCAACAGCATTTAGCTAGAGCATGAAGATTTGCCTTACTAGCCCCTTTATTCCTTAGGCTTGGCTATGGGTTAAACAGTCAATAACCTAATTCTTACAACAAGAGGTTGAAGTTATTAAGGGGGAAGCTAAGTCTACAAGGAAGGACATAGAGGTAGCCAAGGAGGAGTTTGGTGTTGCAAGGAGGGAGCTTGAGGAGGCTCGAGTCTAGTTCTAAGATAAGGAAGCTAAGTTGAAAGATGGATGGGAGTTGACCAAGGTAACAATAGGGAGATTATGCCAAAAGTTTAAGTTGAGGCATAACTTCAGGGCCGCTATTGATAAGGGAGGGCGAGATGGGGTAAAGTTAGTGAGGGAGTTGATTGAGGGGAGATACCCTTACTTGAATCTTGATTGCCTCACTTAGTTGGACGAAGGGGCTTGATAAGTGGAGAGGGAGTAGATGAAGAAGTCGACTCCAGCGATGATGAGGCTGTTGAGGATGTAAAGGTAGATGGTGGTATTGAAGAGGATGGCGCGAGCAATGTTGAGGCTAAAGATGTCGAAGGGGAATGACCTTGTGAATATTTATTCTAGTTTTCATAGTTAAGTTGTTAGTTTTGCTTTTTCCTTTTGTCTTAGCCCTTTTTTTTTTTTTTAATGTGTATAGGTTATGATGTCGACCCTTTGGTTTTGTAATGATGATGGGAACATTAATGAAACTTGGTCAAGTATGGTTTACTTCTCATTATGCATCTTTTATTACTTATTTTTGTGCCATGTTTCGCCTCCATCCTTTTAGTGCTTGAGTACTTATGCTTGATTATAGCTTTGGGTGTAGAGTGGTTCTTGATTTATTTCTCTAGTAATGTGGTTTCATACATGGGCTTAGGAGCCTCGGCTTAAGTACTACTCATTTGGGAGTGTTAAGTGCACTAAGTCTAGTTTTAGGTATAAAGTTGAGCATTATAGACATGGTCTATGTGCTCGATACTGTGCTAACCCTTAGGTGTAAAAACTTGTTGGGTGCTCGGGGTAAGGCTTAAGGCTTTAAGGTTCTCAAGCGTAATGGCAAGTGAGAATGTTCAGATTTCGAGGACGAAGATTGACTCGAGTCAGTCTAGTGTTTCATCTTTGTTAATGGACAAATGTTGGGCTTGATGGTAATCAAGTCATGTTATCAAAGTAAGCAATAGATAGGATAAATACAAGACTTTTTTTCATTTCTTTCTAAAATTCTTACAAAGTATGCTTAGGTACTCATATAAGTTACAAAAAATAAGGCCTAAGGTCATTAACGTTCGAGCTTTATGGATAGGTTGTCCATCTATAGTCTTTGACCTGTAAGCCCTGTTGCTTACATCCTCCTTGATTAGAATATGGTCCTCCTAATTTAGTGACAACTTACACTGCCCTACTCGTTACCCAATGGCTTTGAGCTTGTGATAAATTAAGTCCTTAGGTTAAAAAACTTTATGCTTCACTTTTTCGTTTTAATAATTGGCTACTAGCTATTGGTAAGTAGCCACTCGAGCCCATGTACCATCCCTTACTTCATCAATAGTATTTAGCCTTGCTTGAAGGGCTACCTTGTTAACACCAATGTCAAAGTTCTAGGTTTTACTCATTGGGAGCTCTAGCTTAATGGGTAGCATGGCTTTTGATCTAAATGGAAGGTGCAAAGGAGTTTCCCTTGTGGTGGCTTTATACGTAGTCTGATATCCCTAAAGGATCATAAGGAGTTGATTCGCCCATTAGCTACCTACTCGATGGGCAATACAATCTCTTCATTTTTGTTTTACAGGGTGAATGTAAGGATCGACCCTAAGATGATGTGTAACCTTAAGTATATTAATGATCTTGAGCATTTCCTTGAGAGATAATGCAAAGATGTTTGAGTTAGAGCGAAGAGAAGCAGTGATGTCTTGTTTTACCTCTAGGGACAAAGAGGCCCATATCTAAGTAGTTTAGTTAGGAAGGTCGCCCTATTGGACGACCTTAAATTCTTCTATAGGCTACCCCCTTGATTCTTGTGCATTCTTAGGGGTGAACTTGATGTGCATGATTTTGTCATGCGATGTCACTAAGTATAGGGTTTGAGATAGCTTTTGGTTGTTGCATGCAATCCCGACTCCTATCGATATGGGAAACTTCATCACGAGGCATCGCTAGTTGAGGTATGTATTGAACTTGTTGAGGTTGGGTTGCCTTATGATGGTGTTATAAGGGGACTAATGATCAACAACAACAAAATCTATCAACTGTGAGGCAATGTGCTTGTCATCGCTTAGCCGAACAAGCAGTGTAATTAAGCCTTTCGTCAGGGCTATCTTTCTACTAAAGCCAGCTAGGCTTTGCATGTATGGCCGGAGCTTTTCATCTAACTTATCCTTCATTTGCTTGTAAGCAGAGTAAAAGAGAATGTTTTATCGAATTGCCATTATATGTGAACGTTTTAGGGACATTTAAATACCATATATCGACATTGATGATTAGGGGGTCAATATGAAGGTACTCGATACCCTCCTTATTATTGTTTGAGAAAGATATAGTCTTGTCAATTGTAGGTTTCTTATATCAAATAGAGAGTACTTAATCTTGGGGTTAAGGAGAGTGATTGTCATTTGATAATCCTGGTCCTTTCATGCTCATTTGTATTTATCCTCATTTGCCCTTGTAGTCCATGTCATTGGGTAGGTTTTCTTGTTGTAGCTTTGGTTGTTACTGTAGCTCTTTAGTTTAGCGTCGCTAGGCTGGGCATAGGCAATTTTGCTTGTTGACAATGAGGTGATCCATGCATCCTTTGTAGATAAGGTCTTCGATCATATTCTTAAGATGCTTGCACTCATCAGTATTGTGACTGTATACACCATGTAATCATAAAACTTGCTTAACATAAGTGCTTTGGGTGTTTCCTTGATGTGTGGGGTAGTCGTTTGCAAACTTGGTAGAAAACTTCATTGAGCGAGTGGTTTAATGGAGTGTAATGGCGATGATCAACGAACTTCTACTTGTGCCTTTCTCGACATTCTCTAAACAATGAAGGGCGGTCTTCACAGGGGCTAAGGTGATCTTTTATGGAGAAACTCTAATGTATGTCACTCTCTAATGGTGCCTGGATGGCATCCTCCTAGATAACATATTGCTCAGTAGTGGTTATGAATTCCTCAAAGGTGCTTAGGTACTATAGTGCTATAGCTTCAAAGATTTTGTTGTTGTGGTACAAGTTGAATTTGATAGCTTGAAGAGTTGTTCCGGTATTGACTTTAGGCATTAAGAGCTTGGCCTGGTTAAAGTGCTTAAGGCAGGTTCACAGGGCTTCGTTGAAATGTTGTTAGACGTTGTATAATATGGCTAAGTTCCGACGTGGTACCTTGATACTAAGGAACTATTGTTGGAATCCAGTGGTGAGGTTGTCGAATTAGTATATAAGGTGTAGAAGCATATGGTACTTGGAAATGTTTTGCACATGATGGCATCAGAAAACTTATATAGGCTCATCATTGTGTAGAAGCATATAAGGTGGTCGTTTAGGTCGCCTAAGCCATCATATGTGTTAAGGTGAGGGAGCCATACACCTTATTGGGAGTGGCAGTAGGAGTGGGAAAGGAGGAGTAGGGGGGTGGAGGTTGGTAAGGAGTTTCCTTGAAGATAATTAGTGTGAATAGACACTTGCTCACTACTATTGTTAGTTGTTGAGCAAAAGATTGAAGGCCCTTCTAGTTGCATAAGCTTGAAGCATGTTGGATATGTTTGTCGAGCTCTTAGGCATTTAACTCTTTTAAGTGCTTTGGCATATGTAGGGTAAGTTATGCTTTTGTATTCTGCTTGTACCTGATTGTTTACCCCTAGTATTGCACCTTGCAGCAATTTGTGCTCAACCGATTACGTAAATTCTTAAGTGGACGAAGCTCGAACTAAACATAATTGCATGGGTACGTGGGGTTTGCTATTGGAGGTATGGGTGAGTGCTTGAGGTACCTGTTGGGTTTGCTAGCAAAGCCAGTGGATACATCATTGGGGCTAACCCCATAGTTATGGTTAGCCTTTTCTTTGAGCATTTGAGAAACCACCAGTTGTTCTCTTAGATTTACATTGTCTTAGAGGGTTTTTACATTAACCTCCATCAACTGGTAGAACATTGTCTTCATTTGTTCTATCTTCGACAATTGTTGCTGTGTTTATGGTAGTGGTGATGGTATTGATCACTACTCGCCACCACCAAGGAGTGTTGGTTGAGAATTGGTATTCTTGCTCTTGATTATGATGATGAGATTGCGCAAATGGTAGGTGCCAAATGGTGATAGTAGGTATCACTGGTGTAGCTTCTATGTGAACTATTAATGATCCGTTGGTCATGTGTGGCAATTAACTTACAAAAAACCTTTTGTCATGTGACAATTAATAGCCCTCTAATGCTTAAGTTAGTGATGAGAGTAATTGGAGTTTGAGAGAATTTTGAAGATAATAGCTTAAGAGAGCTCCTAAAAGATTCAAAGTAATGTTACTTGGTACTTTCCTTCTTATTTATAGGTTAAGGGGATTGACTTGTTTGGGTATGTAGCATGAAAGGATTGGCCAAGGTAAAGTCCGAGGAAATGGCGCTGTTAATACAAGAAAAGAATTTTACACCTTTGTTGATTATTAAAAGCTTAGGTATAGGCTTGTCACATTAGTGGAGGCGACTGTCATAACTTAATGGCTAGTTTATAGGCCGTATGTTGAGAGGTCATTTAGCATTTAATGAGGAGATAAAAAACGAGGAGGAGGACGGTAAGCTCACCCTTCGTTAAGTAGCATGCCTTCTCGTGGTTATCCCAACGCTTGAGACGATCTTAGCTTTCGCTATCTTCATGAATTTGTATAAGCTACACCTTCCGAATGGAGGCTTTAGGTTACCTTTCTATGGCAAAAAAACAGATAGAAAAGTTATCCTTAGAAGACTTCTCTATTTTTAGGGATCCCTCATATTGAGGATTCTAAGCTTATCTTTCTAGATTAATCTTGATGATCTGATCCGGGGGTACTCGGGAAAACAACCTGTTAACTCTAATGGGGGAATCTGAATGAGTCCGCTTCATTGCCATCAAAAGGACTTTAAATTGTTCCCTTTCAAGCAAGGCAAGAATAAGTGCCATTGAGCCTCAACCAGTGCATCATGCTTTCTTTTGGAATAATTACAAACACTTTTTTGATAACTAGATTAATACCATTTAAAATCCTCTTATCGATCATTATATTGATCTTATGATATAAGCTTAGTTATAACATTTTATAGTTCCCCTTTTTCAAAATCCCTCCCTAAAAATGGCAATAGGGCCTCATTGGTAAGTGGTATAAGATCTCGTACATTGGCACCTATGGTTGACCCCTTTATCTTACCCATTTCAGTACCTTAGAACATAGTAAACATCCTTCCAAAAGAATTGGACGATCATTGTAGTGGAATCTTGTAGGCTAGTAAAGGCTTCTTGTATTTAAAGTAATTCATGTATCTACTCGAATTTTCGGGTTTCAGGTTTGTCTAACTTCAAACGTTTTAGTAAAGATAAAAAGAAAATAATTACTCAATTTTAGCTCGAATGGTATACAATTTACGATATAACTTTATCAATACTTATGTATCATTGTTATCAATAAAAGAACAATGCTAGATAAAACTTGTGTTTGCTAAAACCAAGTAATGCATATAGATACAAATGGTCCAATGGGCTAAAGTCCATTGAACACAAACCTATAGACTCCTTACGCTGCCTGCCTTCTTTTATTGTCGTACATGTAGCCCATGCCGGATTAATCGTATTTTAGGCTGAAGCAATGAATCTATTTGAAGTGGCTCATTTTGTACCAGAGAAGCCCCTTTCATCAAACGGAACGAACAAAGATAAAATCACGACTCTTTCTTAAATCTAAGTGATCTTTCCTATCCAACTTTCAGGCATTAAGATACGTTTCAGTCAACTTGCTCCATGTAAGCTTGTTCCTACTTTCTTCGAACCCTTTTACTTGGTTGGGACTTCTTTTTACCAAACATCTACAGACCTTGACCTCGAGATCTCGAATTCTTTTAACAAAACCAGTTGCACTTTTTTCATTCTAAATTAAAAAAAAAAAGTAAAGGAAGGAAGGTGCATCATCTCGCGAATTACTTTTGAATAAATTCAAAATCATATTTTAGAACCATAGCATTTCATGATTCATTGGTAACTTTACTTTAATTCTCTATCAACTAATAGTGTGGTATCTTTAATATGGTTAAAGCGAAACCATTTGAAATCCAAACGTAACATGGTGTTCTTTCTACTACTATGTTAATTTCATACAGAAATGGTGTTTTTGTTATCGCAAGATATATTGTCAATAGACATAAAAGAGAGTTCAATCGTGAAACTTTCTCTATTTCTTATGCTGCTTCATTTCGTATAGTGAGAACTCTTTCTCTTTTTTAGCGCTCTGCCCCCCTTGTATAGGTTGGGGGGTAAAGGAATGGTTAACTCATCAGGCTCATAACCTGAAGATTGCAGGTTCGAGAATAACCCTTAGAAAAAGAAAGGATTAGAGCTAGAAAAAAGATTGTTTTCACAAGATTGAAGGTGTGAAAGAACTTATTGTCAACCTCTTTCAGATTTCACTCACATAGTACTTTTGATCGAAAAATCAATCTAATTACTACAATGACTGAATGTATTATATCTTGACTGGTTTCCAATTGAAATGAAACCTTTAGGATAAATCTTCTAACAATTGTTCCACTTTTGGAAGACCTTGCGTTATATCACCAGATCTTGACTTTTCAATATGTTGGCCCGAGGATAAAAAGAACCAAAGTTGGTGTTAAAGATTATAAACTGGCTTATTATACTCCTGATTATTTGATTTAAAAAAAAAAAGGAGGTTAAATTCCACACTCTTCTAAGCAAAGATATATCGATTGTAGGCATCTGACCATCAGATATCGACAATGACAAGATCCGAGTGAAAGAGAGCTGGCTTGGCTAGCTTCCTTGCAAAAAAAAGAGTATTTAAAACGAGAGTCCCTTATTGGATTCGAACCTGAAATGATTTTCCAATTCTGGGGAGAATTCGTAAATAAATAGTCATCGACTAATTGGATAAGACTTTGTAATTATTAATACCATTTAAAATTCTTCTATTGATCTTATGACATAAGCTTAATTATAACATTTTATAATTCTCCTTTTTCAAAATTCCTCCCTAAAAATGATACTTTTTTGGGCAAGCACAAATATAATATATTTGATTTTGAGGGTTAGCATATTTAAATCAAAAATAGCTATATGAAAATTTTTTCTATTAATTTCAATATTAAAGAATGATCGATACCACAATTAAATTAAGTTGCTCAACTTATATATTATCTTATTTGTTTTGGATGATGTTGATCCCTTGAATAAAAGCTATTTTAAGTGCTTTAAGCTTCGACCTGAAGATGCTCGGGTGTCGAGTTCTCTCAAAGACTAAGTAAGCCCTATGGTTATTTGCGCATGAGAGAGTAGGTAGTATTAGAGGTCGTATTGAGTTATCCAACATGAGCTACCATAGGGGGAGAAAGGCTTCCATTTGAGCCTAATTGAGCTTAGCAAAGGGTTTGGCTTTCGGAGCCCTGGATTGAAAGTTAATCGTTAGCATGTTCCGTTTTGATTTTTTTTTTTTTTTTAATTAGCTCTTTCTTTTACATGCCAATCGCATTGAGCTCGATAATTTTGGATGGAGATAACTCTAAGCAACAAAACCGATGGCGACAAACATACCTGGGTACTTCTCTATTCCCAAGAAACCGGTCCGAGCTGCCAAACTCAAACCATGTCGATGACCCACCCTTGCACGCGCCTTTTTGTCGCGTAGCAGGAAACCATCGCGTAATATATAAAGCTATAAAACTAAATTACAGTTTCTTAGTTTGGTAAAACTAGTAGCATGCCAGATCAAGTCCCGCCACTACCCAACATCTGTTTGTCAAAATTAAGAAATAAACAAACCAAGTCAGTCATATTTTAATATCTAACTGTTGTATTTTATTCAAATACTGTTCTTTTTCTTCTCATCCTTGTGTTATTGTCCCATTCATCCAACCTTTTTTTTTTTTGTCATTTTTGTCTTGTCCAACGCTTCATTCACAATCCTAACATCTGATAAGAGATTTTCATGGCAGAGAAATAGATGTATAGTTCATTGCTACTTCTAGGTATAAAAAATTTTACTTTTTTACCTTATTTTTCGACTACCCCATGTTGTATTATGAGGTTTTGGATTGAAGTCTGTTCTGTTTGATTCATCAGAATTTGAGCAAGTCTTTTTTGGGTCTTTGGAGTTTAGGATTTAGAAGGAGAAAAATAACAGATGAAGGATTTTCCAGGAACACCAGGGACTTTGACTGGGCTTGTTTTGAGGATATCACAATTTGTCTTTGCGGCTGGGGCAATTGCTTCTATGGCAACCAATACCAGCTTCTTCACTGTCACTGCTTTCTGGTATGTATTTGTATGCGTCAGTCATCTTCTAGTTCAAGATGATCTTGATGTATAGTATGACATCATTCTGGTTTCCGTGATTATTATGCCTTTGCAATTTGGCTGCTATATGTTGATTGCCATGATTATTATATGTTGATAGGATCAGACCCTTTGGTTACTGTCACGGTTATGAAAGGATATAACGCGGTTGCCTAATTTTGACAACAAGCCGCCTCTCCCCCATCATATCAAGATTCAGTATCTTCCCGACAACCCAATTCCGTCGACCTCGCGTACTGTATAGTGTACACTGCTTCCTTCATTTTTCACCGATCAGATGTGACTGAGAAATAAATGCTACAGAATTTTAGCCTTCACAACTTATGCCTAAATGTAGTGCTTTTAATCCTTGCCCATGATGACTTAGCTATGTTCGCCCATAAGTTTTGTCCGATTTCTTGTTTAATTTCTTTCCTCTGAGCATGTTGATATTGTCAATTCATTTGTTACATGTCAAGGATTGGGTATTCCATAAGATTTGGCATGCTTTTGAAAATAATCACACAAAAGTCATGGAGAACTATTTCTCCTATGTACATCAATTGGCTATGTAGAGTCAGATTGTCATAGATTGACCTAACTAAATCTGTGATGTGCCTGTCATGTGGCAGATCCATCCTCTCTTAGGCAGGTCTCACCCTTCCAAAGGCTCCTCCTCCTACTATGACAAGCTCACACTATTTTTCTTCTTAAATCGCTCTTGTTACTAATTGTTCCCAAAAGCTTACATGATAAATTTATAACATCACCTAGTGGAAGGATCAATTGCTTCATTGCACAAATCGAGGGCAGCTTCATCCTGGGAATATTTTCCCTCTTTGAGTGAATAGTTGCACCTTTTAATCAATCTCTTTTCACTTTCTGCTTGATGATTTCCCATGGCTGAAGGATTTCCCTTTTTGAACCACCCATCCTATGTCTTAGGAGTGTCTATTAGGAGGTTTGCTTGAACAAGAGATTACCTAGAGTGAGGTGGTTACTCTTCTTGCTCATTATAGTAGGCAAGCTTTAACACCCTCGCCTACAAATTGTTCAAGTCATTCGCTTTGTAAGGATACTAGCATGAAAAGATTATTTTATGTTTTAAGCATCAAGGGCTTCCACTGATTTCAGCTTTTCTTTGACTTCATTCATCTTTTACTAAGCATTCTATCAATTTGGTCGCTAAACAAGCTTTTAGTAATTGCACTAAATCCTTTTAAACAAAATCCACCTACTCATTCTACTCAAGCAGATATTTCCAGAAGGCCATGGAGGGTGTCCCCAAAATGTACTTGCATCAATATCAAATTTCTATTTGTATATATGATTCGCAAAAGATTTTGAATATTTTTGAAAGAATTAGTTTATTATTCATATATTGCTTTGGATTACCATATTTACATCTATTTACCAGTCACTACTTGATTGCTCATGAACAACTTTTAGGTAAATCTTGATGCAGTTGTGTTCCTTAATTAACAAGGTCTCTGTCTTCTTCTGATGCAACCTTCTCGATCTCTTCTTGTGATACACATTCTCTGTTTTCTTCTCTATCAGAAATGGTCATAAATTAACATTAAAGTCCCTCCTGTCCTTTCTACATTATCTGCTCATCCAAAGTCTTGTTCTTTTTGAAAACAGTTACTTGATTGCTTCAATGGGATTACAAGTGATCTGGAGCTTTGGGCTAGCATCTATAGATGCATATGCATTATTGACAAAGAAGGTCCTGCACAGTCCAGTGCTGGTCAGCCTTTTTGTAGTTGGAGACTGGGTTAGAATGTTGGAACTTTTTCATTATCTTCTCCTTTTCTGTTCCACACTATATTAATGTATTTAAATTGACAACTTCTTGTGATTAACTGTAGGTTACGGCTACATTGTCTCTTGCAGCAGCTTCTTCTTCAGCAGGAATTGTGGTTTTGTACTTCAATGATTTAGGGAGCTGCAGTTTGGGAGATGAATGTCACAAGTATCGAATATCAGTTGCCTTGGCCTACATGAGCTGGATAAGTATTGCAATATCATCTTTAATCATGCTTTGGCTACTAGCTGCAGGTTAGACAATCAAGTGCTGTATAGGCTTCCTCATAGTACACATTCATTTATCACAATTGTTGCATAGAAAATTTTCCTTTTCAGTTTTTTCTTCATGTCTATAGAAAGGAAAGGATCACAAGCTCACAGTTGAAATTGGTATAGTAATGAAAATGTATCTTCCTGCCTTTGTTTAGTGAGTCTTATTCAAACTGATTACTACTACAGTTGTGATCGATCTACTTCATGGCAATTGCGATTGATGTACTTAAACCTTAATAAGAATCTCTTTCAAGCAGGAGGGAGGTAACATCCGTTTTGTAGTTCACCAAATCATATAATTTATGACCTTCTTGAAGTTAATTATCTTTTCTAATCATCATCCCTTTTCGCAAGTTTATCATTGTTTTGTCTGGGTAAATGTCACTATATGACTTTTCTGTTTTTAAGATTAGGACTTCTCTTCAGATCATGTATTTCATGAAAAGAGTCAAAAACATTTTCATTGCTATGTGCCACATTCTAGTACTTGTAATGATCATGTAGTACCATGATTCTAAATAGGGCCTAGCAAAATAGAAGCAATTGATGGTGAGAGGAATTAGACAGTGATGATATCAACCTGCCCTTAGTCGCAATGGTTGATATCCTTATTAAAATGTGATGAATAGTTGAGCCAAAGGATGGATATATATCCAATGAACTATTCATTTTGAAGGAAATTTTCTTTTATTCGTCCATATATCTTCTATCTATAATGTCTAAAACATATTTTCCTCGAATCAATTACACCATCGATGAAATTGGTTCTCATTTTCCAGTTTTTCCGGACTTCAAAGCAGGCAAATGAGACTCAAAAAGCGCACAGGTCATGTATGATATATATGACACAAGTATCACATCTTCGTCTAGTCCATGAGCAAATGATTTTATTCATGATGATAAAGGAAACTTCAAGTTGATAAAGAACCTACAACTCGAATGATGTACATATTTTGCTTAAAAATATATTGGCAGTTTGCAATAGCACTTATAATATCCTCCACTTCGATACTTTTCCTTCCTCTCCAGCTTAGTGACAATTACTTTTCGGGAACTCTCTTACTGGATATGTCTAACAAGTGTTTGGTAACATCATTAGAGCTGTCCTTTACCAACTTTCTTATGATTGCAAAAATGCCTGATTTAGAGACATTACATACACTTAAGTTACAAGCAAAGGTACCTCGATTTGTTCCACCTGCAGGAAATATTTCAACCCTAGGATAATGAAGATGGCCATACTGCCATGTTAAATCCTTTGGCCTTGCTGCAAGATCCCATGATTCGTGATAAGCTAATTTATGGACTGTGCAGCCTTCTGTCCTATCTATTGGCATTTGTGCCAGCTAACATATAAAGTGCAACCATATTAAGAAGTTACTTTTTTTTTTTTATATAATATACATTATAAAGTATAGAAGTTTCATTTGTAGACTCTTTCGTGGGCACTAGGCAACAAAATTCACATAGAAGATGTATTTAAAAGGTAACAAAGATTTTCCTTAAACAATCGGTTAAAATGGTGGAACAATTGTAAATACATCTGCTAATCTAAATTATTGGTCAAGGGCTGTAGATATTCTAAATTTTTTAGGAGTTACTTTTCCCTCCTATAATTTTTAGAAAATGCTGAAACAAACCCTAAACAGCTTCTAAAAGCATAGAACCATCGGTAAAATGACCAATTGGAACTTTAGCATGGTTTTGGGACATTTAGGCATGTTTTCAAAATTTCTTACAATGTGTGGTCATACTTTGAGAAGCAAATTATTTCAAGAATTTAATGATGAGGAAACCCTAGTTGTTTCAAACCTTGGACCTTAATTCCTATCTTATAGCTCACTCTAGAAAAATACTTGCAACTAGTAGAGATGAGCATTCCTTTCAGGTAATGCCACTTCTAAATTAGAACACTAAACTCAAATTTAATTCTTCTTTTACAATTATGTCATCTAAATGTTGATCAAATGAATTATGTTTTGAGTCAAAGAAAGATCGAAAACTATCATATGTATAATTCAAACTCATTATCAATATGATTCAAACCCAACTTATCCCTATTTAAATCTATAAATAATCAACACTTCTTTTATTGAATCACCTTCTAAGAAATTAAAATGTTTTCATAACCAAACAATTCCCATTTAGGAAAAAATGTGATTCAGAACTAAAACTACTAAAATTCTGATCAAAATAATAGAAATTCCCACATCAAACCCTAACCATGTTTTTTTTTTTTTTCCCTTTATGAAATTGAAAATTAAGGAATAATTTTCTGACAAAATAGTTCTTCTAGAAAAGAAATAGGAAAACCTTGAATAAGCCATAGCAATATAGCATCTAAACAATATAAGTAAGACTAGATTAACAATTTAGTAAGACCATGAAAAATATCAAGATGATCTTATAACTACGTAATTAAAGCTCTAAATATTAAATCAAGCAAACTGGAAGCAAATTTAGAGCAAGCCAAAACAAAGTCATCATTTAACCTGCCTAAGATTGTTTTCACCCATCATTCTCCTCCATTCGACCTCTTATCTTAGGGAATAGGAACCATTTGACTAGCCTTCTTCCCATTTGATCGTAACTCTATTTTGTCCATTAGCGCTCCTTTTTTTCGATTTTCAATGCTACTCCCAGACCCTAAGCCTCAATTATTTAACCTAAAATGCTAAGAAATAATGCAAATTAAGTTTAAGAAAATTTTATTACATTTTCAAATTAACTATTTTCTTTCTTTTTTTTTTTGGGGGGGAATCCAATATTATAGGAGTTATCAAGGAAAAAGAAACAAAAGTTGAAATTTTCGAAAGCCAAGTGAGTAAATGATCTACCATACATGATTGATTCACATATGGTATTAGTTGATGAACCTAATCATTTGACCTTAATTATTTTGCTTTTACATGGAGGCTCATAACCATTCAAGATAGGTGGATTTTCAATTGGGTATTTGGTGCCAACTATAGGTTGAATACTTAAGATAAAATGGCACTGATGGTTTGACAAATTTAGACATGATCCTTTATCTATAATTCATCAAGTGAAGATAGCAATGGAAGAGCATAGGAATTACAAAGTGTTGTAGATTTTAAGACTCCATTTGATTCATCTTTTTTTTTTTATGTCTTTTTAGTATCTACCTGAATCTTGCGATTGGAAATAATAAAATAAAAAAAAATTGAAATATAAGTTCATATATAGCCTTCTTTTAAAATAAAATATTTAACAAATCTTTTTTCTTAAAAGTACATAAATTTTTATTTTCTAATTGTAATACTCCAATCATCACTGTCATTATAATTATGAAATAAAAACAAATAAGATATAGATAAGATAGTTTTTTCAAACACCAAATTTCAAATAAATACAGATAAGATACAAATCAGATACATAATGGATATAGATAAGATATAGACAAGAAAAAAAAAATCCAAACAAGACCTAAATAGATGATATTTGCCACCGGCTATTACTATATGGAGGCCATTAGTTAAAGGATTTATAAAAATTAATTGTGATGGTTGAATTGATGGCAAAGAAAGAGATCAAGAATATGTTTAGACATACGTAATTCCATAAGAGATCTATTAGAGATTTTTTTAGTGACTTGTGATATAAAGCTTTTCGAAACTTTGGTAAGGAAGGAGGCCTCTTAATGGCTAAAAGAAAGAATTGGACAAAGATTGAAGTAGAGACCACTAAGTCTTTTGTTAAATAATAAATATAATAATCTACACTACATTTAGAAGTTTAAACTTTTAGATCGACTGGTTGTGGTACTAGTCATAATATGATGTTAAATAGAAGGTTCTAAGCTTAAACCCCTACATTGTCAATTAACCCCATTTAATAAAAAATAAGTAATAAATATAATAGTCTACATTGCATTTATGAGCTTATCACAATTATTTTATCTAAAAACTTAAACTTGTAGATGTAGTATAAATTATGATATTTATTATTTGACAAAGCCTTTGTAAAATGACTGTGTAAGGATTCAAACCCAAAACCTCTAACTCTAATACCATATTAAGGTTAGTATAACAACCGTCTTTTGTAAAAACTTAAGCTTATAAATATGGTGTGAATTATTATATTTATTATATAAAACTCTCCTTACTTGTGGCCAAGCTATGATTAAGGTCCAGCAAGTGGATAACTTAATTATATGGGAATTGACTAATGATGTAGCAACTTGAATTAGGCTACTCCATCTCTTATTCTAAATCTCTCTCTCATTCTCTTACACAAATAGTTGAGAATAGATCTTCACAAGCCTCAACTCATAATTTAGTTGCATTCATAAAACATGACTAGTAATGTCATTCAAAGCATTAATGATCTTCTTGAAGGGATTTAGGAACACATCATATCACTTCTTCCTTTGAATCAAGCTATGAGAATAAGTTTAGTATCCTAAAAGTTGAGAAATCTATGGACATCTTTTCTAGTAATTGAATTTAAGGAGAGTTCATATTCTAGTAGATTACTTTTTATTGATTATGTTGATAAGGTGCTTCTTCTTTTTGACCATTCTCTCATACAAAAGTTTTTACCTTAGGTGCAATGTTCAACAAGATGCTTCTCTTATTAATGGATAGGTCACTAGTTTTGTCAAGTAAAAGGTTCAAGATTGCTCTCTGCATCTATCTTTTACTCTAGAAATAGTTGAGTTGCCCCACGACCTATTCTCTTACAACACTTTAGTAGAGCTATGTCTAAGAATGCAAACCACTCTTAAACTTCTTCACAAATGGATCTTTCAAGCCTCAAATATTGAACTCTCTATAAGATCACATTTTCATATGGTAATTCAATCTAGCAGCTTTTTTCTAATCAAGCACTCATAACTTTATTTTTATCCTATTGTTGCCTCATCAATCGCAAGGTTATAAGCATTATTGCTCCTAGACAAAAGACCTTAAAGATTTATAATGATGGGGTCGTTACAGATGATAATTGTCAACTCATGATCTACCATCTTGACTTCTTTAGAAAACCCAATGGTAAATATTCAATGTCTAATTTATCGATAAAAGGTGCTTCATTTGATGTAGTTACTTCAAGCTCAACTAGCATCAAGATAGGTTGTAGATCATCTAAGCAAGGATCTACATGGGGTTCACATCCTCAAATTCTTGAAACTTTCTAACACAACTGTCGATTTAATAGAAGAAGCTAGATCTTTACCCATTTTTAATAACATAAAGATGTTGGATTTAGGAGTTTTAGATGTCAACTGGCTTAGAAAGTTACTACAAAGAACTCCTTATTTGAGATTTCTTAGCTTAGAGAAGGGTTTGCAATCATCTTCTTTTGAGGAAGATTATGATGACGTATTCAATCTTGTACTTCTATGCTTTTCAAGTCTTACGAGGTAGCAATACGATTGTGCGATAATAAGGGAGAGCTATTGGACTTGAAATTTTTTCTCAAGCATACATGGTTATGAAACGACTTGTACTATATAATGCTCATAGGACAAATGGAAGAATTGAGGTGATGAGTTATGTTTGTGGATCAATAAATTGTACAATTGAGTTCTGCCTATGCTAAAAAGATGGCACCAACAAGCTTTGCATTAGATAATCTCATCTTTTTTCTTTTAAAAACACAATGCATGGCATCAAAGCAGGAGATTGTGAGTTTAGACCTCTACATTATTAGTTAACCTGTAAACCCCACAAATTTAGCTTTCTAGATATAGTATCAAAATGAAGTGTCGTAGATAATTTCCTTGAGTTACAAAACAATATAAAATTAAAACTAATTAAAACTTTAAATTGAGAATCTAAAACGAATATGGAAAACCCTAATATAAGATTTAAAAATCTTAATCACATAAGAATAACCCTTAACTCTACGTATGTATACTCATAAAAATTTGAACCCAAACTAAACAGAAACCCTAAACACTAAATCTAAGATTGTAAAACCCCATAATTTACCTTAATGCTAATAAAACCCAAATTAATAAAATTATTGCTAAATATGCGAAATTATGTTAAATCGCCATGAACAATTAGAAATAATTTTAAATAATAGCAATAATGGACCAAGCTAAGTCAATTAAAATAATAAATTAATAAAATTACAAAAAACTAATCATACATGTGCATATAAATGGTACTAATATATATGTGCATTTATATTAAGTAATTTCCTTTTCTTTTCCCAATATATATCATATAATATATTATATTTCATTTTATTTTATGTTACCTTATCTTCTAAATGCTTACTTAGCATATTATATTTTATTTGTGATTAGAATAATGAAACTAGTTGGATTCCATTTAATTAAAACCCTTTCCTAACCAAATGTCACTTTCTTATTTACACCATAAGTCTAAGCCTAACTCCTATATGATGAGACAAAAGGAGCCATCATCTCTAATACCTAAGGCCTACTTGACATGACACAAAAGACAACTCAAATCCCCAAAATCCTCCAACTTTTAGCAAACCTAAGAAGCAAATAAATCTAAACCTATGGAGATACATAAAATATGTCCCAAAGCAAGAATGACTATACAATCAAAGTTAACCAAGTACAAGAGTTGTGAAATAATATTTTCTTCTTACCTTTCACATCTTATATTATCATGCCATGCTATGCCATTCCCCATCATTTTAATATCCACTCAATTATCTCATCTTATTTACTATTTGTCTTAAAAGCTTACCTCATCCCATCATTATGTGTTGAATTCTTATACTATAAAAAATCAAACAAAAAGGATCACATGTGAGTGTAAAAAAGTACCTATATAATCGACCACTTCATGTCCTCTTCATCCCTAATTCTTTGAAATTTCCAAAAACACTTAAACACTAAAGCAATAAAAAGAAAATCCTCTTACCCCACCCTCCTAAACAAACCATCTACTTTCACATACACTACACTCCATTTCACTTCCTTTTGCACCAAACCAAACTACTTAGGAAATCCTACAAGTCTACTCTCTATTTCACTAGCTAGGGAGATACTTGGAAGTTCAAAAACAACTATATCCATAGAAGTAAAAAGGAGTAAGGGAGCACTAAGGAAAAGGGAGATGAAAGGCAAGAAGTAAAGAGAGCTTAAGGAGGCCAAATCACCACTTAAACGCCTAGTAAAGTGCATCTCACTTTTAGATATCTTTGGAATAATATATATAGAGTTTCATTACATGCCTATATAGATATGTCATGTACCTTAGAAGCTCTTTTATTTAGGTCAAATGTTAGTTCTTAAGGATATTTTCAAGTAGTAAAGATATGAATAGTATAGTCATCTTTTACTTTTAGTATATTATGTACCATATGTAGTATACCCTTATATTTGAGAAAATCATGGAATTTAAACCCTCGCAAGCTCTTAGAAAATGTTGGCTGTAGCACACTTGAAGCATATTTAAATGATATTTTTACTCATCTTAAGTTTCACATGTCTTAGAATAGCCTTTGGTAAAGGAAAAACCAACATATGAATTGTTAGCAAGGATATAAGCTTGTAGCTTAAAAGAGGATCAAAATAAAACCTAACAAACCCATGAAAGCTTGCTGGACATGGGACATTTTAAGGGTATTACTAAGTTCCTTAGTTTTATTCTTGTTAGTTTAGCTTTAAAATATTGCCTTATGTTTCCTTTGTAAGTACATATGTTGTTTAGACAAAAATCTTGAGAAAATGTCCATTTGGAAGCTTAACAAAACCTATAAAAAATTCTAACCACACTTTCATCTTCAATTATAATAATTTTTTAGAAAAGATTAAAGTGATTTGGGAATCCCTAAAGTGGTATAACTATCATACGAAGACACTAGAAGGCGAAGTTGAGCCAAAAACATGTTACGAGCAAAAAATTGACCCAAACAAGCTCTAAAAGCATCTTAGATAGGAGTGGACCTAACTTGAAAAGTTAATTAAAGATGTGGTTAAATAATTTTTAGACCCAAACAAGCATGATGGGACTAAGTCATAAGTCTTAAATGACTAAAACAAACCGAAAACTACAAAGTGAGCCAAATCGATGAAGCTTTCAACTTAAAATGTTAAGAAACCAGCATTTTTAGATTTTACAAATAAGATTTAAGGCCTAACTTAACCAATTAAAAAGGCTAAAAGAGCAAATAGAAAGCCTAACTTAAGAAGCCTTAACAAGGCTCAAAAGCCCAACTAAGAGACACCAATAATAAAAGACTAAAGTTGGATCAATAATTAAATATGGACCCATAAAGAATTTATCCTAAATACACCCAAGGCCCAAATAAGAATTTAGAACCCATTAAGAATCGGAGAAATAAAAATTAAAGACAAAGATCATGCAAAATAGAACTAATAAGCCCAGTAATTAAGGGGTCTGTAACTTTTTGAACCAGTACCAAAAATTGCGATTGCACTATGTCAAAATGGGTCACACCACGATAATCTATATCTAAAAACAACTATATGAACATAAAAATTGAAGTTAAAATAAAAAAGTTTTGAGAAAAACAAGTTTTAGTAGTAATCGGGAATTATAACGAATTTAGGCAATTTAATAGGTAGTTATTCAAACAATTATTGGTATTCTCCTCTATTACTATCAAGTGATATTGACCTTGATACATACTTGCTCATAGATTATTATAATTGTAGGATTACTTGACCAAGTAAGTATTGTAATGACTATTATACTTGATTGTGCTTGTAAATTAGCTGCACTTAATTGCATGACTACTATTAACTGGTTGCATAGGGAATTAGGAATCATGCGTGTGATTGATTATTGCTTGTCTTATTTTCCAAACATCATAAGATATATGAATCTAATGGAGTGATAAATTAATAGTATCCTTTTGATATGGTGATTTTCTACAAGGATTGTTTGGTCATTTAAATAAATTGGACCTAATTATATTTGACTCATTAAATTAAATGGTCATGCATACCATGCATAAATAGAGACTTATTGGTCGTCACACTATGCAAGTGGAATGGAGAGGTTTTGTGGGGGTTGTGATTATTATATTTAAGCTTTCACATAATGTGTACATACAACATGACCTCACCCTAACTTGCAAGCTTACTAAGCGCTAAAGATGCTAAACGCATAGCAATGGGTCAAGTCCTAGAGTTCATTACTTAAGGGTAAGTAGATTGCGTGTGCTACTCACATCTACACTTACGACATAGGTTGAATATATATATAAAAAAATGAAAAATATCGATTTTCGTGTAAGGCTATTTGGTGGATTAGAAGTCAGAGTGGCTAGAACCTGGGTTTGATGGACCATCATCTCTAACCCTAGATATAGAAGGCAAAAATTCGAGCTATATACAGTTTCTAGATGGCTATATGTACATGGCTGCTGCATTATATATGATTGTTAATTTAACTTGCTTGCTTTTGCTTGAAAGATATAATAGGAGGAGTATCTCACTAAGTTGAATGTAGCTTATTTCCTTATAGTTTCTTTTATAGGTTATCTAAGAGTTGGGATTTGGGTCGGGACTCGAGTATAGAGCAATCCAACTAGTAGAATAATAGATGAATAGGAATAGAAAATATTTATATAATAAGACTCTACAATATTTAGTAACTATTGTAATTTATAAAATTAATATACCTTATCTTATTATTTAATAGAGGATACTGATTTTCTAGGGTTTTGATGGATTGTGGAATTGTAGGTATCCATAATTATTTATGTTTTAGGTTAAATTAATAAATGATGCATTGAAAGTTATAGCAATTAATTAGTTCAAGTCTTGCAATCTCTAACTTGCAAGGTGATTTTCATATCATGGGTGCATACATGATACGAAGAATTTAGATAATTCTACTAGGCCTCCTTTAGGGTTATTACACTAACCCATTTAATCAAATTGTCTACTTGTTGAATCTCAATTAAAGCCTAACCACAAGTGAAGGGGATTATTAATTAATAAATATAATGGTTTACACCACATTTATAAGTTTAAGCTTTTAGATCAATTGATTATGGCATCAGTCATAACATCTTTTTGATTTACAGTAGTATCTTGAAAAAGAACTTACGTGTATGGAGAACTAAACCAATCATTAAAGAAGGTTTATTGTTAAAGTCTTTCTTCTCTTATATAGTTCTTTTAAGTTAATAAATCGAAAAGTCAATGCTTATGCGAGTTATGTTGCATGTCAACACATAAAAAGGAAGGAGCAATGATTTTAGGGAGCCAATTCACCCATTCCTTTTAGTAAATCTTCATTTTGCTTATTATGATTTGGAATCATTGGATGACTCATTATAAGGTCATTTTAACTTTTGAATATGATTCTCTTTTAGCCAAAAAAAAAAAAAAAATCATTTTACTTAAACTCTTTTTGAACAAAATTTCTAAAATAAAAAATTAACTAAACTTCAAACTTCCTTGAATCATTTTAAATGTCTAATTCCATAATTAAGTCAACTTCCAAATTCATTAATGTTGATAACTAATTTCAAATATGAGGCCTAGGGCCCAAAATATACCTAAGCTAAGGTAGCCATCATAGTTGGGCTTAGTAGCCTAAAGAGGTAACACCTTAGATGACCTACAAAAGGCTCAATGCCTAATTTTGCCCATTGTCGAAGACCATATGCGATGTAAGCCTATGGAGCTGCAATGCATTAACTTTGAAATGATAGATACAAGCAAAGGTAATCATACTCATTATTGGGTTTTCACATCAACCCATACCTTAGTCAATGGTGATGTCCTAGGCCCTAACCACCATCCAATCAGAATTTCGTATCTCTAGCATAAATACTCAAGCCCAATATTCACTACGGATAAACACAACATGTTCTTACATACTGGCTTCTTACTTATCTTTTTTGCAAGTGACTTAAGTATCAAAGTGACGATATTAAAACAAACTCCAATGGCCATTCTAGTTGTGTATTTTTTTTTTTTTTTTTGGGCTAGTTAAAGAAAGCTCATTATCAAGTTAGACAAAAATCTACCATCAAGATTTAATGCTCACTGTGTAAGTAGCACATCAAAACTACTCATAAACAACTTGAAATAGTATCACAACCTTTATCTAATAGAAAACGACTTCTATGTCCTAACCAACCACCCTATGATGGCTAAAAACACCTATAATTCTGAAAATAAGCAAGTGAGAGACCTTAACCCCCTTTTTGTGACTTCTAACAACTAGTAGCTTCCCCAACAAATAGAGCCATAAAACACCTTGCCTATACCAAATCGAAGCCATAAGGTGACGATGACCATTAATTTGATGGGATAAAGCAACTACTAATATGCATGATCATGCGCATAAACAACCTCAAAAAAGACAGACCTTAAGCCATTGCTCCAACTGTAGAGCAGGTAGTCGACTACGATTTAGTTATGTCATTACAAAATATAATGCAATCTAACGATGGCTTACCCACTACTTATCGTAGCAAAGTTATGTAAGGGCCCGATCCTTATGCTGCCACAGGAAATAGGACTAAGCCTCACCATATTAGAGTCAAATAGCTAAAGGCTTACTCACAAAGCATTCTCTTGAACATCAACCCAAATAACCTCAACAAAGTCATAAAATGACTCACCGACCATTAGGAGTTAAGGAAAAGATGACTATAGGAATCATCGTTCATGGGTTAGTCGCCATTCACTTAGGAAATCTAAGAAGAGGCCTTGCCTCAGCATATTCTTTTTCCAACCCTGGACTTCTATAAGGGGTATACTAACTTAGCTCTTCACCTTGCTTACTTTCATCCCTAAATGGAACTTTGAGGTTATAATAAGGTTATCATGTGCAAAGCTTTCTCTAGCATATTAAAAAAATGCAGCTTTGACTTGGTAATCCATCTCAAGATGACCTCCATCTCTTCGTTCGATCAGTTATTTGCATAGTTCCATAAGCATTTCTTTACTAATAAAATGCTAGCTAAGGATTTGATAAGCCTCAATAATCATAGGCAAAAGCCCAACGAGTTGTTAAGAGACTACATTCACCACTTCATGATGGCTTAACTCAGGATCCTAATCCTTGACTAGAGCATCACATTGGATGCAACTATATAAGGCATACTTAGGGCCATGCCATCTTCCTTAAACTCACTATGAAGAGGCTAACCAAAATAGAGGAATTTCTTGAGAAAGTTGTGTCATATATTATTACAGAAGATAATTTCAAGTCCTAGGCCTCATCGAGCTCTAGCTAACTATATAAGAAGAAAGGTGCTTCGAATAGAACTTTAGTCAAGGAATGCCTTAGCCCCCCTCCTAATTCAAAATAGAGCTAATATAGAGATGGGGATGGACGCAGCTAAGACCATACATATACCATCCCCTTATTCACCATGTATACACCACTCAACAAGCCACAAGACCAAATACTCCTTGAAGTTAAAAAATCTTGGCTTGGTTGACACCTATGAAAAGTAAAGCCGGTAAAACAAATAATGATAAGTTTTGTGAGTTCTATAATGATGTGGGCCACATCACTAATGAATGCATTGGCTTAAAGAATGCTCTTAAAGATGCCCTTAACAATAACTACCTCAATAAATATGTTATCAAACATAAGTTAGGTTAGCATAATGGTGACAACCAACCCCTATAATAGTGAAGAACAAAAGAACACTACTGAGCTACTAATAATGCTCGATGTGGCAACAACCAAGATGCTGCAAACTACTTGACTCCAAATGGTTTAGTCAACATTATTGTAGGTAATCCTAAAGCTAGTAGTTGATTAAACTCACAAATGAAAGCCTATGCCCAGCATAAAAAGTACCACGATATATTTAATGTACAAACAAGAAACCAAGGATCAATACCTCTATTACCTTCTCTAAAGATGACCTTGAAGGTATCCATACCCCCATAACAACTTACTAGTTGTTGAGGCTAGGATAACATACTTCAATGTTGTGCGAGTCTTGTTCAATACTGGTAGTTCTATAGACATCCTATACTGGCCTAACTATGAATAAATGAAGGAAGGGGTCTTTGCCAAGATAAGGCTATAAGAATACCCTCTCTTCAAGTTTAACAACCAATTTATGCAAACCATGTATATTATTGCCTTAACCATGTAACTCTTGAAAAACATGTGGTTGACATGATGGTCACTTTCTTGGTCATGGACTATTGGTTGCCCAATAACACCATCTTAGGAAGACTAACTTTGGACAACTTAAAGGTATTGGTAAAATTATCTACCTAAAGCTAGGTTCGACCCCAATAGGGGTAAGCATGCACAAAGGCGACTAGTTTTTTCACACAAAATAATGGAAAATAAATTGCTTTCAACTTTACTTATCTGTATTCCATGATTATTAGATTATAGATTAAGAATTTTTTTTAATGGAAAAAGAACATAATTTCTTCATTTCCTTATTTTCACAATGTATTTTAAGTTTTTTATAACTATTATAAGCATATCTATAGTTATTTAAAAACCATTTTAAATAAGTTATAAAAACTTACATTTTTACATTTTGATTTTATATTTCAATTCTATAGATTTTCTAACAATTTTAGATAGAATCGTGAGTTTGATAAACCCTACAACTAGGAAAATTAGTGAACATCATCAGACTTGTCCAATATCCCTTCGAGAAATAGTCACCAAATGTTTATTAGTAAAGATGTATCATTTTATGAGAATGTTTGCCCTTTTTAGCATCATAACAAATCATTTTTTACAATACATTTGCTAATTTGCTTGATATGTGATATGAAGCAAGTGCACCTATCAATTTTAATATAGCGGATGTGAGTCCGAGTCGATCCTTCAGAGATTTCGAGTACTAATATTAACCTTAGCTCTATTATCTAACCAAAAAATTGTGATGAGTTGAATGAATTAAAAATACTGAAATTAATAAACTAAACTAATTATGGGACTTGATTAAGCAATTTAAAAAGCAATAAAACTAAGAACGACTTCAAGAAATTAATAACGTATTTAGAAATTATTTCCCCTAGTGTTTAACATGTGACCACTTAAAATATATTCAATTCAGTTTCTATTATTCTTGACTAGAGGGTTTTACAATTAAAATTAATACCTTTCTCAAGCATATTAACCCTAATCCTAAATTATTTACCGGAATCTCTTCACTTAGTAATATAACTTAGAATTGCATTAATGTATAATGAATTCCCACACAAATAATTAACTTTCCGGAAGAAACATGTATCTTATCTCTAAGTATATATGTAATTCTCTTCAATTATGCCTAGATCTTATTACACATGTAATTTCTCAATTATCATGCATAATATCATATATTGATACTCTAAAATTATCAATCAACAATTAAATAACATAATTGAATCAAGAAGGAATAGAAACTTTATTGAAATTTATAAATAAACCCAAGAGTTGCATGAAACCTTAGGTTCCATAATCCTAAATACTCGAATTCTAAGCTATCATAATGAATCTAAAAACGAGTTCTATAAAAAACATAAAATAAAACATGGAAAACCCCTTTAATTGATGAAAAATCTCTCCAATCTTGAAGTTGATATTGTTTTTGCCTTTTTCTTCTCTCTCTCCTCAAGTCTCTTCTCTTCTCTCGTGTCTCGTTCGTTTCTCTAATGTCTATCTTTTTTTTTTTCTAAACCCTCAGATATCCTTTTATATATATATTATAAGGATTCTGTTTTCGTCACCAGACACAGCCTGGGACATGGCCGTGTCCCCAGGTCGTGTAACTTTCTGCACCTGGCAAATTTTTCTACATAACTTCAAAATTTCATAACTCCTTCATTTGAACTCCGATTTGAGTGAAACTTGATTCCTTTTCTTCGTTTTCGATCCTAGAACGCGTTCAAACCTTGAAATCAAAATTTTACTCAATTAAGTATCATTTTCTTTAAAGAAAACAAAAAATGTAAGGGAAATACTATAAAATCACCATATAAAATATGTTTAAAATCAGAGTTATCAAATTTCCCCACACTTAAGTATTTGCTCGTCCTCAAGCAAATAAATAAAAACAAAACTTTCGGAACAAGAAACGCTAAACAAAATTTATCACTATTTAGGAACCCAATGAACGAATACACTTGGCCTGTAGAAAAGTAAGAAAATCATTCTCAATTAACTTGCAATAATAAAGTCAACCTATTCCATCTGACCATATTCAAATGGTTCAACCATACTTAATACTAGAGTTCACTAGCTAATTTATGAAAGTCAAAGTTTACCCGAGTCATTTAACCAAGGATTCTTAAACTAAAAATTAGATTTAATATCTCACCAACCGAGAAAGAGTCATAAAAATTTTGTCTATTTGACTAAAGTGTATACAATTCTCTCTTCCATCTCACTAAGCACTATAATTTAAAACAAACACATTTTACATCCACTCATCCTCTGATCATCCCCCTAGTTCATACTTTTATTGAGAGGTCTTTTGAATTTATCTTATTTAATGGACAATTGTGTTGGTAGAGGAAAAGAATCTCGCTCTTCTGACGGACCAAGACCGATCCATACCAACTTATTCCTTATATTGATAGCGGGAAAGAACCTTGCTCTTCTGACGGACTAAGGCCGATCCATATCAATTTTTTCATTAGAATTGGCATTGGGACTCAATTTCGCTCTTCTGACGGACTAAGACGAATCCTTACCAATTTTTCTATTCATACACTTATTATTACTTTTGACCTCCAATCATTATGATTTTTCAGGAGTTTCTCAAAAGAAGAATTTCATTTGTTTGTTTGCTAAAAATTATAGGGCTCTTAAAAATTTCTAAGAGAAAGGTATACATAAAAGTAAATTTAAAAATAACCATGACTAACTTTCAACTAGTGATGTTGCTCCAATCTCAAGTCTTAAAGTCCTAAGCTAAATAATTCGTGACTTTGCCCTCCATAAATTTGACTAATCGATTCTAGTAAAGTATCATAAGATCAATAACGATCAACATGACATAGTTGATTTGGCTTAATACCAATTAATCACCTATTGCAAGTTAACTTAAAAAGTAATTGGGTCAAATATGAATAATTGGTCTCCTAAACAGTAACAAATTCATATATATCCCTTCCCCACACTTAAAAACGTACATTGTCCCCAATGTACCACGAAAAATCATAGCAGCACGAAAAAGTAGCATAGGGAAAAAGGAAACATATGTACTGAAAAGAAACTAATATTTCCTTGCCAGTCGAAAATAAGTGCAAAATGAAGAAGCATCATCATTATATATAGTAGAGTTCACAAGCCTTGACCAATAAAAGATAACACAAAAAATTATGAACTAAGAAGAGGGATCAGAATCCGTCTCTTCTTCCTCCTCATCAGATGGTGCCTCAGCCATCGTAGCATCGTCATCGTCATCATTGTCCTCAACATCCTCATCACTTCCTCCAGC
This sequence comes from Lumnitzera littorea, assembly GCA_024138015.1. Taxonomy (NCBI): domain Eukaryota; kingdom Viridiplantae; phylum Streptophyta; class Magnoliopsida; order Myrtales; family Combretaceae; genus Lumnitzera; species Lumnitzera littorea. Next base: position 31,537,024 of record JAMXBB010000001.1, read on the forward strand.
CGCCTCGTCCGCACCACCCTCATCAACCTCTTCCTCACCACCCTCATCATCCTCTTCCTCTTCCTCTTCCTCACTCTCCTCTTCATTGGTAGCTAACTCTTTCATTTTAAGAAAATTTTCCATTTTGTCCTTACAGATATGAAGTTTATCTACACTTTCTCTTATATAACGAACCTCAGATAGCAACAAATCAAATTTATCTTCAAAGCTGGCGGAAGAAGTCTGGCCCGGAGATGTGCTGCTACGAGAGTGTCGACCTTAACGTCTTGTTGGTAGGAGGTTCATGAGTCGGAATGAATTAAGGCGTATAGGAGTGACTTGGCTAATCAAAGTAAATAAGGGCTAAGAAACAACCTTAGTTCGCATGGCTTGCACTAGTAAGGTAATATAAGGGCCACAACAAATATGCCCTTTCTTTCGAGTAGTGGTGGCTTGGTGGCTAAAGAGTTCGGCGATTTTGATGGCGAGATTGATGGGATGTTTATGAATGACACTATAAAGATAGAGGTAATCTTTGTTAGACACCACCCTGGTGCTAAGGCCTCTACCAATCAATGTATGTGAAAAGAGCCAGTGAAGAACTCGATATTCAGGCTTGACTAATTGAGAGGCCTTACTCCTAGCTGGATCATAAGCATCGCCAACTGTAATCTCATTCCAAAATGACCCTGCTGTAACGCCACGAGGAAAACGACACAAGAGATGTTGGAATTCTTCCGTCCGTGTATATCTCTCTGCATATAGACCAAGATATTTGCCCAATTGAGCGATGGACATGTGGAATGGATGGCCACTCAAGGTGAAATGTAACTTGCGTTTGGGGCCCATGCTAGTAGCACTTTCTTTATCAAGTTTATAAGTACACAAAAACTCCAAAGTCAGCTCTTTATAAATTGGAGCTTCAAAGGATAATAAGTGCTCCCAAATGGTACCATCCAAGAGCTCCTTCATTTTTATGGTAAGCTTTAATTGAGCGAGAACATCCCAATCCAGTTGAAAGGTCTCGCTAAAGGGCTTATTCTGAAGTAATTGATATCGTTGCACTTAGTAGTCCTCCTTAAATTGGAGCATTGGGTGCTCCATAGGGGGAAGAGTAGCCAGTGGTTTAACTATTGCTCCGGATTATGATGAAGAGGATGCCGCAAATTTTGATTTCCGGTGAACGGTAAACTTAGCTCGATTCGCCATTTGAATACTTGAAAAGAATCAACAATCCAAATCAAATACGCACATCCTTGTCGCACATAGGTCAAGAAGGCAGAGGACAATAAGAGCAATAGTGAAGAATGGTAACAGAATACTCATTAGGGCATTTCAACAAACATATGGAGTGCAGCTAGAAAACTAGTTGGTGGAAAAGAAATGAGTGGCCAACGCTTCCAACGAATTCCACTACACGACAATTAACGGTGAAAAACAGGCGTCTCAACATATAAAAGACGCTAAATGACCCAGAATTATTATCTCCCATTGCTAACCCTAACTAGCATGAATGAATAAGGATGAGCAAATTAGCCAATAACATTTGGAATTGAGAGAGCACAATGAAATCTAACTAGATGAGGCAGCATTATTGCATATAAGATCAAGAAACGCAAAGCAATGATGCATGGCATTTATGAATAATCAAAAGAAATCTATAGGCCAAATGGAAAAAACCAATACGCACAAGAGTAAAAATGCAAATAACTAAACTGCCTAATCATGAGGAAGAGAGAGTTAAATCAATGAGGAAACTTACTTGGATCAAAATGCGGAATGCAAGAATTGTGGAGAGAAGAGGGAGAATAAGAGAGAATATGAGAGAGATATGTTTGATTGTGAGTGTGTGAGAGGGTGTGTTTAGTTTAAATAAACCGGCCGTGTGCAAAATCGTGTAAGTTTGGGTCGACATGGGCTGGGACACGACCGTGTCCCACGCTCGTGTAACAATCTGTGTCATCATGTCTTACTTGGACGCATACGGGCTGGGACACTACCGTGTCCCATGCCCGTGTGACTTTCTCTTCCCGTGTATGAAAAATGGATGGACACGGGCTGGGACACGACCGTATCCCACGCCCGTGTAACTATTTGTTCGCGGGTGGGAATTCTGGGCGCACACGGGCTGGGACACGACCATATCCCTTGCCCGTATAACTTTCTATGCCCACGGAGTAGAATCAAGATCTGGGCGGACACGGGCTAGGACACAACCATGTCCCACGCTTGTGTAACTTTCTATGGGTGGGCAGTTTTTTTTAGTCTGGATGGACACGAGTTGGGACACGACCGTGTCCCTCGCCCGTGTAACCTTTTTCTCTCTTTTTTTTTTTTAATTTATTTTAAAGATAAAGGGAACTTAAAGAAATAAAAATAATAAAACTAAAGAGAAAAAGCAACAATAAAACTAAAAGGGAAAAGACTATGACGAAAAATTGAAAGAAAATATAAGAAGCAAAGCAAAGTTAGATAAAACGGAAAATAAAATGAAGAAAACTTAAAGAACTAAAACATAAGCAGAGTTAGACATGGGTTGCCTCCCAAGAAGTGCTATAGTTAACGTCAATAGCTCGACGGGATATGTCTCGTCATTCATGATTCTTCATTCAGGTGGAGATAGGACTCCTCTTGTATCTCGCTTTCGAACTCTTCATACGAGCGTAAATTTACCCTTAGGCCATTGACCTTGCCAATTCCATTTCATTGGTGCATAACTTTCATAGTTTCTCTCCTTATCATGCTACTTATCAAATTCATATAGCCTAAACTTCTTCATTTTGTCCGCTTTTAGCTTAGAGGCGGTTGTCATTGGAAGTTTTGAACTTTTCACTACAAAGGCATGTTCCAAATGATTTCTTGACAGTTTTAGTTCCAAGATTGGTGGCTTATCTTTGAAGGATTTTAACCTAGGATCCTTTGACTTATGGAGTTGATCAACCCCCTTCTTGTCCACAATAGATTCATGAACTTTTATTTGAGTTACTACTTTTGCACAATTGGGGTTGGTCACCAAATTTTCATCTCCTTTTTGCAAGTAATAACTTGAGAAATCCTTGGCAAGTGTTTCCTGCATACATGTAGATATAACAACATTAGTGATATTAACATTGTGACATATGTCCTCTGGGTCAAGAAATTTGTTTATTGCCTTCGGAGTTTTAAAAACTATTTCATCGTCCCTAACCTATAATATCGATTTATGCTCACTAACATAAAAAAACAGCTTTAGCAGTGGCTAGAAAAGGTCGACCTAAAATGGTTGGCACCTCAATATCTTCATCTATATCAAGTATAACAAAATCCACAAGAAAGATGAATTTGTCTACTTGCACTAAAACATCTTCTATGATGCCTTTAGGGTATGTGATAGACCTATCAGCTAATTAAAGACTCATGCGCGTTAGTGTAGGTTCTCCTAACCCTAGCTTTTTCAACAATTTATACGGCATCAAATTTATACTGGCTCCTAAGTCTGCCAAAGCATTATCTACTAACAAATTGCCAAGCATACAAGGAATAGTGAAACTCCCTGGATCGTTTAATTTTTGTGGCAGCTTTTTCTGTAGAAGTACCGAGCATTCCTCACTCAATGTGACGGTTGTAAGCTCCTCTAACTTCCTCTTGTTCAATAGAAGATCCTTTAGAAATTTCGTATACTTTGGCATTTGCAAGATAACATCAACAAGAGGTAGGTTAATGTGTAATTGTTTGAAAATATCAAGCAATTTACCAAATTCCTTATTCAGATCAGTGTAACTTTGCTTAAAGTGCTGTGGGTAAGGGATGTGAGGCGTGTACTCCTTCACTTTCGGTGGTTTTATACTTTCTTTTGATTTTAGTGGCTTTGCATCTTCCTTACAGTTGACTTCCACTTCTTTCTCAACTACTTCCCTACCATCCTTCTTCTCCGCTTGCAGTTTTCTATCACTTCTCAAGGTCATAGCATTAACATGTTCTCTAGGATTGACCTCAGTATTCCCTGGGAATACTCCTGTAGTTTTTCAGAGATTAGCTTCGCAAGTTGACTAATTTGGTTCTCAAGGTTGCGATTGGATGCCTCTTGATTCCTCAACGATGATTCAATGTTGGATAAGTGAGCCTTATTGCCTTGAATATATTTTGTGAGAAGTTCTTCCACACTGGACTTCTTTTCTTAAGGGAGAGGAGGTGGGAATAGTCTTTGAAATCCAGGTGGGCCAAAGTTAGTCTTCTACTGGCTTTGGTTTTGATTTCCCCATGAGAAATTGGGGTGATTCCTCCATCCAGGATTATAAGTGTTGCTGTAAGGGTTATTTTGTTACATGGGTGGATTTCCTAGATAATCTACCTGTTCCAGTTGTTCTTGTGCTCCATAACCCTGCATACCAAAGTCACTTACATCCGATTGCACTTGTCGAGGGCCAATAGAGAGTGCATCAATCTTCTTACTCAATAGGTCTACCTTGGTTGCCAGAGCAGTAGTTACGTCTACCTCATAAATTCCTATGGCCTTTTGCTTAGCTCTAGTGGTTTCCCACTGGTAATTGTTCATCGCTATTCCTTCAATCAGGTTTTGTGCTTGCTCAGGTGTCTTTGTGTTCAAAGTACCTCCCGCGGATGCATTAATCATCTATCTCGTAGATAAATTGAGACCATTATAGAAGGTCTGAATCTGCATCCATAATAAGAGGCCATGATGTGGGCACCTCCTGAGCAAGTCCTTAAACCGCTCCCAAGTATCATATAGCGTCTCCGTTTCCAATTGAGCAAAACAAGAAATATCATTTCGAAGTTTAGCGGTCTTTGCAGGTGGGAAATACTTCTCAAAAAATTTCTCTACCAATTCATTCCAAGTTGTGATTGAATTTCTTAGTAGGGAGTTTAACCACTGTTTTGCTCTACCCCTCAAGGAGAAAGGAAATAGCCGCAATCGGATGGCATCATCCGTAGCTTCGTTGATTTTAAATGTATCACAAATCTCTAGAAAACTAGAGATGTGGGCATTAGGATCTTCATCTTGGAGACCATCAAACTGAATATATTGTTACACCATTTGTATGATGTTAGGTGTAATTTGGAAATTATTAGCCGCGACGGTTGGCCTTGCGATACTAGAGTCAGCTCCAATAAGTGTAGGCCTTGAATAATCGGACATGGTCCGATTTTCTTCATTCCCATTATTAGCCATGTGTGGTGGATCTTCTTGCTCGATGAATTGAGTGTTGGCCTCTTCACCTTCTTCCTTGATTTCAACGATTGACTCGTCGTCTATGGTCGCCACAATTTGTCTAGGTTGCGATCTCAAATTTTGAAGGGTAGTTTTCTCAATTTCAAGATCAAGTTCTACCAAATATTCCGAGTTGCTTCGAGTCATGCACTACAAGAGCAAGAAATATAAAATCAATTGCAGCTTTAGGTAATAAAAGTAAACAATGAAAACAAAAGAAAATAAAGCAAAAATGGTCAAAGTAATAAAGCAATTAGCGTTCTTAATATCGAAAATCCCCGGCAACGGCGCCAAAAACTTAATATGAGGCAAGTGCACCTATCAATTTTAATATAACGGATGTGAGTCCGAGTCGATCCTCAGAGATTTCGAGTACTAATATTAACCTTAGCTCTATTATTTAATCGGAAAATTGTGATGAGTTGAATGAATTAAAAATATTGAAATTAACAAACTAAACTAATTATGGGACTTGATTAAGCAATTTAAAAAGCAATAAAACTAAGAACGACTTCAAGAAATTAATAACGTATTTAGGAATTATTTCCCCTAGTGTTTAACATGTGACCACTTAAAATATATTCAATTCAGTTTTTATTATTCTTGACCGGAGAGTTTCGCAATTAAAATTAATACTTTTCTCAAGCATATTAACCCTAATCCTAAATTATTTACTGGAATCTCTTCACTTAGTAATATAACTTAGAATTGCATTAATGTATAATGAATTCCCACACAAATAATTAACTTTCCGGAAGAAACATGTATCTTATCTCTAAGTATATATGTAATTCTCTTTAATTATGCTTAGATCTTATTACACATGTAATTTTTCAATCATCATGCATAATATCATATATTGATACTCTAAAATTATCAATCAACAATTAAATAACATAATTGAATCAAGAAGGAATAGAAACTTTATTGAAATTTATAAATAAACCCAAGAGTCGCATGAAACCTTAGGTTCCATAATCCTAAATACTCGAATTCTAAGCTATCATAATGAATCTAAAAACGAGTTGCATCAAAAACATAAAATAAAACATGGAAAACCCCTTTAATTGATGAAAAATCTCTCCAATCTTGAAGTTGATATTGTTTTTGCCTTTTTCTTCTCTCTCTCCTCAAGTCTCTTCTCTTCTCTCGTGTCTTGTTCGTTTCTCTAATGTCTCTCTTTTTTTTTCTAAACCCTCAGATATCCTTATATATATATATATATTATAAGGATTCTATTTTTGTCAACAGACAAGGCCTAGGACATGGCCGTGTCCTCAGGTCGTGTAACTTTCTGCACCTGGCAAATTTTTCTACATAACTTCAAAATTTCATAACTCCTTCATTTGAACTCCGATTTGAGTGAAACTTGATTCCTTTTCTTCGTTTTCGATCCTAGAACGTGTTCAAACCTTGAAATCAAAATTTTACTCAATTAAGTATCATTTTCTTTAAAGAAAACAAAAAATGTAAGGGAAATACTATAAAATCACCATATAAAATATGTTTAAAATCAGAGTTATCAATATGCCTTTCCACATGTTTCAGTTCTAACATCAAAGTTTGATCCTTCTAGTCACATTCATTCCATTCCTTACACACCTGAAATTGTTCCTTCATTACTACATAATAGTGTAATGCCTCAATAGATACCAATTCCTATTATTCAAAAATTAAATAAAAAAAAAAACACCTACTTGGCTTAAGGACTTTATCCATGATATACATGCTATTATATTTGAATATTGGAGAGGAGTTTGAGAGCATTGCATAAGCAACCAAGCACTTGCAAGAGTGAAAATGTAAGATTAAGAAGGTGCTTAATGGTGTTTTGGTATAGCCACACTGATGCTAAGTTAGTAAAGCGTAGATCTAGGGTGTACTTCAGATTTGGCAAAAGTATACTCGAGATAATTTTTAAGTTAGCACTTCCATAAAACCATTCTTGCATAGCATAGGATAGACTCCATAGGCTAAGCCACTTACAAGAGAGCAAATGTAAGATTAAGAAGGTGTTGGATGTTGTTTTAGCATGGCGACTCTAATGCTAAGTTACTAAAGCGTAGGGAGATTGTTAAGGAGTGTAATGTGGGCAAAATATATGAAATGTGAGAGAAGGCTACTCATAGAGGATGAAGGCAAGCTATTTTCATTAGGTTATGTCACATTATAGACATGATTTTAGACATGCTTCAGATTTCATAGAAGTAGGCTAGAGATAATTTTCAAGTTACCATTTCCATAAAATCGTTCTTGTACAACATGGTTTAGACTCCATAGGTTGGGCCAATCAAGCATAGGTCGTTAGGTAAAATACAAATCAAATGGACAACATTGATTATACATACACTTTCCCTTATTATGAAATTATATATAGTGAGGATTTTATATGCAGTTGCATATGTTAAAAAATGGTTTATATACTAATTAGATATTAATAATATTTTTCTCCATGGATTTATTGATAAGAGGATATATATGAAGCTTTTAGAGGTTATACTAGTGTGTACGCAAATAAGGTTTGCAAGCTTATTCTGTTATTACATGACTTGAAGCAAGCTTTAAGATAATGAAATAAGGAATTTACTAATTCTATTATTTCTTTGGGCCATACCTAATCCAATAATGATTATTCATTATTTATAGGATAAGACTCAATTGGTTTTATCACACTTTTGGTATATGTAGATGACATATTAGTTTTAGGTGGTATTTTGAAATCTATAACTAAAGTTAAGCAGGCAATTGACATAGCATTCACAATTAAGAACTTGGAAGAAGTTAGATTCTTCTCAAGGACCAAAATTTGTAAGTTATTAACAAGTTATATGCTCACTTAGAGAAATTTGCATTGAGTATTTTGGAGATTGTTGGTTTGACCTTTGTAAAACCAATGAAAGTCCCTTTCCTATCTCATTTATGCTTGAACAATTGTAATGGTGCTTTGTTAACAAATCTAAATGTATATTGCAGAATAATAGACAAGTTGCTCTATCTAACATTAATCTAACTAGATCTATCTTTTAGCGTACAACAATTGAGTCAATGTAGGTCTAAACCTTCTACTACACACTTACCAATTGTCTTACATGTTTTAGGATACTTAAAGGGCACAATTGATAGTGGTTTATGCTATCCTTCATTTAGTTCTTAATAGAGTTAAATTATATTTATTTTATAGGTAGATATTATAATGTATCTATAGAATTTTTAGAGTAATTTTAATGTAATTTAGTACTTCATTTGTTAATATTTTATTTTTAGTAGTTTGTTACATTAATGTATATATTTTTATGTTTTTGATAGGAGTGTGAATTTGAAAGATATACACATGTCAATGTGGAGTACATGAGATTATAAGGATAAGAATTTAGTCCAAGTGCTTCATGGCCAGATAACTTAGACTATGCTTAATTATAGGTTGTGTATTGTTCACAAGTGAGGACTACACATTGTGTACACAATTTGTCCAAGAAAACATATATGCCATGTATCAATTGATTCTAAGTCGTGTATCTATTTTACTTTGTGTAAGAATTGAAGACATTCAAAGAAAGATACAACTGTATCTTATGGGCCCACGTTTACGTAGAATTCCTTGTATTATATATATTAGGCCTTATAAATACAATAAGGGGAGGAGAGTATAGATTATTATTCTATTCATTCAATTAGAATTAGGGTTTTAGAAGAAGAATGGTTTTAGAGTAGTTTCTATAATTCAACATTAGGAATAAGAAGCGATATTTGGTCTTGAATTAGAGATTGGAACTCTTAAATAAGTTGTTTTCACTCGTTTTAATATATTTTTGATTTGGATATTATCTACCCTATTATTTTGCTTGTATGTGTAATTGATATTGTTAATTGGATATTTAGATTATTAGTTAATGAATTTTGTTTGTTGGAGCCTTTGATTCCCTAATCAGTCTAACATATTTTTTGACTTTGTTAGAATATCTATTAATTAGAGTTGAGTAGCGAGACCCTTTCTAATTGATTATGGTGAAATCGATCATTTGGATTAAAGCTTTAGGAACATGAAAGGTTAATTCAGTTCATCACTTGTTTCATGATGAAAAAGATAAATTGGTTAATTTTAGGTAACTATTCACTTATTCACTTTACAAGAGGGAATTCCACTTACAACTTAATTGTTTTAAAACTAAACCTATTAAAAACTCGGTATTACATTAACTGATTCTCAATTTATGTGGTTTACAATTGAATCCTTTGAAGATATTGAATATCCCAATTAATTCACTTAATAGAATAGTTCTTAGAATTTAATTATTTAGCAAATCCTTGATTTTATTTGCCTAGATTTAGACAAAACTAATACTAATAAAAGTTAGTAAACATTCCTTGTAGGTTCGACTTAGTTCTCACTAGTTTTATTATTATATATGCAACCTACTATACTTATTAGTAAAAATACACATTTGTTATAGAGTAGAGTTAGGTCTACTATACCAATTCTCTTTCTTTAGTAAGCTTTTGTGATGTTGATCAGGGCTTATGTCAAGTAGATACGAAATCTTTATCTAGCTATTGTGTCTTAGTTAGATCTTCTTTGGTTTATTGAAAACCAAGAAGCAAACTAGAGTAGCAACTTCATTAGTTGATGTTGAAGCATAGCCTCGACTACTAAATTCTCAATTTGCTCACCACTTTTTTTTTTTTTTTTTGCAATTTCTCAATAAGCTTTCTATTAATCACTTTATATACAATTATAGTAGATTAGTATGTTTTAGTTTCTCTATATAAGTTTATTCTAATAATTATCTATTATGGTCCATAATAAGATCTTAATTAATTAAATTACTAAAATATCCTTATCAATTCAATTATATAGTTAAGGTTAGTTTGGTAATCTAATAATTACTTACCATCATTATGGCTTATATAATTGAAATTTCGGAATACCTAAAACACTTCTTCTCATTTCATTTACTTAAACTCCATGTTAATTACTTAAATTCCTTTGACCATTTTATAAATTTACTCCTTAAGTTATATCACCTTTCAATAGATTTAGGATATTAGCCGTACCTTAAAAATCTCGAAGGATTAGGTTGTATGACTTCGTTGGAAAACTTATACATACTCCAATGCTTAGTTTATTCGGAGAAAATGCGGATATCCGATGGTGAATGTTGTGAATTCTAATGCTAGTTATCTTTTTGCTGGAATCTTTTGTGAAACAATATCTATGGAAACCATAGTTAGCCAAAAAAAAAAAAAGAAAAGCCCCTTGCCGCAACACCATAAAAGCGTCAACTCACGATGATCTTGGATAGAACGATGGATAAGGAGCAGATTTGGATTTTTTTAATCAGGCGTGCCTCACATGCTCAATTTTGAGTTTAAAATAGTATCTCAGCTTTTTTTTTTTTGTTCTTTTTAGTTTTACGATGAGAGTTTGAAATTACTAAATAATATATTTGCTTATCAAATTAACTATTTTATTTGATATTTTTTATATTTGTCTCGTTCAAATCAATGAGTGTTACTACATTATCTTAAAATAGTAAATTTGATAAATAAAAATTCAATCTATTATGATAAGGATTTCAACTTTAAATATAAAATTTGATTAATAAAAGTTCGATTTGATTTGATGCCAGTCGAAATTAAAAAAAAAAAAAAGAATAAACGCTCACACATATTTATTCTGAACGTTAGAGTAATGATTTTAATCTTATTCTGAACGTTACTGTTGGATTAACGTTTTCATGAAACAAAACTAAACTTAGCTTACTTGTCTTTAAAATGCTAATTAACAAAGTAAAGATGGGGTATACTGAGCTTCTTCAACCCCCTCAGAAACACGTGTAAGGCCTTGAGAAAAAAAAATATATACATATAAATAATATTTATAAAAAAATACCTATTTAATATTTCATTTCGTCTCTCTACTAAAAATCAAACGTGCCCTACAAATTTCATCGAGCAAGGCAACTATGCAAGAGAACTATTCCAGTATTAGTTCTTTCCCAAAGAAAGCATGTAATAAAGGAACTGGCAGAATTTATCTGAATGTGATAAGAGAATATGATTCTCAAATAATCTCAACAAGCTGCATGAAGAACAATCATATTCATGGCCTGATGCATCCATCAGCTTGTATAAAACACCTGAATTCCTTATTGCAATAGCTTGTGAAGGAGAGAAGAGACTTGTGTAGCAACAATGACTAAAAATGTCTGCCAGAAGTTTAAGCCACATCTGCTCATGGTTCTGACTCAGTTGGGTTATACCATCCTCTATTTCATCACGGAAGCTTCTTTCAATCATGGAATGAACCCTCATGTCTACATAACTTATCGACATATGGTAGCCGGTGTTGTAATTTTCCCTTTTGCTTATTTCCTTGAAAGGTATGGTTTAATTGTATTTTTACCCACGTTAACTTTTTATGTTTGTGTATATATCTTTCTAGTTTGATAAGTAATGATAAATTCCCAAAAGGAAAAATACTTTGTGTGGACCATATCTTTCAGTCACAAACTAAATAATACATAATATGTTATTGATACGCAATAACAAACATGTCATTAATATCAAATAGTATATCATATATTATAATTTATAATTTAAACTTTATCGATACAATATGAACAAAAAGGCCGTAATAAAATACGAATCATTGGAAAATTGAGTAAATAAGCGTAAAAATATTAATGTAACGAGGCGAAAGTGCAATCCGATCTTTCTATTTCATTGTAATAATAAGCTGTAGTTATATTTAACGTGGATAACTAGAAGAAGCCATATCAAGTTTCATAAAAAGATTCAATTTTACGAAGATCATGGTATCCAGGATATCGCGATGGGTATACAATTTTTCACTTCAAGTAATTTCATGTTGAGAGAAAATTTCATCTCCATTTCATTCGGACGGTGGATATTTGCGGTGATTAAGGAACGGTTTAAAATCCGATAGTTTCAAGGAATGCATAATGTTTTATCGGAATCCCTCTTTTGCGATTTGTGTACTATATTATTCATTCTTCGAGCAACAATTTTCGAATTAAGTAAGAAGTCCTCGACGATTCTTGTTTGTCAAATCCAAGCTGCTGACATATGTTCCGCGTTTTTGCAGGAAAATAAGGCCTAAGCTTACGATTGCACTTCTTGTGGAGATTTTTATTCTCTCTCTCCTTGGGTACAGCCTTAAAACACAATTGTTTCTCTTGAACCATATTTATCAAGTTATTTTGTGATGGGTGTTTAGAATACATATTGAGGATTAAAAGAAAAAAAGTTTTTGTACTTTTTAATTTTCATTTCATAAGTAAGCGTATGTAAGATAAAAAGTTCTTGTCATTTGACATCTGAGATAATCTCCCCGAGCGGCGATTGACATTTTCACATATGCGATTGAAGTAACGAATCGAGCCGCTAAGATTGTCCAATTCCTTCTTGAATTTCACAGGGTAGGTTTGACTCTAAATATGTACTTTGCAAGCTTAAACTACACTTCCCCAACATTTCTAGCTTCAATGGTGAATACTATTGCTTCTCTCACCTTTGTTATAGCCGTTGTACTCAGGTAACTAAAGCATTCGATACCACTTTATTACAAGTAAAAATTTCACTACATGTCATAGACATTACTTTCTTTCTCTCTCTCTCTCTCTCCTTTTTAAATCTCGTGGTAAATTAAGTTTATATCCATAAGCTTACTATTTTAGTTTGGCTGAACCTAAACACCATAAGCAGGTTGGAAGTTGTTGATCTCCGCAACCCCCGTGGAATAGCAAAAGTTCTTGGAACTTTAGTCTCCCTAGCAGGAGTGATGACTATGACATTATACAAGGGATCCACATTGAGAAGCTTGTGGCCTGCTTTAATCCAGATTCAAGGGAAAAAAACTCACCATCATGAAGACTGGTTGAAGGGCACAGTGTTGACGGTTGCAAGCTGCATTACATGGTCTATATGGTACATAATGCAGGTTCCCAAATCTAACTCTAACCTTAAATCTCTAAAGAAAACGCGATTCGTCAAATAATGAAGTTACTGAGCGATAACGCCATATGAAAGAATTTATTTTCTGATTACAGACAATTGACAAATGTAACTGAAACTAAGATTTTGTAAAAACATATCTATAGGCATTCACATTGAAGAGATATCCAGCTCAATTGTCATTGACAACATGGATGAGTTTCGTTGGGGCTGCACAATCTGCTGTCTACACAGTGATTGTTGAACATAGACGAGCTGCGTGGACCATCGGATTCAACATAGATTTCTGGTCTACAGTTTATGGCGTAAGAGTGACATTTTTGGCTTACGATTTTTGAAATTCCTAGACATAGCAATCGAAGGTTCCACTTATTTTTCGACTATGCCTATCTTGGCAGGGTGTTGTTGTCTCTGGCTTGATAATCTTCTTTCAACTATGGTGCACGGAAGAAAAGGGGCCGGTCTTTGTAACCATGTTCAACCCCCTTTCGACCATTTTAGTTGCAATTCTGGCATATTTTGTGGTTGGCGAGAAACTCTACGTCGGCAGGTAACGTAGTAATTCCATCCTCAATTTGATTCGTCTTCTTCTTAAGGGATCCTTATGAAAACACCTAAACAAGCATCGGGCAAATAGTAGAATGAATTCATTATTGTTATAAATATATCTCACATAAATCATTTTAGGTGTAAATAGCCCCAAACTCTTAGGGCATTTATTCACCTTTTCATAACTTTTGAAAACATATATATACACCATACATCATTAGATCTCCAAAATGTGAAATTAATGCACTATAAGTGCTTCTACTTCCAATTTTGCAATTTAGTATCTTTACTTTTAATTTGGTTGCAATTTAGCGAAAATTTAGACTCTAGATTACCAATCAAACTGAAACTACAAACACTAAAATGCAAAAAAACAAGAGTCTCACGCTAAATGCTTAAGAATTAAAAATACGGAACTTCGGTATATATCCACTCCTATCGTCAACAAGCAGTTTTGGAGATCGAGCAACAATTTGGGAATATGTGCATAGTTTAAAAAAAATTGAGAAGGTGAAGATACAATTTGTTAGTTTAGAAGATCAATTTCATACTTCCTCAATAGTTTTGCCTTGGAGTTTACACAAGACTAATTTCTGTTCCATCTAAATCTTAGTGCTGAATTTCGCTCCAAGTTGATGAAAATGAGCACATTACATAGAAAGGGAGCATCTGCTTCAATCTTTTTTGACATTACTTGCTGGTTTTGCAGCATAGTAGGGGCAGTTATTGTGATCATAGGCCTATACTTGCTCTTATGGGGAAAGGAAAAAGATGCACAAGCACAACAAAAAGTCCAGTCTGAGGAGCAAAGTTACCTTGCTCCTGAAGAACTAGAGCACCACAAGTGCCAAAATTGTTAGGTGAAATTTACAAGAACCATCAAATGTTTAACATTAGCATTGATGTACCAGGAATTTTAGTAAAAATCAAAGTGCAATGACTTTTGCATCCAATTGTTCTACATTTTTTTGGAAATTCTAAGCAACTTTTTTCTTTTTTCCACGTTGCTTGTCAAATCGATTGGAATTAGGTAAAAAAGGTTAATCTAGTACTATCGAATACGAATGTGTCTTCAAACGAAATGAGGAGTTTATCCTTGTATCAGTTGTCTGTTGTCTATTTCATCACTTGGCAGAAAAGGAAAGTTTCCTATTGCATCTCACAGCGTGCATATATGAAGATGTAGAATATGCCTCATATTGTGCTCCCGTCATATGCATTAATGGGTATCGCATCGAATTTAGCAACCGTGCGGATTAGCTTTATTCGTTAACAAAACGGGGTACCACAATTTTTTTTAAAATAATAATAATAATAATAAGGAGGAGGAGGAGGAAAACTTGCACCTTGTTAGGGACGAGATGCTTCATTTTCCTACGCACCATAAATTCCTTGCAGAAATTATAGTAGAGTGATAAGGAAATAGGAAAAAAAAAAAAAAGACTTTGTTAAGTTTAAATTACGTCAAAATATTTTCTTTGATTAAATTGTTAAATTTATAAGTTAGACGAGAACTCCCCCGTCCACTTTGAATAATCTTTAATATATTAAAGGTGATTGGTTGTTTTGGCATCATATAAAATTAAAAATACTACAATAATACTAGTAGATAATGCATATGCATGTGTATGCTTAAAAAATAAATGATAAAAAAATTTAGGTGACCAACTAAAACTAATTTGGAAGATAATAGAGATTATATAGGGTGGTAGTTGGTTTTATATTAGTATGCACTTTACCAAAATATCTCCTTGCAAATATTCTATATGTTTATATTGGAGGAATCTCCTTGATTAAAAAAAAAAAAAAAAAAGAAGAAGAAAGAAATACTAAAGAAACTAAAAGTGGACTTATCACTCTATATATTGTAGAAGATGATAAATAAATAATAATAGATATATAATTTTCAATTAAGCCAGAAGTGTTTCTCCAACTCTATTCAAGTAAACCTAAAATATCAAATCTATTAGGAGCTAAAAATTTGGTAGGTGGATTTTCTATAGCCAACTTTTTTATATGAAAATGACAATACATTTATCGAATAACATCAACTTCCGTTTTCGATTATACATGTTACAAGTGTATATTCATCTAATATTAGTTAATCTCAAAGCATGATATACCATGTTGGGTTTGGGACAATCTTGTTGTGTTAGTAAACAAAGGATGTTGCTTGATCAGCAGAACTAACTCATTACCATATATCTAAGGAAATTCATGGAAATATTACCCAATTGCATATTTATAAATTCTTCTTTGGGTTCTAATTCTTCTCCTTTTGTTAGTTACAAGCACGATGTACTCTGAAACATTGGTTAAGAATGTTAGAATCGAGACCAGAGGCAGAATCGACCGAAATGATGTACAAGGAATGTCGCTGTCTACATTCATTGATTAGTCTACAAAATGGTGGGTTAATGTTCGATATCTTGCTTGAGAATTTTTACATTCAGAGATAGTCACGAATATTATCAAAGTCGCTTTAACTAGGTTGGCAGTATGAGGATCAATTAGTCTGGGGATTCTAACATATTTGCCGATTTGATTCCGCAACGCAGATTATGGACCTGATATCGTTTAGATCAACTGTTTGCACTTCCCACTGGAGAGAATCCGCAGAAAAGACAGCTCTTGAGTTTATTCATGACACTTCTGAGGTTGAACCAGAGATGACAATGCATTTCTTACTAGGGTGCTCTATTTCATCAATTGTTTTGCAAAATTCTGATTGCCCTCTTGTGATGCATTGGTTGCAGACCAAAAGAGAGTATTATTTGTGACATAAAGATTAATTTTTGGTCACATTTGACAGAGGGCATGAGGCCAAGGCTAAGCCGGCCCATGCCAATTTAGTGCTTGAGTACTTGTTGGTCCATTTGTATAAAATGTAGAAGGGAAACTAAATAGATGAATAAAAATGCCTTGTAAGGCTATAAAAATTATGTTAAAAAACTAAATAAATAAGAATATTAGAAAAACTCAAGTAATAAACAATTGAAAGTAATAACAATGAACATTTTCATTATTTATTTATTTATTTTTCCTCCGCCGATCTTATCACGTCCCTACACTACATCTTTTCTTAATTCTTTTTCTTGCAACGATTTTGATATTTCCTGGTCGTAACATGAAGTTTTTCAATTGGTCTCCAGTTATGTTATCCGCTGTAAGGAATTCGTTAAGCCTTCGAAATTTAAGAAAGTAAGCATTTTGTTGTCCACGCTCAATCTGTTGGTTTTCTTTTAAATGCTGAATAGCAATAAAATACTATCTGAAACTATATAAATTCATCTTCTTACACCATCCACAAATTGTATCACTTTGCACCATATATGCATAAAACAAAAACACTTTTAAAAGGAAATAATCACTTTATTTAATTAAAAAGAAGGTAAGATTTACTATCTTAAAATATGATATCTTTAGTTAAATCAAACCAAACTAATACAACAAAAGATAATAATAAAATTATCTCTAACCTAAATAAGATAAAATAAAATTATCCGCAATGTTTACTTGCATCATCTAAGATGGTGGTGGTCACCTACAACCACCAAAATGGGAAAAAAGAAAAGCAAGAGAAAAATAAAACCTCAATAAGATGCATGAGATGCTATTCGCGACTCCTACAACCCTTCTATAGTTGTAGGTCATGGCTTAATGTGTACAAGAGGTCATTGTTGACCACCTAGCTAGGGTATCTACCACCCCTTAAGATAGTGGTGGTTAAAAATATTTTTAAAAAAAGAAGAAAACAAAACAATAAAAATGCTCTCAAAACCATGAGAGTAAAATATAGCATTCCTATAAGATTTACTTTAATTGAGGTGTACTATTCGCCTATAGTGATGACTTAGGGTATAGTTTGTATGAAAAGCCATTGTCGAGTACTCCAAGTTAGAGAGTAGTAAGCTACAACAAAGGGAGTTGCAATCCCCTTATAATGGTGCATTGTTGCCTACCCTTATCAAATGTTAAAACAATAATAATAATAATAATAATAATAAAGCTTAAAAGCTTGATATGTCATAATTTGCAACCCTCTAAGGTAGTGAATGGTCAAAGCTAGCCACTTGGTAGCTAACTAGCTCTACCAAAAAAAAAAAAATTGAATTAAGTCTATATATCATTTTAAGGTATCTATATATCCATTCATGTAAAATTAAGCAAAGTATCAGCTTGTGATTGAGCAAAATGCGCACACAAGCCACATCATCTTTAGTAATTTTTTTCTTGTTTCATGATAAAAACATAGGCAACTACAACTTGTTATGAAGAAAATTTCTTCCTAACTACTTAGTGTTTATAATTTTTCAATCAAAATAATCAAACCTAAATATAGTAGAGATAGTAAGTTTCACAATCATGAATACATATATATCAAATTCATGTTTTATATTATCAGAAAACTATTGAATACATTTTTAACAATGGTTTCAATCAATAGTGCAAGCTTGCATTTAATTAGATAGAATAAAATAGAATGTTTACTAAAATACAAAGCAACATAAAACATAGAAGAAAAATTGAGAAATATAAAATGAAGAATATGATGTATATATACACACACACACTCTTTAATGAGTAAAATGTATCTAACTGATTTTAGAAGATTGGAAGGTTGACAATATATCTTTCTGATGGCTTTGCTTTTGCAAAAGTTTCACAGATTTATGTAGATCTTGACCCCTTAAATTAAGCACTTTCTTCTAACTGATTTTAGAAGATTGGAAGAGATAATGATGCACCATTGTTATATGTTAGGGACTTTAATGATATGCTATATGACCATGAAAAGGATGGTGAATTTCTAAAGAGCTAGAGTTAGATGGAGAGGTTTAGCACAATTATTACAAATATAGCTCTAAATAATATTAGTTTTTTATGGACTTAGTTTCACTTAGTCCAATAAAAGGGAAGGAAATATGGTATTAGAAAGAATTGAAGAGACCTTAGGATCCTTATAGTAAGTCCAAATTTTCTTAGAACTAAAGTCATTCATTTCGAAATGGTAACACTAGATCATGTTGCCCTAGTGTTAGATACGATTTTTGTTGATAAGAAGGGTAAGAAAATGTTTAGGTCTGAAAATATGTGGACAACATCTAGTAAATGTAATGAGGTAATCAATAAGGCCTTGTAGAAGAACCTACTTGTATATCATCATTTTCTATGAGTTTTAAGTTAAAGAGATGCAAATAGAGACTTCGAGAATGGAGCAGGAATGCCTTTTTGAACAATGGAGAGGAAATTAAGAAAGTTTAATCAAACAATTTTAAGTTGTAAGGATTGGGAAGGGTAGTAGATAGGAGGAAAGAAGGTGGATTGATTAAAAGATTGGAGCTTTTATGGTTAAGGGAGGAATTATATTGGCAATAAAGGTTCTAGAATCAATTGGCTAAAGGAGAGAGAAAGAAATGCTAAGTTCTTCCATTAATTCACCTTAATGTGTAGACAATGGAATAAAATTCTAAGATTGAAAAAGGGAATTGATGGATCGTAGATGAGGAAGTCATTATGCAATGTTCATTATGAGGAGTTCTTTATTTATGATGAATATAGGAGTTAAGGAAACATCTTACAATTGATTTCCAAGTTGATTAGTAGTGGGATGAATGGGAGTTTAGAAGCTCTAGTCTCTTTTGATATTATTGATTCCGTTACCTTTCAGTTGGAAGCACCAAAAGCTCCTAGCGTAGATGGTTTTTCAAGCGTCTTCTTCTAGTATTACAAGTAAATTGTTGGAAAGTGTATTGTAGACTTTAATTGGTTATTTTTCTCCTTAGGTATCCTTTCCCCTTCTTTAAATAACACTAACATTGTTCTTATATCTAAAATTGCATCCCCATTTGAGGTAGGTCACTTTTACCCTATTTATTTATGTAATTTTATGTTTAAGATTACCTCTATTATCTTAGTTAATAGGCTTAAACTCTTCCTCCTTGTCTTGTTTTCGAGGTCGAGAGTGCATTTGTGCATGGTAGAATGATCTATGATAACATTATAATAGCAGATGAAGCATTTCGTTTTTTGAGGACTGGAAAGTTCAAAAGGAAAACTTTTTGCAGCCTTAAATTAGACATGAACAAAGCTTATAACCAAGTAGAGGTGGTTTTTTAAGAGTAATCTTATCAAGAAATGGTTTTTATGACACTTCGATCGATTAGGACATGACATATGTCTATACAATTTCATATAAAGTCCTTGTTGATGGGAAGATGCCTAGTAGGATGATCCCATTTAATGGCCTTAAGCATGATGACCCTCTTTCTCCCTATTTTTTCATCCTAGTGGTTTATGTGTTATTCAAGAGTATAGGTAAGGTAATGGATAGAAGATACTTGATGGTTAGAAATTAAGGAAGTCTTGTCTTACTCTATTGCACTTATTATTTATTGCTGATTCTTTACTTTTTGTAGAGGCTTTAGTTATTACTATCCAGGTATTGAAAGATATCACTCATCAAATAAGGCTTTCATTATTATAGCTATTAACGCTTCAAACTTTCCAACTCATGGGACTAAATTAAGTATGGACAATGATAGTGAGTAGGCACATGAGAGAATCTATTAAACTTGATCAACCATTAATAAGTAATCCTAATGTAGGTGGGTTTGGTCAAAGGGATGCAAAGCTAAGATTATGGTAATGGATGTTGACTAAGACTTTAAGGCTCCAGTTAGGATGGCATTACTTTTAATTAGTGTATAAATTATGAGCCCTATAATTTCACTTAATCATTATGAGTGAGTAATTTAGGGCATAAGTGAAAGTTAGTTAGTTAGGATAATATTTCACAAATAAGCTCTAGGAGTTAGTTAAGGATACCCCATAGGTTCGGATTATGGAAATATAATAACGTAATGTTAGTTTAATCAATAATAGTTAATTTTAGTAATTTATGTTATATTATATTAAATTTTACTGCCATAAACACTTGATTTAGGTAACGATAATTTACTAAAACTTAGAGATAAAATAATGGGACTGTAAAATTATAGAATGACATATAATAATATAGAAAAGTAGAGTATGCTCCTTGGGTATAGTTATTGTATATAAATATACACTTGAATTTACCTAAAATACCTAAAATTATATAAAACTAACTGAAATAATTAGAAAAAATAGTAAAAGTCACTAAAAATTATTAAGGATAGCAAATCCAAAAAGTTAAGGTGTGGCAAAGGGCTGGGACAAGTGTTAGTTGAAAACTTTTATGTAGGGACACTTAACAAATAACTTTAGGAAGATATATATCAGGTTAAGAGAGAGAAAATACTCCATTTGATCCATGCAAACTTTGGAAAATTTCCAAATACTCTTTGAGAGTTATTTAGTGTTTTAGAGAACTATGAAAACTTTGACAAGGTAGAAAAAGTTTATAGGCAAAATTCTATAGAAATTAGACTAAAATAGGAAAAATCGAGCAAGATTATAAAGTGAGAGCTTATGCATGATCTAGGTTCAAACCACCACCACTGGCCAACAGTGGTGGCTGTGGCTAAGAGGGTCAACAAAGGGGTGGTCGAAGATGATGGTTAGATGACAAACTTATGGTGAGTGGCAGTTTTAGTATGATTTTCTCTAATTTTGTAAAAATATTAAACTAACTCCAAAAATTATGAGAAAAATTATTTTAAAGTATTTTTGAAAGAAAATATCATATTGTAAAAATTTTAAGTTGATGTATAACATCCTTAAGAAATCACCCAAAACCGAGCAAATTTTGAAGTCATTTTACATACCCTTACTGTTGTTGTTTTGAAGCTAAACTTTTTTTTTTTTTTAAACCACTTTAAATCGCATGTAAAAATTTCATAAGAAAGATTTTAGCCAAAAATATTTTTTATGATTTTAAAGGATTTTAAGACTCTAAATTTGATGAAAAGTGTTATTTTTTTGGAAATTATGTGTAATTAATTTTGTGGAAAATAACATGCAACATATCTAGAAGTTTGTTTGTAATATACATCATCGTGAGAGCAATTTGGAGTTGGAAGGATTGTGTAGGATTGGAGATATACAAAAGTTACTAGTTGTGGCCTACATGTATTAAGGTGAAGATGTGAAGATTTTGAAGTCAGGGTGATATGGGGATCATGGGTATGATGAACCTATTGTTTGGTCATGATTTTCCATGTTGTAAATTGTAATAAGATACTAGAGTAGGTCTTTTTGTGCAAACATGTAAAACTGAATCTATTGATAGAGTTTTTTAGAGGGTTGATCTAGTAAAGAATGACTTAAAATTCTTGGGTTATATACTCAATCAAAAGGTTCACTAGTGTAAGGATCTTGATTATAACAATGTCAGAGTCTTTTTAAGGATGTTAGTTGGTGAATAAGGCATAGTTGTAATGACTTTAGATACATGTTCAAAAGGTTAGTGAATGAAAGGATCTTAACTCTAAATACGTTGGAGCCTCATTCAAAAGGTTATTTAGTGAAAGAAGTGTGGTTGCAATGATTTCGAAGATATACTCAAGTGGTTGGTTAAATTAGAAGGTTTTGAACGAAATCACTTTAAAGACATCTTTAGAAGGTTAGCCTGTGAAGAGGGGATTTAATCTTTAGTTTAAAGAGTTGATTAGAAAGTTGGAT
Organism: Lumnitzera littorea; assembly: GCA_024138015.1. Lineage (NCBI taxonomy): Eukaryota > Viridiplantae > Streptophyta > Magnoliopsida > Myrtales > Combretaceae > Lumnitzera > Lumnitzera littorea. The sequence goes on from JAMXBB010000001.1 coordinate 31,559,339, forward strand.
GGTAAGAGAGACTTAACTATATCCTCATCAAAGACTTGTTTAGGAAGTCTTTGGTAAAGGAAATATAGCTAAAAGGGCTTTGGAGACTTGATCAAAGGATTGATTTGTGTGGAATGATTAAGGTAGATGACTTCAAAAGCTTGTTTAGAGAGTTGATTAAAGTAAGGAGTACAATTGAGATAATTTTAGAAGACTTAATCAAAAGGTTATTAGTTTAAAAACACTTATATAGAGACTTCATCATAAGGTTTTGAGACCAAAGTTTGGTATTAAGTAAGTTTCTAGAACCTTGTTCAGAGACTTTAATAATAAGTAGGAACTTGATACAAAGTTATAGGACTTGCTAAAGATAAGTTATAACTACACTTAAATTATAAAAATGAACTTATTTAACTTTATATTTAGTAAAACTAAAGTAATTATATTGAATATTTAGGGAACAATTGAAGTGGATGAGATTAACCATCAATACTGTCAAGCGTCACATGTCCAAGTAAGTCGGATTAATGCTTCACTATACTTTAAAGTATTACTTAAGAATACTTGAAGGCTTTAGTATATGTCTTGCTTGTAATTGTAAGTTAGTGACCTGTACATCTGTACTGTATGTGCTTGAATATTATTTTGCTATATAGAGTGTTAGACTTTATGTATTGGTTGCTTTATGATGTCACTTAATTGAATTGTATGAAATTACTTGATCACCCTAGTAAGTAAACAAATTCAAACTTGACTTAACTTTTAACCGAACATGAATCACAACCCATTAAGGGAACAATTAGGACTTTTGGGCCAAACACAGACCCTTCAATGAGGATAGTTAAAATTGTCCTTTCTCTACCCTTAGTCGAACTAAGTGATAGTAGAGGAGATCGCGGTAAGGTTAAGACCTTGAAGGCAGTCTCGAGTGAAGCGTAATCTCTATTGCACAAGTCTTAGTTTGATTCTGATTCGTGAGTGTTTAATGTTAAACTCCTCAATTCAGATTAAAGTAGGTGTAATTTCTCTTATCTCATGATGGACCTGATAACGTTATACAATAGCACTTGCTTGTATATGCATAGCATCTAACTAAACTTGCTTGAAAACCTTAATTACTCTGTATTAGATTTATACTACTATCTTCATCCTACTTATTGAGCAAGTCGTCATTCATTTTCTTATAGCTGTTTTGTAGGTTCCCAATAGAATTACCTGCACTACTCCAAGTTCTAGAAGATTAGAGAACAAGGTTAGAGAGTAAGATTCAAGACTAATTAGTTGAATTCTTATTTAACTATTAATTTTAATAACTTAAAGGGAAACTAATAGGGTTTCTACTAGTGTTGCTCTAGTTTTTAACTTTTGATATTGATACTATACTTTATAAACCTGTAAACTTTTATAAATCCTTTACTAATAGCTTCCTCTTTTCCAATGAATTAAATTCTTGAAACTTTTTGCTAAAAAATGAGATTTTCTACTCTATATGATTTGTAAAGTTTGATTTTTTTGAACCTTTGATCTATAAACATTATTTTCAAAAGCTTTTTTTTTTTTTTAAAGAAACCTACAAGTTGATATTAATTAGATTCAAAATTAGATGGCTCAAAGCGATAGAGTGGTAAACACCTTAAGTAAGTTATATCTACATTAGTAACTAAAGTGGCTAGTTTCTAGCTTAGGTTAGTTTACACACAGAGTTGTTACGACTCTTTGGTTTGGGGTGTGATAGTTTTAGGTGATATCAAAGCATGTTTCTTAGCCATCCGCTTAAAGCACAACTCCTCAAAATTAACTTTGAGATGTCATAATTAAAATGAATTGGGACATTTTAGGAACATTGAGAGTTGGGGAAATTAAGTGAGATGTAAAAAATCTAGACCTATAGGTTAAATATGTATTTATATATATATATATATATACACACACACACACGTATAAAATTGATTATAATGTAAGGTAATAATGAGTCATTGGTAATGTTAATTTAACTTATGCTAAGCTCACTTTCAGATTCTAAGCCATTTTATGCTTGGTGTAAAAAATAGATGGTGAAGAGCTTAGGGATTGTTACATTTAATTGAAAGAATTATTATGAGATGGATTGATTGAAAACCGATCTATGCTTCTAATGAAACTATATGATATGCATATATGTATTAAGAGAATCATTTTGTAAACATTAGATGATTGGAAACACTAGAGAATGATGAGAGATTTATACTATTATTATTACTTAGGAAAAAAAAAAAAAGAACTTGTTGAGAAAGGAGGCTATGTTATAATGGTTTTAATTATGTAATTCTCAATGATTAAAGAGTTGAAAAAGGAATTGTTAAAGAAGTTATAACAAGGAGACAATAAAAATATTCTATATTCTCAGATATTTCCTCATTATATTATTGTGTAGTCTTGCAAACTTCCATTTATTGAATGTTAGTATAGAAAACCTAAGTTAATAAATATGAAATTCCCAATTGTAAGAAAACCCCTTTATGGTGTAATAAAATTTCATGGTAACCGATTAAAATTGAGATGAAGGTTTTGAAGTAGTTTTTGAGAATACTCTAGATGTTGCAATTATTCGAACTAAGAATTAAAGAATGGAAATAGATGGGCATACAAAATTAGAGGTGTAAAATAGAGGATAAAGTAGAACCATAGGTAGAGAACATTTTTGAAAATTAAACTAGCAAGTTGTCTGGAAATTAAAAGGAGTAAATTATAAAAAGGGAACTTAATAACGAAACTGTTAAGGATGATAGAGAAGTGTATTAAGTGATAACGTTTTAGAATTCAGAGTAGGTAGTGTTAAGTTTTGATGTAGACTCATAAAAGGTGAGATACATATGAACAGGAATGGAATTGATTTTCCTTAGATAATGTAATGATCTTTGAAGAGTTGAGTAGTTGGTGAAGTTAATAGTTAAAGGATTTTACAATAACTTTCAATTATTAACTTTTTTTCAACAAAATTATGGATTTGGAACCCAATTATTCTTAACATGTAAGGGTTATAATTTTCATAATAGACTCTTATGGTTGGTGAGTTTTGTATTGACTAGATGTTTTAACTCTTCTAATAGCATAGATATGATCTTATCTTTGTAGCTAGCTGTAGTAATAACTAGAGATAGAGAACTTAGAAGGAAAATATAGGATCTTTTGATAGATTTATCAAGAAGTTACCTATATTGATACGGTAGTAGGTCTCAAACCAAGAATGAGGCAATCGAGGTTCAAGTGGGAATGAGGAGCAAAAAGTTAAAATGGGGGGTTTGATGATGAATGTGTATGGATATCACACATTAAGACACAAACATAATCAGGAGTTGAGCTTGAAATAGGGTTTGATACAACTTACAAATACTAAATGTCACTCGGGATTCAAATGAAAAGTTAAATGTGACCCATTAACTCGCTCAAATTAAGGGGTTCACCACAATCTTAAAGACAAGATTGATAAGAACACAAGAGAGATTAAAGAGTAAAGCACACTCAATAATTTGGTATAGGCAAGCTCTGAGGAGCTCAAGAATGACCTTGCTCGAAAGAAGAAAGTTACAAGTGTACGAATATTCTTCACTATCTATTGTCTGTTGATGTCTATCTACTAATTACAAATGTTGCTATTTATAGTAAGTCCTAAATCCTAATAGCAAAACTGTAAATAATGTACAAGGTATTAAACACTAAAGAATGGGCCTATACTTAAAATAATGAAGATTTGTACAAGAATACAAAATGATGCGTTTAATAAAAGAAGTTGGCATGTAGTCATTTGGCCTGTCTTGGGAGAAGTAGGATCCAAACTAGGTGAGGTTGACAGTTGAATGTTTGAGCTCTAGAAGGAGTCTTTGAAGTCTCGTAATACTTGGTCGAAATATTAGAAAAGTCGTCCTACAGTTACTGAGTACTAGAATTAGTCGGCACTAGTCTCTCCATGCTGTGCTAAATGGATCTTTAACCTTGGGTCCTTGGTTGTGTAGTCTCTTGGCTTCTTGGCAAACGATAGACTTGATGCCAAGTAACTCCTTTTCTTCCTCTCGGTCTTCTGGTATTAACTCGGTCTCAACAAAAGCTATTTAGCCTTGTCTTTGAACAATTCGGCCACGGGTTATAGCAAGTGGACTTCAGCTTCTGGCAAGTCGACGTCAGCTTAAGATAGGTTGGCTTTGGCTTGGAGATAGTCATAGGCTGATTCCTATTATTTTCGTAGGGCTGAAAAGAAGTCGTCTTCGGCATTAAACGGAGAGCACAGGCCGGGATGCCAAATAAACTTTTCTTCCCTTTTCTCTTCACCATGGGTATAGAATTGCTCTAGATTTCCTCAACGCTTATGGGGGTTAAGCAATAGCTCTTCCCATCCTTTTAAACTATATAAGTGTTAAGGAAGCCATCATGGATCACTTTCTAATCATACTCCTATAGTTGGCCAATAAGTAAATTTGCAGCATTCATAGGGACTACGTCGAATTCAATTTCATCCTCATATTGCCTTGCCATGAATGTTATTCGAGCTATTTTATGCACACAAACCATACCCTTATAATTAAACCACTTCCATTCATAAGGTTGGGGATGTAGGTAGGTCAGTAATTTCATCTTCTCTACTAACTTGGTAGAAACAACGTTAGTGCAGCTTTCTCCATCAACAATTAAGGAGTAAGTCTTCCCATTCATCAAACATCAAATGTGAAATAAATTTTCCTTTTGTTCGAGATCTACCTTTAGGTTAACTCATTGGCTTGTCATGGCTAAGAGTTCATTTAGGTTTTTAGCATAGACATCCTTTTCTATTAACTTGCCTCTTGAACTCTTGTTACTCTAACTCTTTACTTGAGCTTTAGGTCCTTCCCTTTTTAAGATCATGACCCTTTTATTTGAACATTCATAGCCTAAGCACTTGAAGCATTTAACTTCTCAAGCCTTAGTGTCAGGTACTTTTTCCTTCTTTACCTTCTTTATCTTGGCAAGATTTGGTCAACTAGACTCAACTCTCTCCATCTTCTTCTCTGGTCTTCTCTTGGCATACTTTTCAAGTTCGAGGCTGACTTGTTGAGGTCAATTAGTCAGCCTCTAATGCCTTCTCTGCCTCTATCTTTCTACTCCTAATGGCAAATTGATTAGCTCATCTAATGAGTTAAACAACTGTAATTCAACTATGTCGGCAATATCATCTCGGAGTCCACTTAGAAACCTGGCAATGGTGTAGTCCTGTGGCTTGGCAATCTCATTTCTCGTCATTAAGGCCTCAAACTCTTATAAGTACTTCTTGATAGTGTTTTGGCCTTGTCTCAGGTGCTGGAAAGCATGGAGCATCTCTTGCTTAAAGTAAGTCGGCACAAAGTGTTGGTTTATCAACCTCTTCATAAGCCTCCAAGTTCTAATCGACTCTTCCCCTTCAACATCTCGCTTGGCAACCTATTTATCCCACCAAAGGCTTACATATTCAATAAGGGATAATGAAGCCAACTTAACCTTTGTTCAGTCGTCACACTTATAGCACTCAAACAACTTCTCGAATTAGGGAACCCAGTTAAGGAACTCTTTAGGTCAGCTACTTCCACTAAAGGTCGGTAGTTTAAACTTAATATTGTCAAGTCCTTGGCTATGTGCTTGGGGTTCATCCCTTGTATTCCGAGTTAGTTGATTCACTTCGGATCGACCGCTTCTATTGGAGCTCTACTTAGTCATATTTCTTTTCGACCTTGGCTCTCTTCTTTAAGCTCCTTGATTTGCCTTAGAGTCAACACTCATGTCATTTCTTCTTCTCAAAACAAGTCAGTTTTCCATTCTTCTCAACTCGATAGCTCTTTTCGGCCGTCACTCATCCTTATCAAGCTCATTAAAGCCACTTCTACTAGTAGGTGTTTGTCCCCTTCTTTCACCTTAGCTAACGAGTTTATGGCCTTTGACTAAACTAGTAAGTTCATGGATAGAATTTGATAGGAATCATGCTACGAGACCTCTAACCCGTAATCAAGCCCAAGGATTAGAGGGGTTGGCACGATGAATCTTTATGTTCTAATTAACCCCTGCCGAGGTTGGGTACTTCCTTACCATTGCCAAGTGACTGCCTATTATTCTGTATTATGCCAAGTTGATGATTACTCTAATGCTGAGTCGACCAATCACTCAGCATCAACCTTGCCGAGAAGCCGAAAGATAGAGAATTTGGACTAATTAGGCCATCCTTGATCAAATAAGCCTACCTATCTGTACTTTTTGTCCGCATCCCCTAACAACCTCACCAATGCAGTATCGCCAATTGTATAGTATCGTATAGAGAATCTATAGCACCAATGATCATTTTCTTTATATATTCATTTTTACCCTTTTGTATCATGTATATTGCTTCTTTAGGAAATGTTCTTATTATCTTTTCTCTTTTGGGCAAGTTAACCTAACTTACAGGTATAAATACCCTTATACTTGTAGCTGTAACTCATCGAATTACCTTCAATACACTTGAGTACTTTCTTCTTTGCATAAACATTGCTTGTTTACTCTTGGCATCACTCTTATCCTTTCCTTTAAGCCAAGTTAAGTGGCATGTAACCTTACTGGACCAATTCGTGCATCATATCAAATTGTACCATGAGTCTTTAGAAGTTCCATTGGTACATTATATTCTCTAGAGCTGTTTATGGGTTTTCCTTACCGTTTCATTCGTCTTTGTCACTCTTTCATACCTTTCCCCATTAACTCTTTTTCGAGCTTTCGACAAGCTTGGACCCATCTAGTGACTGGCCTTGTCTGTTCTTGGTCACGATTCGCAACATCTTGGTATCAGAGCGGAGGTTTTGTGTGAGCTGTAGCTAATTCTTCTTAAGTTTTGTTATACTTAGTTTTACATGTGAGAAATAAAGCCATTACTGTATTCATTTGATTGCTGTGTTATTAGCTGTTTACTTTCTGAAGTATTTGTTTGAATTTTGAATCTGTGAGGAAAAATTATAGACCCAAGTATGAATATTAGTGCTGGTGATGATAGTAGAGTTATCTACCACGGACAACAATCTCAGGGAACTCCCAGAAGCATTGATGAAAGACTTGATGAGGTAGCTAACCTCTTGGTAGATTTGATTCTAGTTGTTTATGCCCTGTCTTACCGACCTACTGAGGCTACACAAAACACTCTATAAGCTGCTCAACTTATTGGAGGTTAAAACCCAGTTCGACCAGTTTAAAGTAGAGGAGTTAGTAGACGAGTAAGGCGAAGGATAGACCTTAGAGAGATTGATGAGGAGGAAGAAGAGTATTTTGAAGAGAAGTGTGTACGAGTCCCCAAAGCATCCGACTATGGAGGAGGAAGAAGAGTATTTTGAAGAGGAGTGTGTACGAGTCCCCAAAGCATCCGACCATGTGAAGTGTCGGATTCCAAGTTTCAATAGATTTGGGAATGCTGACGAGTATCTGGATTAGAAAGAGAAGGTAGATTGTGTATTTGATTACTATTAATATGAGGGTTATGAGAAAGTAAGGACTACTGCTATTGAATTCTCCAAGTATGCCACCATATGGTAGAAGAATTTTCAGGCCATAAGAAGAAGAGAGAGGTACCGAAAGATTAACACCTAGCCCGAGATGAAGAGAGTGCTCAGAAACAGATTTGTGCCAGAAACATATCTCCAAGACACTTTCACTTGGCTTCGGGAGTTGAGACAAGAAGGCTGAACTGTTGATGAGTATGTTCAAGAATTCCAAATACTTATAATAAGATGCCAAGTGGCGGAACCACCAGCTCAAACAGTCTTAAGGTTTATTACTGGATTGAGAGGAAACATCTAAGACATTATGAAGCTCCAATGATTTGATATAATGGATGAAGCTATTAGGATTGCCTAGCAAGTGGAAAGGCAAAGAAGGAGCCAAGCAATGACCAGAATGTCGACTAGCTAATTAGGATAGGTAAGTTATCGAGCTCAGTCTAGTATCGAGCCGAGCAGAAGAGTTGATGTCAGAGTGAATAGAAAGGCCACCCTGAAGATGTAGTGCCAACTCGAACATATGAAAAGGGGCAAGGGTCTGGTAGGAAGACCAGCCAGATTAAGTGCTTCAAGTGTCAAGGGTTCGGACATATGGCTGCTTAGTGCCCGAACTAAAGGACGATGGTCATTAAGGGAGACATCCCAAAGTTAAAAGTAGAGAATACGGATGAGGAACTCGAGGAGGAGGAGGTTCCTATCGAGAAAGAAAATGCCAAGAAAGAACTGATTGAGGGGAACGTATTTCCTAAGGATTTAGACCAGTTACTCATGGTTGTTCGGCGTGTTATGAGCATGGAACCCTCACAAGAGGAGGAGTAGAGAGAAAATTTGTTTCATACCACCTGCAAAGTGAATGATCAAATGTGTCCTCTCATTATAGATAGTGGAAGTTGAACCAATGTGGTATCGACTGATCTTGTTTCAAAATTGAAGTTGCCGACTGCTGCACATCTTAGGCTATATAAGTTGCACTGGTTAAGTGAGAAAGGAGCATTACATGTCACTCGGTAAATAATGCTACCGATTACTATAGGGAATTACTCTGACCAAATCCTTTGCGACATGCTACCTATGTGCGCTTCCTACGTGTTGCTGGGTAGGCCGTGGTTATTTGATAGGATAATTATAAATGACGGTTACAGGAATACGTATATGTTAGACAAGGATGACTGGAAGATTACCCTGAATCCGATGCCACTGAGAGAAGTTCAAAAGCTACAGACGAAACTCTCTTGTAGATAAAAGAAAGCTCTAGTGATGAGTAGAGCTGAGCTCCGAGAAGCCATCAATGTTAACGAATTGACCCTATTGTTGATTAGGCGACTATTGGAAATGAAGGAGCAGGATAAGCTTCCCTAAGAAATCAAAGGATTGCTAAATGACTATGCCGACCTGTTCCTAGAATAGTTACTTGAAGGGTTGCCCTCAACTCAAGGCATAAAGTACTGCATTAACTTAGTACCTGGTGCTGAACTATCGAATAAGCCAACTTATTAGATGAACCTCGAGCATGCTTTTGAACTCCAACATTAAGTCAATGAATTGCTAGGGAGAAGTTATGTGAGATAGAGTCTTAGCCCTTATGTTGTGCCTGTACTTCTAGTATTGAAGAAGGATGGAACTTGGAGGATGTGTGTTGATAGCCAAGCTGTGAACAAAATCATGATCAAATACAGGTATTCGATCCCGTGGCTAGTGTTGGATGAGTTGAGTGGAGCCAAGATTTTCAATAAGATTGATCTCAAGTTTGGATACCATCAAATTCACATGAGGTTAGGAGACAAGTAGAAGACTGCGTTCAAGACTCAACATGGACTTTATGAGTAGATGGTTATGCCCTTCAGCTTGTCTAATGCTTTAAGCACTTTCATGAGACTTATGAACCATGTACTGAGACATCTCATCGAAAAGTGTGTCATGGTATATTTTGATGACATCCTGGTCTACAATGTTGACATGCTAAGTCACTGTGAACATCTTAGAGCAGTCTTGGACATCCTTCGTGTCAAGTGATTATTCGGCAACTTAAAGAAATGTTGCTTCTACCAGGTGTATTCTTAGGGTATGTAGTCAGTAAAGGAGGTTTACGAGTTGATGATGAGAAAATCAAAGCAATTGTTGAGTGGTTAACTCCTACTACTTATGCCGATGTAAGAAGTTTCTATAAACTGGCTTTGTTTTATAGAAGGTTTATTAGGAACTTTAGCACCATCACCATGCTACTTACCGAGCTAATAAAGGACATTGACTTCTAATGGGGAGAAAGGGAGGAGAGAATTTTTGCCCACATAAAAGAAAGATTGATCTCCGCCTCAGTGTTAATACTACCTGACTTTGACAAAATTTTTGAGCTAAAATGCGACGTATTGGGTGTTGGAATAGGTATTGTCATGATATAGGAAGGTCGACCAATTGCCTTCCACAGTGAGAAGCTCCGAAGACCACAATTGAAGTGTATGATAAGGAACTTTTAGCATTGATTCGAGTAATGTAAGTATGGCAACATTACTTACTACCGAGAGAATTTGTCATATATACTAACCATGAATCACTGAGGTACCTCTGAAGTTAGACTAACTTGTTGAAGTGGCAAGTGAGGTGGGTTGAATTCCTTGAAGGATTCAATTTTGTGATAAAGTACAAGCAAGAAAAGTGTAACGTTGTTGTAGATGCTCTTTCGAAAAGGCATGCGCTCTTATCAAAACTTCAGACCAGACTATTTGGTTTTGCGAGTATCAAACAACAGTACTCTAGGGATCTACACTTTAGATCCATAATTTCGCGATGCGTCGATGGGAGGATAGTGGACGAGTATTATATGGAAGATGGCTATTTGTTTTGAGGAGGGAGACTGTGTGTGCTAACTTGTTCCTTACAGGAATTATTAATTAGAGAAGCTCACAGCGGAGGGCTCTTTAGACACTTTGGAGAGAGGAGGACATGTGAACTATTGAATGGCCGATTCTTTTGGTCAAGAATATGAAGAGATGTGCATCGAGTTATGGAAAGCTGTACAGTGTGTAAAAAGGCCAAGTACCGAGTCGAACAAGGGAAAGGAATGCCCTTACCTGTTCTAACGAAGCCGTAGATTGAACTAAGTATGGGCTTTGTTCTCGGATTGCCGCGAACTGCTCGAGGTAAAGATTTTGTAATGGTTATCGTAGATTGGTTTAGTAAGATGGCATACTTCATGCCCTACACTAAAACTAATGATGCTTAGGCTATTGCTTCTCTTTTCTTATAGGAGATTGTGTGGATACATAGTGTACCAAGGAGTGTAGTCTCCAAAAAGGAGCTGAAGTTCTTGAGCCATTTCTAGACTACCCTATGGTATTGGCTGAGAACCAAATTATTCTTCAATACCTCATGTTACTCCCAAACTGATGGCCAAACAAAGGTGGTTAATCGTACTTTGGGGTCACTGCTCTAAGCTGCAATAGGCAAGAACTTGGCTGATTGGGACGTCTGTTTGCTAGTGGTTAAATTTGCCTATAACTGAACTGTACATGATACTACTAAGTAGACTCCCTTCAAGGTGGTCTATAGATTCAATCCCGAGTTACCCTTCAACCACGCCTTTATACCAGTACCCGCGCAAGAGGACCTTAACGCCTTAGCCAGAGCACAATCTCTTCGGCACATCTATGATAAGGTTACTCAACATATTGACCAAACTGTTAGAAGGATGTGAGAAAGGACTAAGGGCAGGTCAGCCAAAAAATTTCAGCTAGGAGACTTAGTATAGCTACACCTCAGTAAGGAATGATTCCCGAACAAGAGGAAGAATAAATTATCTACAAGAGTGGAAGGGCCTTTTAGAATCCTTCAAAAAATCAGTAACAATGCCTACAGGTTAGAACTACTTGAGGATTATGGGGTTTTTTATGCTTTCAACATTACTGACCCCAGTCTATATCACTCTGATAGAGAATTGAGTAAACACTATTTAGATTTGATCCAAAATCCAAAACAACCTAAAGGGAGTAATGAGAATCAAGCTACGAGACCTCTGACTCGCAGTCGAGCCCGAGGACTAGAGGGGTTAGTATGATGAATCCTTATGTTCCAACCAAGCCTTACCAAAGTCGAAGACTTCCTTACCAAGTCACCTTTAATGTTGTGTAGTATGACCGCCCATTATTCTGTGTTGTGCCGAGTTGATGATTACTCTCATCATCTTTGTCGAGATGACCAATCATTAGGCATCATCCTTACCAAGAAACTGAAAGATAGAGAATCCAAACTAACAAGATCATCCTTACTCAAACAAGCCCACCTATTCATACTTTTTGTTCGCATCCCCTAACAACCTTGCCAATATATCATCGCCACTTGTACAGTATCGTAAAGAGAATCTATAGCACCGATGATTGTTTTCCTTATATATTTATTTTTATCCTTTTGTATCATGTCTATTGCTTCTTTAGTAAATGTCCTTATTGTCTTTTCCCTTTTGGACAAGTTGTCCTAACTTATGGGTATAATTACCCTTATACTTGTAGCTGTAACTCATCAGATTACCTTTAATAAATTCTAACATTGTGGTCCACGCAATAAATTATAGAGAAAAAATTTAACAAACATGTAACATACTTAACTATACTTGACTTGGACCCACCACTAAGACAATTCCATAAATATTACTACAACAAATGCAACTAATAGTGACCCAAATATTACTATTACTCGACTTGATAACCCAGTACAAATAATATAATACTACAATTACTAAGAATACGGATAACGTACTATACCATAGAGTGATGGTTAATAGGAATGTTCCAACCATGAATCAAACTTTGAAGAACACTAACATGCATATCTTCCCAAAGCTCTAATACCAAGATGATATGGTAGCGGGTCTCGAACCAAGAATGAGGCAAATGAGGCTCAGGTAGGAATGAGAAGTAGAAAGTTAAAATGGGAGGTTTGATGGTGGATGTGTATGGATATTGCGCATCAAGACACAAACACAATCAAGGGTTGAGCTCGAAATAGGGTTTGATATGACTCACAAACACTAAATGTGACTCACTAACTCACTCAAATGAAGGGGTTCACCTCAATCTTAAGGACAAGATTGATCAGAACACGAGAGAGATTAAAGAGTAAAGCACACTCAATAATCCGACAAAGGTAAGCTCGTAAGAGCTTAAGAATGACCTTGCTCGAAAGAGGAAAGTTGCAAGTGTATAAATATTCTTCACTATCTATTGTTTGATGACATCTATTTGCTAATTAAAAATGTTGGTATTTATAGCAAGTCCTAAACGCTAATAGCAAAACTATAAATAATGTACAAGGCCTTAAACCCTAAAGAATAGGCCCATACTTAAAAATAAAAAAGATATGTACAAGAATACACAACTGTACATTTAACAGAAGAAATCGGCATATAGTCATTTGGCCTATCTTGGAAGGAGCAGGATCCGAACTGGGCGAAGTTGGTAGTTGGATGTCTAGGATCCAAAAGGAGTCCCTAAAGTTTTATAGTGCTTAGCGAAGATACTAAAAAGGTCATCCTACAGTTGCCAAGTACTAGAATTAATTAGCACTAGTCTCTTCATGCCATGCTGAATGGATCTTTGACCTTGAGTCCTTAGCCATGTAGTCTCTCAGCTTCTCAACAGACGACAGACTTGATGCTAAGTGGCTTATTTTCTTCCTCTCAGTCTTTTGGTATTAGCTAGACCTTGACAAAAGCTATTTGGCCTCAGCTTTGAACAATTCGGCCTTGGGTTAGAACGGGTTGGCTTTAACTTCTAGCAAGTTGGTGTCGGCTTAGGATAGGTCAGCCTCGGCTTGGAGATAGTTGTAGGTCGATTCCTATCACATATGGTTCTTGTTTGTGCGAAGGAGAAATTCCAATATGATCTTTTTTGAAGTTAAGTTCTAACATAAATTTGTGAAGCAAAGTTCAAATTTTGATGTATTCCAATTCTTTTGTTGATTTAGTTATGATTCTGTAGTTAGTTAATTAAGGATGTAATTATAAATCAGTATTTAAGAAGAGGATATGCGAACCTTTCATGTGTATGGAAGCTTGTATGTAGATGCTAGTTAGAAGAAAGTAAATGCTAATGTAATTCTCCTTTGCTATTGAGTAAAGTTTCAAAGTTTACTTTTCTAAGGTAACTTCAAATTTTGACGTATGTTTATGGAATCATAAGCTGAGATTTGAAGAATATGATTTGAAATGAAGTTAAAAGTACTTTGAGATGAATATATGAGAATTTACACGAGCAAGTCAAGCACTAGGAAGTGGAAATTTGAAGGATATAAAAGATAAGAAGTATATGGTTTTAAATGATGTTAATGTATTAGAATTTGTATCTGTGGAGATTGGTTTAAGCATAGGGATCATAGGTAAGTAGAATTTAAATATGATATTTAATAGGGAAAACTTTTTTTTTTATTTATTAATTAAGAGATATAGTGACGTTCTAGGAACATCGATGCTATTATGATATAGGTATGAATAGAGGTGATCTGATAATTACAAGTATTGATTTGTACTTGATTCCTAATAAGTAGAGACTTTGACATTACGAAGAATACTTCAATTTATTTTGTAAAATACATGATACATTTGAGATGAATGATTTTTGGATTTTAGAATCCCAACGGAAGACTTATTAACAATAACTATATGACACTAGGTCGATAAGAAATAATTCTTTCAGAAGGTAGTTCAATGACTTGCATATGTTAAGTCCTAGAGCTGAATAGAGGAATTTGTATTTACTTAGGAACATCTCACTAATATTACTTGTGTAGGAGAACATACTTATCACATGTGTTATATGAATGTCAGGAAAAGTTGATCAAAATATACATTATGGAACTTTTATGATAGTAGCAAAACAAGAGATCCTCATTAGAAGGAGTTAATTGAGATTGAATTATATACTTATTTACAGGTCTTATATGATTGAGTGTAAGGTAAACAATCACTTATGGAAGAGAGTTATTTGGTTAGTGAAGTAATGAGATACCTAAGGAATGATTAGAGAATGTAATTTAAAGTAATTTATTTTTAAGTATTCTTATACCTTAAAACCTATCAAGGGTGAACTTCTATCACTTTTGGCTGATGATAGACCCAACCTAAGTTAAATGGATGATAATTACAAAATAATAAGGGAAGTTATCATAGTACTTATGGGCCAATGAGAATATCTTAATATTAGAGTACAATGAGAAGAGTACTAAGAGTTTTGATTCTAAGGGATACTTAACCTTTTGAATTTGTTCAAATGAAGTGATGCCTTTAGATGAGATAGAAAAAAAAAAATTACTTTAACCAAAGATTGAATAGCCTAAATCGAGTTGGGTTAGAAGTATTTAGAATTCCTATGTATTGATAGGATATATAAAAACAATCAAGTTGGGAAGTTAGATTTTGATAAGACTTAAGGACGCTGAGATTTAGATATGTTAATAATTTTGTCAATATTTAAGAAGAAACTTAAAAAGAGTACTTCTAAAATAATTTGGAAAATGATAGTAGGACCTATTGATACTTCATTCTCACTCGAACCAAGGCCTAATGAGTGAAGCCCATCACAAGATGGACCCAGTAGACACCTAAGTGAGTAGCAGTCCTACGATTCTCTCGTGAGTTTGTGAGGTTGCACCAACGAAGAATGCCAACCAAGGTTGAGCTAGTCCCTCTCATCGTAACACACTTAGTGAGCTAAATAATGAATGTTCGAGCAAATCAATGCCTAACCAATGAGCCAATGCTCGCCGATCATCCAAGGAAAGCCTGAGGCTTAATTCCTTCCATTGAGCATCAGTTGATCCTTGATGAGTGTCTCGACCTGGCTTTTGTCTTTAGCGACTACAACCTACTGTAACCTATTAATGAGTGTTTGACATTCGTAGAACGACTGACGCACAAAGTATCTCTATCCTTGCCAAATCACTAAGCTGTAGATTTGGTAGTTTGGTTAGCCATGGCATGCCACTCGTAGTGAAGCTCTATCACCTACTGTGAAGCGAATTGTCTGCTGTTGACCGATATGAGCAAACCCCCTATTGCCATGTGTCTAAGTAAATCACATAAAAGGTGCTAGGTAGCAATAAGTAAGAAGATCGAACCTATCTCTCTCGAATCCCTTTCTTTCTCTTATTAATGGTACCTTCTCAAACTTCTTCTCCTCTCTCTCCTTAAAGTAGAGAAGTTGAAGATATATACACACATATTAGGTGTTCATAGTCTACTAGGTCTTCAGTGCTCACCTTCCCTTTCCTTGGTCTTCCTTATTGACTTGAGCATCGGAGGGCCCTTATAGCCTTGCTTACAGGAGGCTTTTTTACAGATGTCGAGAAGTAAGAGGTGAAGCCCAGTCCAATCCAACCCTACATATCTTAGTTGGTCTCTATTCAATCAAAATTTTGGTGCCTACCATTTTAGGTCACTACAACGGCAATCACTAAAAGCAAAAATAATAACTTACAAGCTTTCCCTATGGAAGACACCAATACCTCCCAACAAGGTATAGGCAATCATTCTCTTCCACCTTAAAATGAAAACACTGAAGTCTAAGAGCTCAGGTTACTCATCTAACAAATGTTGGAAAAAAATAGAAAATACCACAAATCCATTGCAGCTTTATACAAAGATGTAACATTACTTAAGAATGCATCTCAAAAGCATCCAAACGGGGAAGTGACAGTTGAGTCCTCCTTACAGTTGAGCAAAAATGACGAACAATGCAATGTGCATCCAAAGGGCTCACGCGAACACATTCAACACAATCATCAACCATACGAAAACTTGTGAGAATAACTTAACTACAACTGCAATAAAACACACGTAGAGGGGGAGTGCATAGTGACAAGTAAATCAATCGATAGCCTATCATTGAGGCCATCACCAAAAGACTATGAAGACACGAACATAGATGAGCTCAATGAGCACATCTACCACACTTCCAATGTGTGTGATCAAATTGTCCACATAAGTGTTACGCTCTACACCGACAAAGAGCCCTTTCATCTCTTTAATCCTCAAGGAAACACTATCCATTGATGTGAGGCTACCATATCTCAACACCTATGAAGGTACTATGAATCCAAATGACCACCTTGTCCACTTTCAGACAATGATAAGCCTTTATAACTTCTTAGATGCCATCATGTGCAAGGCCTTCCCTCGTATACTAGTAAAATCTACCTTGCTTTAGTTCAACACCCTTCTTAAGGTGTCAATCACTTGATTTGATGACCTAGGAAGCAAGTTCCAACAACACTTCCTTAGCTCCCGAGTCCCACAACGAGATTCCTCCATCCTCTATAATGTCAGGTAGCACCGCAATGAAAGCTTACAAGTGTATCTCAAGTGCTTCAATTGAATGAAGTTGTAAGTTTCTAAGTTAGACATAAGGATAGTTATACAGGCACTCCTAATAGGTATAGATCCAAATGGAAGGCTCTTCATTGCAGTATCTTTGGATAAGCCTAAATCTTTAAACAAATTCATAAAAGTTGTTAAGAAATACATAGCTTAAGAGGACCTTATCAGAGCCTAATTCAAGGTGGAGAATAATACCCATATCTCAGCAAAAGACCATTTGGGACCTCACAACCTTAAACCACAACCCCCCTCTTGAGAAAAGTGTGACAAGCAAAGATGCAAGTTCCAAGACTATACCTTGTACGCATCCTTAACCTAACCACTTAGTGAGATCATGTATCAAGTCTGAGAGCAACTTCTAAGAGCCCTAAGCATCCACAAGATGCCAGAAGCAATGAACTCAAGCAAATACTGCAACTACCATAAAACACATGGACACAACACCGATGAGTGTCCCTATCTCATGAATGTTGTCAAAGGTCTTATTTGTAAAGGCCGCACGACCACTTTGTTGCACATGAGAAAAATCAAATCCAGTGTTCCACCCAATGTTACCGATGGATAACCAACAACAAACCACATCATTAACGAGGCAATCCCCTTACAAATGAACAAAATCGAAGAGGATGACGTAGTCAAGTCAATACCGTGTTTGATGGACCCAACCTCCTTTTTGACGACACCACCCTTACTCCCAAAAGAACTACTAAAGTATAATAGCAACTAGTCATTAAAACGATAGAAGTAGCCATAGAGCCCTCCTCGATAGATTCCCTTATGAAGTACTTTAAGATTAAGGCACTACTTGAGGAGCGAGTTGAGGTGAAGAAGCTAGACTACGCCACAACCATCCATACACTGATTGATAATGTACTCTACAGATGGGGACATAGTACTCTACTCTTCAAATGCCTCCGAACAGAAGAGGGTACTTGGGTACTAGAGGAGCTCTACGTAGGGATTTGCAATAATCACATCCAATTGTAAGTACTAATTGATGATGTACCAATGAGCAGATGCTCGTTGATCATTTAGGGTAAGCTCAAGGTTTAACTCCTTCCATCGAGCATCGGTTAATCCTCAATGATTATCTGAGCTCAGCTTTTGTCTTTAATGACTATAACCCACTACAATTCATTAATGAGCATTTGACATCCATAGTACAGTCGGCATGCTAAGTATCTCTACCGCTGCCAAACCATTGAGCTATAGATTTTGTGGCTTAGTTAGTTATGGCATGCCACTTATAATGAAGCTTTGTCACCCACCACGAAGCATACTATTTGTTGGTGATCAATATGAGCGAACCCCAATAGCTATGTGTCCAGGTAAATCACATAAATAGTGCTAAGCACCAATAAGCAAGAAGAACAGACCTATCTCTCTCAAATCCCTTTCTCTTATTATTCTCACCTTCTTAGGCTTCTTCTCCTCCCTTTCCTTAGAGAAGAGAAGTTGAAGACACATACACATACGTAAACACACTAAGTAGACATAGTCCACTAAGTCTTTAGTGCTCACCTTCCCTTTTCGTTAGTCCTCCTTGCAGACTTAAGCATCAGAGGGCTCTCATGGCCTTGCTTACAAAGGGCTTTTTTGCAGGCATTGAGGAGCAGAAGGTGAAGCCAAGTCTAATTTGACCCCACATATCTTAGTTAGTCTCTACTTGATCAACAGGACCAATGTTAGTGAATGGGGATTACTAATAAACTATGACATATGAACCCCTCCTACTTGAAGTTGAAATCAGAATTTACTCTAGTAGAACCATAATTAAATATGTTGAAAATTCCTTCTTATAAAGATGTTATGCACTGTAACATGTACAGAGATAAGGATTAAGAATATGATGAACCGCAAAGTTAAGGCTTTAATAAGATTTTAAGAAGTAGGAGCTAAGTGGAGATTTAAGGCATGATTAGGAGTTTGAATCTAGCCAGCTTAAAAAGAGAGAATAAGTTATGGCCAACGAGCAATTTTCATGAAAGTAAATTTTAAGGAAAAACAAGATTAAGAAATGCTCGAACACTTAGTAAACTTGAATAATTCTTGAGAGTTATACTTTGGAAACAATAAGTGGATGATCTTAATAAACATATAAGATTAGGATCAAGAAAAAGATGTATGGAACCACGTTTAGAGAGATGGCAATTAATTGATGATAGAGAAGGTTACCATAAGATAATGGGTAAAGATAATCGAAACAAACTGGAATGATTCATAGGAATAAAGGAGTAATAATTTGGCGTAGCAAGAAGAGGTTGTGGAATAAATGATGAGGTTGTACACTTTCTAGTTGATCATGAAGGTAAGAAAAGGAGTAAGCAAATGTTACAAGATTGGAATATGATGGTTGAATTGCTATAATTCCCAAATATACCTTGAGTACATGTGAATATGTAAGGCAAGGATAGCAAATTTGTAAATTCCTATGTTTCCCTTACAAAATCTATTAAAAGTCATGTATCTTCTTCTATGGGTCCTTTGTCTTTAAGTTGATTCAAACATATCGTGTCAGTCATTAAAACCAATCAATATCTTAGCAATCTCAAATTTGTGTCAGTTTCAAGTCAAATTCATCTATCGAGTCAATTTTTTTTCCTTCTAAGTATGTTGTAAAAGGATTGCGATTTTACAAACTCAATGTTGTGATTTTATATGTTGATTGTATGAGTGCCTAAACTCTAAACTATGAAGGCAAGGGAATTTTGAAGAAGAAAAGAGGTAATTGGACATTGTTAAGAATACATAATAAGAAGCAACCCAATCAATGTGATAGATGATCAGATTCAGGGGTTAATAAGGTGAGATAGGAAACAAATATATGAAATAAAATATGTACAAGTGGTAAACATTGAGTTGATTGATTTGTGGTGGTGAAATTATACCTAGATAGAAGGACAAGAGAGATAAAAAATTTTAGTATCTAAGAACCTTTAGTTGGGAAGATTTAAGGCATTGTTTCAAAAATACTTGAACCAAAAGTTAAGAGGATATGTTACTTTAGAGACTAGTTCAAAAAGTACAAAAAGTAAGCATTGAATAAGGAATGAAATGGAATTCTGTAGATTTATTAATATTAAGGTGATCTATGCAATAACAGATTAATTTGTGGTATCATTATAACTTATGCTATGGCAATAGATAGTAAATAGACAATGGGGATCAATGATATAAAATAAATACTTAAGGATATTTGGTCGGGAAAGTTAAATGTGACATGTAGATTTGCTTTACCCATGAGTTTATTAGAATATCATGAAGTATGCTATATGGTGGTAATATGTAAACTCATGAAGAATTTAAACACAGTATTAAGGCTAAACTAATGGACCTACAATAAGATTATATACTGAAGCAATTATATATGCAATTACTAGATAAATAAATCTCCAAAAATCAAGAAAATCAAAACATAAAGTATGTAAAAATACAAAAAGGAGATAACCTTAAGTTGAACTGATTGACAATAAAGCTGATAGACCTACAAGAGGATTATATAGGATAAGAGAAACCTATTTAGATACTTGATTGATAGATTCAAAGACTACAAAAGTTGGGACATAGTTGCTCTGGAGATTAAGTTGATGATGTACCTTTTATCATGATTAATGATATGTTGATGAATATTGAAGTATTTAGATGTGGAATAAGTAAGATGGATAATTGAAGTTTTGATAACAAAACTTGTTTGAAAGGGAGTGGAAATGTGATTGCTATAATTTTGCATAATCATTCTAAGCGAGTAATTTAGTGTATAAATGAAAGTTATCCAGTTATATTTCACAAATAAGCTCTAAGAGTTAGTCGATGACACCCCATAGATTTAAATTGTGGAAATATAATAATATAATGATAGTATAACCAATAATAGTTAATTTTAGTAATTTATATTATATTAAAATTTATTGCTGTAAATGCTCGATTTAGGTAATGAAAATTTGCTAAACCGTAGATATAAAATAATGGGACTATAAAATTATAGAATGACATATAATAATACAAGAAAGTGGAGTATGCTCCTTGAGTATAGTTATTGTATATAAATATATACCCAAATTTACTTAAAATATTTGAAATTATATAAAACTAACTAAAATAATTAGTAAAAGTAGTAAAAGTCATTAAAAATTATTAAGGAAAGCAAATCCAAAGAGTGAAGGTGTGGCAAAAGGCCTAAACAAGTGTTAGTTGAAAACCTTTATGTAAGGACACTTAACAAGTAACTTTAGGAAGATATATATAAGGTTAGGAGAGAGAAAATACTCCATTTGATCCATGAAAACTTTGGAAAAAAATTCTAAATACTCTCTTCTTTAGAGTTTTAGAGTTTTAAGAAAAATTTGAGAAGGTGGAACAAGTTTGCTGGCAAAATTCTATAGAAATTAGATCAAAATAGCGAAGACTGAGTAAGATTGTGAAGTAGGAGCTTACGCGTGATCTAGGTGCAAACCACTACCATTACCCAACAACGGTGGTAGCGGCTAGGAGAGCCAATAAAGGGGTGGCTAGAGATGGTGGCCGGATAGTAAACTTCCAATGAGTTGTAATTTTAGTCCGATTTTCTCTAATTTTGTAAAAATATTAAACTAACTCCAAAAATTATGAGAAGAATTATTTTGAAGTATTTTTACATTTACTTTTGAAAGAAAATATTGAATTGTAAAAATTTTAAGTCGATTTATAACATCCTTAAAAAATCACTCAAAAGCAAGCAAATTTCGATGTCATTTTACATACCCCTACTATTGTTGTTTTGAAGCCAAACTTTTTTTGAAACCATTCTATATTGCATGTAAGAATTTCATAAAAAGATTTCAACTAAAAATATTTTCTCTGATTTTAAGGGATTTTAAGCCTCCAAATTTGATGAAAAATGCTATTTTCCAAAAATTAAGTGTAATTAATTTTGGAAAAATAACATGCAATAGATCTAGAAGTTTGTTTGTAATATACGTCATCTTAGAGAGAAATCTACAGTTGGAAAGATTACATTGGATTGGAGATATACATAGGTCATTAGTTGTGATCTAATGTATTAAGGTGAAAATATGAAGATTTTGAAGTTGGGGTAATATGAGGATCATGGGTATGATGAACTTGTTGTATGGTCATAATTTTCCATATTTGTAAACTATAATAAGGTACTAGAGCAAGTTACACTATGTAAACATGTAAAATTGAATATGTTTAGAGGGTTCTTTAGAGGGTTAATTTGGTAAAGAATGACTTAAAATTCTTAGGTTAGATACTCAATCAAAAAATTAGTTGGTGCAAAGATCTTAATTATAGCAATGTTAAAGTCTTGGTAAGGACGTTAGTTGGTAAATGAGGCGTAGTTGTAATGACTTTAGATACATGTTTGGAAGGTTGGTGGATGAAAGGATTTCAATTCTAAATATGTTGAACCCTCGTTCGGAAAGTTATCTGGTGAAAGAAGTATGGTTGTAATGATTTCAAAGATATAGTTAGGTGGTTGGTGGAATTAGAAGGTTTTAAATGAAATCACTTCAAAGACATCTTTTGAGGGTTGGTCTGTAAAGAGGAGGCTTATTCTCTAGTTCAAAGAGTTGATCAAAAAGTTGGATGGTAGGAGGAACTTAACTATATGCCCATCAAAGATTTGTTTAGGATGTCTTTGGTAAAGGAAATATAGCTAAAAGGGCTTTAGGGACTTGATTTGACAATTGATTGGTATGGAATGCCTAGGAGAGATGATTTTAGAAGCTTGTTCAGAGGGTTGATTGGAGTAAGGAATACAATTGAGATAACTTCAGAAGACTTGGTTAGAAGGTTACTAGTCTAAAAATACTTATCTGGAGACTTTATTAGAGGGTTCTAAGACCAAAATTTGGTATTAAGCAAGCTTTCAAAACCTAGTTTAGAGACTTTAATAGCAAGTAGGAACTCAATACGATACTCTCACAACTTGCTAAAGATAAGTGATAACCACACTTAAATTATAAAAATGAACTTATTTAACTTTATATTTAGTAAAACTAAAGTAATTATATTAACTATTTAGGGAACAATTGAAGCAGATGAGATCAATCATAAATACCATAAAGTGTCACATGTCCAAGTAAGTAGGATTAGTGCTTCATTGCACTTTAAAGAATTACTTAAGAATAATTGGAGCCTTTAATATGCGACTTGCTTGTGATTGTAAATTAGTGGCTTTTACGTGTATAGTATATGTGCTTAAATATTATTTTGCTATTTGGAGTGTTGGATTTTATATATTGGTTGCTTTATGATGTTACTTAATTGAATTATGTGAAATTGATTGATCATCGTAGGAAGCGAATTAACTCAAACTCAACTTAATTTCTAATCAAATATGCATCGTAAGCCACTAGAGGAAATTATTAGGATTCTTGTACCAAACATAGAGCCTTCGATGAGGATAATTAAAATAGTCCTTTCTCCACCCTTAGTCAAACTAAGTGATAAGAGAGGAAGTCATAGTAAAATTGAGAACCATGGTTTGAAAGTAGTCTCAAGTGAAGCGTGATCTCCATTACACAAGTCTTAGTTTGGTTTCGATTTATGAGTACAAAACGTTAAATTTCTCAACTCAAATTAGAGTGAGTGCAATTTCTCATATCTTGCGACGGATTGAATAATGTTGTGCAATGGCACTTGCTTGTACATGTATAGTATCTAATTAAACTTGCTTGAAACCCCTAATTGCTCTATGTTAGATATATGCTACTTTCTCTATCCTACTTACCGAGCAAGTTATCGCTTATTCCCTTATAACTATTTTACAGGTTTCTAGTAAAGTTACCTACACTACTCTAAGTTCTAAAAAATTAGAGAACGGGGTTAGAGAGTGAGATTCAAGACTAATTGGCTGAATTCTTATTTAACCGTTGGTTTTACGAACATAACTAATAGAGTCTCCATTGGTGATGCTTTAGTTTTTAACTTTTGATATTGATATTATATTCTATAAACCTATGAACTTTTATAAATCTTTTACTAATCGCTTCCTTTTTTTAGATCAATTAAATTCTTGAAACATTTTGTTAAAAATTGAGATTTTGTACTCTATATGATTTATGAAGCTTGATTTTCTCGCACCTTTGAGCTACAAAGATTTTTTTTAGAAGCTATTTTATTTTTAAAAAAAGAAACCCATAAGTTGATATTAATTAAATTTAGAATTAGGTAGCTCAAAGTAGTGGAGTGATAAACACCTCATGTAAAATATAACTATTTGATGAAAGTGTTTGCGTATGAATCAGCAAGTGTATTGAATCGTGGAAGTAGCATCAATAGCGAGTCAAGGTTGTATTCCATGAGAAGTTAGGTACTAAGTACTAAATCAATTGAGTTTCTCTCTAAGCTAAGGTATCAATAATTAAACTAAACTATCAATAATTAAACTAAAAGAGAGTAAAAACTAAATAATAAGGTGAACACTAAATCGAATGTCTTAGCTATATTATGAGGGTCCCGGGTTTACAAGATAAAAAGAGATTTTAGGATTTGCAAATCTATTCTAATTTAAATCGATGTGATCATTTAAATCGATATTTAAAATTAACTAAACGGGATTTAACTAAACTTATTAAAACTTACTTATCTCTTGGAGTAGCAAAATTTCAATTATAGCATAAATCCACTCGTTAAGGCAATTCGTCTATAATTATTAAATAAATAGTAATCCGCTCATACTGGAATTATTATTCTAGTTACAAATATGATTTGAGCACATCTTCATGACCTAAATCATATTTCCAACTGCATTAAGTATGTGAGTTCATAAATTTAATTAAAACCTGCATATCCTTATAACAAGCTTTTTCAAAAAATCAAGCCATGTCCATCACGAATTAACGAAATCCTCTCGAATATCTTATAACTTTATTTAACTAAAAAGTGATTGTCAAATATTAAATAACTAGATGATGAATGTAATAGCAAAATACTCAGACACTCAATAACGATATCCAAATAAATCGTAAAACACATCAATCTATCAAATCCATTAATGCAAAACCTGACAAATATTAACTTAATCTCATTTCTTTCATAACATGAATATATCAAAATATAAGACAAATAAAATCACAAAGGAATAGAAAACACCTATAATTGAGTATTTTCAATTTCATCTCTCAACATTAAATTGGCGTATTTTAAAATATCTCAAAACCCGAGATAGTCCTAAAGTGTATTAGAACAATGGATTTAATGCCTTGAAATTAAAGTTAACATTATAAAATTAATAAGGAAATAAATCATTGTAGAATGCTATTTCAAAAAGAAATTGGAAAACTAAAACTACTTTCTTTCTCTTGGTAAGCTGCTGTTTTTCTTATTCTTTGAATTCGGCTCTCCCTTTTTTCGACCAAGCTCTCTTCTTTTTATTCATGCTACTCGTCCTCTGTCCTTTCCCTATCGGGAACATGGGCTCTTGTTTTGTTTTGTTAACAAATGGATAGGCCACAAAAGAAGACAAAATCCACCAATGAGAACATGTCTGCAAATGTGGTGTCAACTCCATATGCTACGAAATTATTTCCAAATAAAGGTTACTGGACTTTTCTGTAATATTGCTGTGATGCTTTGCCAATTTCTTTCCACGTAGGCCATTGAATATGACAATGGGCTGACATCTGCTTTCCATATTGGCTTGTACATTTGATAAGCATGAAATGAACATCTGAGTTCAGAATATCTCGCATGAACGTGCTATGCATAACACCATTTTAATTCCAGGCAAATCAAAATATATAACTCCAGTTGTTGCTTCTTTTCTTTCTTTCTTTCTTTCTTTTTTTTTTTTTTTTAACTTTAAATCAGCTGCTGTGTACGCGCATATTTTGATGTTCTGTCTCGAACTGACGGAGTTGCGCGGGTTGCCGTTCGTATGGACAGGAGATGGAGTTGTTCGAGTGAAATTCAGCAGCTGCTCGGCCTTGTGTTGTTTGAGGCCCTCGGCTGCTGCGTGGAGTTGCTGTGATGTTTTTTGAATGCCATGAGCTGCTGCAAGTTGGAGCTCTTTGCTGTTCACGTGCTGCTGCTGCTGCTGAAGTTATTTGGAATTCTCGGCCAGTTGCTGTTCTGCTACAGGGAGCAACTCATGTTGCTCTAGAAGTGGGTGCCTCGGTTGCCGTTCAAGTGCAGCTAATTTGTGTGCCTAAGGTGGAGAGTTGGAGTTGCTGGTCATTATGGAAACCCATGGCCTGCAATACATAAAAGAAATTGAAATGAATTTCCTATCACATTGAGGATAACGACTCAGTTTTGCTACACATCATGGACTGATTTAGCTTGTGAAGTAAATGGACTCCAATCCTTGCTGCTGAATCAATTGAAGAACTTCTAATCATTCGGCCTGCAGCTGAGTTAGTCAAATAGTAACATGTTTTAGCTGCTGGTCTGTTTGATCTGAAGTCCCTGCTACAACTTAATGGAGCTTCTCGGTTGTCAAGTGTAGATGTGAGGAGCTGCTGCTGTGGAAAGTAGCTCTTGGCCTGCAATAATCAGATGTGACAGGGGCTGCTATACTCGGCTGATGTGGAATGTTCTGCTGCAACTATCAAACAAAACAAAAGAAATAATAAGTCGATGTGAGCACCCACAATAAGATAAGACAAATTGATTCAAATGAATTGCAAGATAAAAAGATAAATTGGGTAATTGGAAAAATAAATGTTAGCAAATGTTGGGTCGGTTCTTATATCATTCTTTGATTCCAGCTTCATGAAATTGCATAAGAAAATTAATTATCTAAAGCCGTCATGAATGTGCTGTTATATGACATGGTGCTCTTAAAAAAAATTGAGAGTGCATGGTCCATTAAAAGAAACACAAAGATCAGCTGACAGATAGTTGCTTCCATGTGAGTTAAAGAGTTTGCAACTTAGTTCATTAATGGACTTGTTGCAGCAGCTGCTACGCAGACGGCAGCTCAATGTCATGTGAAGCTCAATATGAAGCTTCAGTGCCTATCTTCATGTGGAGTTCCTTAGTAGCTCAGTGTTTTGAATAGAGATACAACTGCTGCTCTTGGAGCTCTCGGTTGGAGCTTGTAACCGTTGGTGTGTGCTCTATTCAGTTATGACGGGCTGTAATTGAAAGTTGCAGCTACCATGTTTAGTCTTCAATCAATTGGCCATGGAATTCATCAAGTTGTGGCTACTGTGCTTGGTTGTAGAGTGCCATCAGGCTGCTGATTTTTGCTCAGTTAGTAGCTCAGCTTTGCTTGGAATTCTACAAAAGCTGTCCACGTTACCTGTCAAACAAACCAAAAGAAAGTAATGAGGTGATTTTGGGCATCCAAACAGAGATAAGGCAAGTTGGCCTCTACAAGGACTTGTATTAATAAAATGATTAGTTGAACTCTCCATCACCTTGTGTTGGAGATGCTTGGAGAAGCTCTGTTTTTAAGCCATCCTTGGCTAGGAGCTTGTTTTGTTTGCAGTTGTCACTCGATTAGTTGAGCTGCAAATGGTCATTCTCTATTGCTCTATTTGCTTCTTTTTCCTTCTAAATTAGAGCTACTGAATTCAGTTGGAAATTTGCAGGTTGCTCTCGAGGAATGCCTTGACCTACTGCTGTTCTATCTCTATTCAAGTGGCTGCTGGAGCTGTTAGTTCTCTACTCTGCTGCTGTCACAAACAAAAGACATTAACTGCTACAACTTGAACAGGCTCCTTGGAACAAGTTGAAGCTCTCAGGAGTGCGCTTGCTACTTCACAATGCTGCTGTCAACAGGAAGCTTGATCAGAGAAGCCTGTGCCTTAGCCGCTGTTTTGACCTCTTCCCAGTTTAATTCTGCAGTTGGTGATTGGCTCAAGGAGCTTGGATTCGACAGTTGTGCCTCTTAATTCCAACAAGTATTGAGCTTCTAAGATCTAAGTGAGATTGCTACACTTGACAAGAAAGAACAGTCCAGCTGTTATCTTTGCATCCAAATCAGCAACTTGGTTCTTGTCTAGTGTTGGAATGGTAATTGCTTCTATAGTCAAGATGGAGCTTAGTATTGTAGAGATGTATTAACCATTTAGAGCCTAAATCATTGATCCTTTTTCTCAATATTTATACAATTGATCCAAAACATATATTTACCAATTTTTAAGCAAAATTTACCATAAAAGTGTAATTTACATTTATGAGTGTGTGTTTTAAGTGGGATAAATGTGCAATTTTGCATATTTATCAGTTAATGACTAAAGTGGTTAATTTCTAACTTAGGTTGATTTACATGCAGAGTTGTTACGACTCCCTAGTTTATGGCATAACATAAACTTTCAAAAGTCCAACATTTTTCATAGTCAGAAGGCCTTAGATGAGGAAATGCAAGAGGTGTATGAAGCATTGTATATTTCAATTTCCACTAATCTAGGTAAATACCTTGGTTTACTTACTTTATGGGGGAAGAGCAAGTCAAAAGCCTTAGAATTTATCAAAGAAAATATTAGAGTTAAGATGAAGAGTTAGAAGAGGTGCTTATTGTCAATTGTAGGTAGGGAAATACAGATCAAGGCAGTGGTGGGGACAATTCCAAATTACACCATAAGTTGCTTTAAATTTCTAGCAAAGTGGTGTAAGGAGGTGAACTTTATGATTGCACAATATTAGTAAGGTTAGGTTAATGAGGAGAAGAAGATTCATTGGATGCGTTGGAGGAAGATGACTCTTCCAAAAGATATAGGTGGCTTGAGATTCAAAGATTTGTGCAATTTTAATTCTACCCTACTTGTTATGCTTACTTAGAAAGTGCAATCCAACACATATGACTTGTAGGTGTATATCGTGAAAGGCATATATTTTCTAAATCCTTCTTTCTTGTAAGCTTCAAGAGATTCTTATGATTCGTGTTATGGTTAAGTATTTTGCATGGAAAAGAGGTTCTTTTAGGAGGAGCCGTATGGTAAGTCATTGATGGGCAATCCATTAGAGCTACTTATGATTATTAAATTCCTTACCTACCTAGTCTAAAGCCAATGTTTGGACTACATTGATTTGATACCAAACTTTTGGTAAGCAACTTAATTATGATGAATGGGAGATCTTGGAATCTACAAGAGCTTCATTATTATTTTGAGCAGCAATCTATACAAGTAACTAGAGAGCTACCATCATCACAAATTGAGATGAGAGATCATTTGGTATGGTTGCATGACAAATATGGTGAATGCTCTATGAAATCAAGCTATTATTTCATTAGGAGCATGTCCTATTCAGCTAGCATGGATGCATCTACCATTCACTAGGTTGAGAAGTTGTTATGGAAGTTGATCTGGCATTACCTTTATGTACCTAAGGTAAAGTACTTTATGTGGCGGGCATTAAATAATGCTATCTCTTCTCAAATTAATTTATATAGAAGTCATGTTTTGGAATCACCTTTATGTAAGTTTATTGTTTTTGATGAAAATGTTGAGTACTTTATCTTGTGTTTTGAGAGGACACAATTGGTCTAGTCTACTACTTTGAGCATTAGAATTGAGCCTAAGGATGTTACTTTTATACATAAAGGATCCTTTAATGTCTCAATGGAGTAGCTTATTCAAAACAAGAATCAAAATTGTTAGTAGCCAAATTAGCACAATTCGCTAGCGCATTCGAAAAGTTATGTATAAGGGTATGTTTGACTTAAAACTATCGAGTGTAGGAATGGGGATTGAAATATGCAAACAAGTAAAGGAGGAGTTTGAGGGCTATGTGAATAAATCTATATCCTTATGTGAGCAGGCTTTAATGTTGTCTAATGAGATAGAGTGTGGTGTTGACAGTAGGATGAAAGGTGGTATTAGATGTAGTGGTAGGAATTCCTTGATGAATGCATGTCCTAGGATGGTTAGTTAGAGTCTGGTTGTTGATGGCAACAAGTAAGTGATAACATTAATTTGGCATACAACTTCTATAGTTAATTTTTATTATTTTAGATATTATTCTAGTTAATTTCGTACTATTTTGAGCTTAATTTGCTTCAATATTTTTTTTAGAGACTTTGGTAGCATTTTATGAAGTTTGGAAGATTTTTATTAAGTCTTGAGCTTAATTGATGGCAATAGGTAGGTGATAACATGAATTTGGCATACATTTTCTATAGTTAATTTGTGTTATTTTAGATATTATTCTAGTTAATTTCATACTATTTTGAGCTTAATTTGTTTAAATATTTTTTTCAGGGACTTTGGTAGCATTTTATGAAGTTTGGAAGATTTTTATTAAGTTTTGAGCTTAATTGAAGTAAAATCTTTAATCAAGGAATGAAGTGGAGAGATTTTGAGCAAGAATTTAAGTTTGGAAAAAATTACGGCTAAAGACTACAACCATAGTTCTTATCTATGTTACCTTCATCATAAAATTCTATGAAAATTTCAAGATTTCAAACAAAGTGTAAGTACATACCTAAGCTTCACAGCTACGTACCTCAACCATGGACTTGCAATGATTTTTAAATCTTTTATTGTTGTTAGGTTTTCTTTGTAATATGATGACATAAAGTTAGCATATATTTTCTATGATTAATTTGTGCTAAATTAAACATTATTCTAATCAATTTTATATAAGTTTGAGCTTAATTTGCTTAATTATTGTTTTCAAGAACTCTAGGAACATTTGAAAGGATTTTATGAAGTTTTGAACTTAATTGAAGCAAAAGTGTTGATTAATGAGCAAAGTGAATGAATTTCTACGAAGGAATGAAGTTCAGTAGAGATCACAGTCAAAGACTATGACTATGGCCCCTACTTGTAATCTTCATGACGTGGATTTCTATTGAAATTTCAAGATTGCAACAAAGTATGAGAGCACGCCTAAGCTTTACGGCCATGTACTTTAGGTGTGAACTTGTAGTGATTCTCTATTTTCGTTAAGTTTTCTTTGTAATTCTAGGTCCACTTATTATAAATAAGCATTTAGGCCTAAGATTACAGAAAGCCCTTAGAGCATAAGTTGTTGAGATATAGAGTTACCAAGAGGGCTCGTCTCTTCTTCTCTTTTTATTTTATTGTCATATTTTTATTTTAAATATCAATAAATTATTGTTGAACCCTATGTTCTATGAGTGATTTCTATTAACGCATTTTAGTCTATGATTTTGCATATTGTGATCTAATCGTATTATTTATATTTTCAACTTTAATTTAATTTACCAGTGATTGAGTTATTACTATAGTTTATTGTGAGTTTGCAAAATCATATAACATAACTAACTAACACAAATAGACAAAACTAGCTAGCTGAAACATTTAGTAGTTGGTTTTTTCATATTAGGGTAACCTAATAGTGGGATTCAAAAGTGTCATGTGATCTTACGATGCTCTACTCAAAAGCTATTCGAGTAGAGAGGATTTCAAGATTAGGAACTAGCGAGAGATGCGAGTTCCTTTAGTTTGTAATAGGAATCTCCATGGTTCAACATAACAATTTAGATTGAATAAATCACCTAAAACTAAGTAGTAAACAACAATAAGGATCTATTAAGGAAATTGTTATTTTTTATTTATTTAATTAAGCTATATAATTACTTTGTTATTTTTATTTTTTAGTTAATTGTTTTATTTGATTCTCTCTTTTTTTTTCTTTAATCTTTTATATTATTATTGTAATACTTAATTCTTATCTTTAATTTACTCTATTGAATCTTTTATTAGTTAAGTTAGGTAGTTGAATCACTCTAGGATGTTACTGCTAAAAATAATTAGATATACTCACGTGTATGGTTCCACCTTGGGATTGACACTTGAACTTATAGTCTATTTTATGTATACTATAACTTAATTAGGTGTGCTTACTTATTAGTGCGATATATGCCCGATCATAATTTCATAGATGTTTAAACCTAGAGTAACAAAAAGAGCCCCCTAAGCATAAGTTAGTAGGGTATAAAATTACGTGAAGGCTTCTCCCTCATATGTTCCTTTCTTTTAATTTCATGTATTTATTTTGAATTCTTAGCAAATTGTTGTTGAACCATAAGTTTTAGGAGGATTTTTATTAATAAAATTCAATCTATGATTTTGCATATTTGACCTAATTATATTGTTCATATTTGTCTGCTTTAATTCAATAAACCGGCGATTGAGTTATTGCTAGAGTCTATTATAGAGTTTGTAAGAGCATGCAATATGATTGATTGGCACAGTTAAGCACAACTAGCCAGTTAAAATGTTTGGTAGTTTGGTTTTTCAAGATTATGGCAAGCTAATAGTAAGATTCAATAATGTTATGCACTCCATTTAAAAACAATTCGGGTAAAGAAGGTTTCAAGATTAAGAATTAGCTAGAGACGTAAGTTTAGTTGGTTTGTAATAAGAATCTTCATATTCTAATGTAGCAATTGAGAATAACTCACTCAAAACTAGATAGTAAACAACATTAACATTTACTAAGGAATATGTTATCTTTTTATTAATTTAGTTGCTTTGTTTATTTAGCTATGGTTCTTATTTAATTATTCTTAATTACTTATTTAGTTTTCTTATTATTTTAGTTATCATTGCAATCTTAAATTTCCACCCTTAAATTATTCCATTAAATATTTTATTGTGTAGGTAATTGAATAATCTAATAGTATAATTGCTAAAAATAATTAAATACACTCTCATATATGATTCCTTATGAGATCGATACTTGAACTCATAATTTATTTTATCTATATTATAACTTGACTAGGTGTACTTAGCTAAGCCCCATTCAAGTTTTTGGCACCGTTGTCGAGGAGCCAATAAAGTTGTCTCATTACGAAGTTAGCAAAAACATTAGATTCTCTAATTATTTTAACATATTTATAATATTTCTTTCCTTACTTATTTTTGGTATCGTTCTTCCTTATATTATTACTAATTTTTGAATTTTTCTAACTTATGACCAAGTACAACAATAGTAATCTAGTAGAATTTGATTTGGAGTTTGAAAGGACAGCATGATATTTCCATAGAAGAAATTGTGAAACCGTGGATTAAGTCTTGCTGCTCATATTAAAGGAAGAGTGAGAAGATTCTAACAATGAGTAGGAAGTTAAAATTGAAAATATGGCATTGAATAATGATAACAAATGATGAAGCCAACGAAACACTCATGGAGTTTGCTAAACCCATAGTGACTGCAATTGAGTTTAGCATCATAAGGCTCACAATTCAAACAAAATTTTCGATTCAACCCAATGTCATCCAGATGGTTCAATAATACATCTAATTTGACGGATTGGTTGATGAGGTGAAAATGTCTGGAAAACATGAAGTTGATTTTGTAACTATATTAATTGCTTAAGTTGAAAATTTAAGTAAAAAGATTGATGAATTAATGAAACCCATTAATTTAGTGTAGGATGAAATTTTAAATAAAACAGAAGATGTGAATTTTATTACTAACTATTTTGTAAATAATCCTTTCAACAACACTTATAACCTAGGTTGAAAAAATCATCCTAACTTCTTTTAGGGAGCCAGTGGTAGTAAGAAAATTGGAACGTCAACTACATAATAAGGCCCCTAATGTCAAAGAATTGCTTAATCAGTTTATCTAGAGTTCAAATGCATGATTTTAAGCTAATTAAGCTACATTAAGGTACACAGAAGCTTTGTTAAGGAATTTAGAGAACTAGTTGTGACAGTTGGCAAAAAGAATCACTGTAAGGCCATAAGAAATTTTTCTTGGAAACAACAAATTGAATCACAAATCTATAGGTTTAGAAACAATTTGAGGGAACAAATGTCATCTGTTGAATTAATGACGTAAAACAAAAGTGCTCCTTGGGAGGCAACCTAAGGTTTTCAAATTTTAGTTTGTTATTTTGTGTCATGTAATAAGTTAATTCAAGTATCATAATTTTATGCTAGTTTTTATCTTGCTCCGAACAAGTTTCAATAAAATCAGTTTTTGAATTTTGTTTAGACAATATTAGTTATTAAAGTTGTCATCCAATTTGATTGTTATTTATCTTATTTTTATGCTTTAATTTGTGCTAACTTTTAGTATTTCAAGTAATTTCAAGAATCAAGTTGAAGGAATTAAAGTAGTATTGAATTTTCAAAATTACAAAAAAATTACGGCCAATGTCTACCCTTAAAGACTTGGGCCATAATCCTCTTGAAATTAATTTGAGGAGGAATTTGAGAAATTTCAGCTAAGAGATTTATGAATTGTTGTACCTCACAGGTTACATTAATTTCTTGACTAAGAGTATCTTGACCTTTAACTACGCAGAGCGTTATAAATATTAGGCATCTTGCTTGGGGGAAAAGCTACATCCAGTACCGGACCAATGATTTGAGCTATACGTCCCATGTTTTTTTTTTCAAGTGTGGAAACTCTGGGACTAGAAGTAGTAGGATTGATTCTCATAATAATAATAAAAGTGAAATATGTTGAAATCTTTTACGAAAATTTTCGAATCCAAAAAAATGTTCGATAGCAAGTTGATCAGTTAATTCTACCTATAGACATGTTATGGTTTTCTTTCTAGAGGTAAAGGGAAGAAACATGGCCATACTATAAAGCTATGATCCTTATCCTTGGTCACCTTTTAAATTCAAATATCACAGGTATTTTTTTTTTTTCATTCTTCGTTCTATACTTTCTCTTTCTCTAAAATATATTTTCCTCTCCATCATCTCTCTATACTTACATAAAAAACTCACAAAACTCTACAATTCAAGCACACAAACTATAAATCTAAGGTATATATATCATTCTTATCTCCTTATTTTCTTAGATTAGTGACTAAATCATATAAAAATTTAATTTTTACTTAAGGTTTCATGAAGAGCACTTGACTTGCATGTATAAAAATTTTACTTTCTAAGAGTGATTTATACTATATGATGTAATGGAACATGTTTTCCATTGATTATCTACTCAGAATCATATGAAAAGTGTATGCTTATTAAGGATTATGTATGAGAGTGATTTTTCATGTTGAAGGAAAGTGAGAGAAAGAGAAAGAAAGTGAAGAAAGTGATGGAAAGTGGTGTTGATATCATTCTTGGCATGTGTTGTATGCAATTTATGTTGAAATTTAGAAACTTATTAAACATTTTTGCAATTAAAAAAATCCATGAATTCATGAGTTCTTCAATATTGATTTTAATTGTTGAATTGGATATATTTTAACATGTCCTAAATTCATGATAGAATTAGTGGATTTGTTATAATAATTGCATATGAGTTGGAATGTGACAAATAAGTTTTTGATCAGTTGTATGTTGAATGCTAGTATTCATATTAACTGAAATATGAAATCATAAGACTATTTCAAGACTTGAATTAGTAATTTATTGACCTGTAATTTCATTAATCGATGTTGTTAGGAATTGGCATTTTAATATACAATATTGAAGAAGAATAGAAACTTTTTATATTGTTAATTTATTCAATTATGAACAATAAGTTCAATGAAAACTATAGTAATTGCTAATATTCATGTCAATAGAGATTACAAATAATTATATAATTGAATCTTGAATTAATCCTTTAATTTCATTAATCTATGTTTCTATGAATTAGTATTCTATTATACTTTGTCGTGACAAAGAGGTAATAAGTTAGGAATGAATTATGATTCCTATTACCTTCTTTAACTAGTTTTTTTTTTTTTTTAAATGTAACATGAATTGGTTTGGTTATACCAAATTTGAACTTCTTTATCCTCTCCTAACATTCCACCACTTTTAGCAATGGAAGAGATATATCTGTTTGTCCAAGAAAAAGATTTACCAACCACTTACTTGAATCAAGATGCGCTAAACCAGGCTAGCTATAGCACTAAAGCTTGGTAATTGATTGAGTTTGTTAGATGTGACCAACTCTTGATATTAATGAGCCGATAAACAAGGAGTTAACGTTAAAAGTGCTCAGTACATTCAGGTTAGCCTTTGATAATATCAAGTTGTGTAGGCAAAAGATTGTATGTTTTAGATGTAATGGTCAGGAGGTAAACATGTCATTCAATGACTTAGCTGTTAGAATAGGTTAGTATTCTATAGATTATGTTGGGACTTAAGAGTATATTGAATTGCTACATAACCTTCCTCATGGTGTGTATGAATCTTTTTCCTAGAATGATCTGACTAATCATATAAGAGGATGTTATGATCCCAGGAAGTCTAATGCTTCCAATCTAAGAGATCCTGCTCTTAGGTTGGTATATTATGTTTTGGCTAGAGGTTTTACTAATAGGAAGAATAGTTAGGGTGTTATTAATGAAAGGGATATTTGCACAATATTGTTAGTAGACAACCTCTAAATTTGGGTGTCAAGATGGCTTAGTTCTCAAGAGCTAAGCTACTAAGGGTCATTTAAAGTATATTTTTGTAGATCCCTTTATCACTCTACTGGCGAGAAACACCTCGTGCTACTATAGTATCCTCCATATGCTAGAATTGGATCCCCTTACTCCCTTGACCTATGAATCCATCAAAGCCATAAAGTTACCTTTAGCACCTGAAGATCCATTGCCAAATCTTTCCAATGAAGCCACCTCATCATCATTACAATCGCGATCGGGTTCATCATCCTCTTCAATATTTGGCAATCTTAAAGGATGACGAGGGAGATAATAAAGAAGCAATGGATCTTGACTCATAAGGTAGAAAAAGCTGAGGTTGAACAGAGTATGATCCTTACCTAATTAAGAATATAGCCACTACCACCACTACTCATGCCAGGGCCCAACTCAGATGAGGAGTAAGAAGAGGAAGAGTTTGATGAGGAGGATGAGGATGAGGATGAGGAAGATGATGAAGAGTGATCTTTTCTTTTTCACCTTATATTTTTAAGGATTTGGTTCAAATTTTTATATTTTGCATAACTGTACTTTTAACTAACTTTCAATTACCCTTTTCTTTAATTGTTTTTACTTTTAGTGCTTTGTAAGTTTACAGGATACTAACATTTGGATACTTGAATTAGTAGTGCTATTTAGTTTAATTTTTTCTTTTTTGTTCTTCTAGTTAGTTTGTTTTTTATGAAAGAAAACCATGTGCTCAAACGATTTGATGGAATTCAGATTCTGAACTTTAGTTTTTTTTTCAAGAATCCATGCTAAAAATCAAGGAAGTCGTAGTTCATTTTCTTTTGTTATTGTTATTTTTCTCATACTTGAATTTTGATTTGCATTGTTGTTATATATATTGAGAACAATATACAACTTAATTGTAACGGGGAAAAGATAGATTATGAATGTTGATATTTTTAGATACTCATTTAAGTTTTTGACAATTTTTCTTAAAAATTTTAGAAATTTGCAACCCTCCCCACATACTAAGTAAGTAAGCATAAATTTTTTTTTTTTTCAATTTTGCCCAATCCTTTATGAATTTAAAACACTTTATTAAATTTAAGTGATTAAATTTTTATAATTTAGAGTTCTTTGTTACTTAAGCTTAGACTTAGACTCAGGATTATGATAGTTACAAATAGGTTAAGAACTAATTATTTTGATTTTTAAATTTAATTCTAGAGGATAGTTTTCTATGCTTCTTTTTAAAAATTTTTTAGATTGGATAAATAAAAGAGATTTTCCCTTTGAAAGCCACTTGAAAAATCAAATTAATTGGAGAAATTAATTGATTAATTTAAGAAATAATTGCTAAAGATTGGTAAGGACCAATCTTGATCCTCTAGAAGAGTAAAACTCTTTTTCACTACCAATTGCAAAAAGAAAAAAGAAATTTAATTAAAGTTGTTAAAGATCATTCTCAATACCTTAGAAGAGCAAGGTGTCTTCCTAATAATAACTGCTAAAGTAATTAAACAGGTTAAGTTATTGATCAACCTTAATCTGTTAGAAGAGCAAGATGCTTTTTTTAATGCTAATCAAGCTTTGATAAAGGAAATTGATTTGAGTTTAAAAAACCTCCTAATAAAAATTGACAAAAGTAGATGTACAATCATAGGATGAATTGATGTAATATATGTCCAATCTAGTTTCTTAGTTAAAAATAACTATAGAAGATTTCTCTTCTTTTGAGTTAGAGTGAGGAAATCTCTATAATTTTTTCTTAATTGATTTATATTTATTTTAATCTCTAGTTTAGTTTTTTATTAAGTAATGTGGTTAACTCTAAATTATTTGAACTAACATTGAAATTCAATAGTTCTTAAGTTGTTATTATTTAAGTATTCTAAAGGCATTATATAGTTAAGGAAAAGGGTGATCTAGAAAAATTCTTTCTAAGTTATTCAAATTTAATGGTGCACTTTTTTGAATATCTATAATTATCTTGTCCTTAAGATATTTTTACTTTGGCTTTTATTGTTCTTCTTAAGGAGAAGCAAAAGTTTAATTGTAAAGACATTCAATAATATGAATTTAACATACATTTTCTATAATTAGTTTGTTCTATTTTAGATATTATTCTAGTCAATTTTATATTATTTTGCATTTAATTTGTTTAACTTTGGAAGCACTTTATGAAGTTTGGAAGTGTTTTATTAAGTTTTGAGCTTAATTGGAGTAAAAACATTAATCAATGAATGAAGTGAAGAGATTTTGAGCAAGAATTTAATTCTAAAAAAGATCACAACTGAAGACTACGGGTTCTTACCCGTGTTCCATTTGTTATGTAATTCCATTGAAATTTCAAGATTTCAAACAAAGTGTAAGTACATGCCTAATCTTTATAGCTATGTACCTTAACCGTAGACTTGTAATGATTTTTAGATTTTTTAATTTTGTTAGAAATTTTTTAGAATTCTAAGTCCATTTCTTATAAATAGATACTTAAACCTAGGGCTATAGAGAGAACCCCTTGAACATAAGTCAGTAGCATATAGAATTATGAGGGGGCTTCTCTCTCATCTGTTCTTTTCTTTTAATTTCATGTCTTTATTTTGAATTCTTAGTGAATCGTTCTTGAACCTTAAGTTATAGGATGGTTTTTATTAATGAAATTCAATTTATGATTTTGCATTTTGCGATCTAATTGTATTGTTTACATTGTCTACTTTAATTTAATATATTAATAATTGAATTATTGCTAAAGTCTGTTGTAGAGTTCATGATAGCATAAAACATAATTGATTAACACAATTAGGCAAAACTCACTAGCTAAAACTTTTAGTAGTTTGGTTTTTCTAGATTAGGGCAAACTTATAGTAGGATTCAAGAGTGTCATACAATCCTAAAATGGTCTATTTAGAAGTGATTCGAGTAGAGAAAGTTTTAGGATTATGAATTACATAGAAACACAAGTCCAGCTAATTCGTGATAGGAATCTCCACAGTCCAATATAACAATTGAGATTGAATAATTCACTTCAAATTAAGTAGCAAATAACACTAAAATTTACTAGGATATATGTTATCTTTTTATTGATTTAGTTGCTTTGTTTATTTAGTTGTGGTTCTTATTTAATTATTCTTAATTAGTTATTTAGTTTTCTCATTATTGTTCTTATCTTTGTTTATTTATCTTATGTTATTTTAATTATCATCGCAATTTTAAATTTCCACTCTTAAATTATTCCACAAAATCTTTTATTGTATAAGTTAAATGATTGAATAATCTAAGCGTATAACTACTAAAAATAATTAGATACAATCTCATGTACAATTCCTTATAGGATCGATACTCAAACCCATAATTTGTTTTATTTATATAATAACTTGATTAGGTGCACTTGCCTAAGCCTCAATAAGTAAGTGAAGTGTAGGACTATCAAATGAGAAATGCAACCGATTTGTACCCCCTTTGATTTTGTTGTTGATGCAAAACGTTATAAGGATTAACTTACTATATAATGGTGCATTCCTTAGGGGCAAGAAATTAAAGTTGGCTTCAATGGCACTATTTATCCTCAATCTAAGTAAGCCACAATAGGCATTTATGCTAGGGATGCTTAAGGTAATATTTGCAGCGTATTAGTAAGAGAATAATGGCCAATTCCTTAGTTGCAGCAAAGGCAAGCAATCATATGCCTTATTGCCATCAAGCTTGTCAAGGAAGATGGTGGGAGTAAGGTGATTTTTGAAACTAATTGCACATTAATTTTTAAGATTGTGACTAATAAGGACGATCTAATTTGGATGTTATATCTATACATAATGGACATCAAAGTATTATTCAACAGTTTGTTGTTAACTAGTTTTAATATGATCAAGCAAAGTGCAAACTTAGCGGTTGATTGGATTGCTAAACAAATGAGGATGGGAATGGGTCTATCAAATTGGGCTCTTAGACCCCATCAACTTAAAGAGATATTTTTGGTTTCGATTGTAGCTTTTCTACTTGATTTCATGGATGTACCTAAACTACTACTCTAAGTTATTCTAATACATTCCTCGTTACGCCAATGCACATAAGAATTTCCAAAATGGGCATAAATAATGGGAAGACTATTATACTAAGGCCATCTTCATCAATGGGTGCTTAGGGAGTTGTTTAAAGTGCTACGTCACTATTTTAAATAGTTTTTTTCTTCAAGTAGCTCTATACTTTATTAATGAAATGCTTAAAAAGTAGTTACTTATCAATTTTTAAAAGCATTTGTAAATCTCATGTTATTATTATTTTTTAAATCAATATTTTAAATCTTTATTCAAGATTTGAATGTATAAAGAATAGACATATTATTATCCAATAAAATAAAAAAATTATTTATCATTATGAAAAAAAGGCTAGAAGAAATGGCCTTATGGCCGTTGGCCTCCGTGGCCAAAACGTCGGGTTGGTCGATGCAAGTCTAACAAAGTTGGGTATAGTAGATTATATATATATATTAGCCTTTCAAACATCTCAAGGTGCAAGCACCGTCAATAAAGTTAGTCCTACGACCCTTTAGTAAATAAAATTAGCTTTATAGCTCTCCAAAAATGTATTATTTTATAATTTCATCGATAAAATCAGTTTAATAGTAAAAATAATAGATTAAGGAGTAAAAAAAAATGGAATTGTAGAAATCAACATATCTAGATGATGGAATCTTAGAACTCGAAACAAGGTTTTGCACCCGCATGATCCAACTCTATGAATGGTGAACCTTCGTGCAAAAGTAGCGATTTAATTCATGTAGTCACCACTTATCAAAAAAAAAAAAAAAAAAGAAAAAATTCATGTAGTCACTCCCTTTTGTTCCTTATGCAAAGTCTCTTTAGGTGTTTCAATCGGTTAAATTGACACTTTTTGCTTATATTATCGGTTTTTAACAAAATATATTAGATTTGT
Organism: Lumnitzera littorea; assembly: GCA_024138015.1. Lineage (NCBI taxonomy): Eukaryota > Viridiplantae > Streptophyta > Magnoliopsida > Myrtales > Combretaceae > Lumnitzera > Lumnitzera littorea. The sequence goes on from JAMXBB010000001.1 coordinate 31,600,311, forward strand.
TTTTTTTTTTTTTTATCTTTTAAAGTTATGATAGGATAATAATTAGAAAAAATAAAGGAAAATTTTCAAAATCCTTAGGTGACACTGGTAGGGGCTTCGATTTTTCAAACTTTTTCAACAAATTGTCTCATCTACCAATTGAATTACTATTTGATGACCACTCCATTTTTAACACGCACAACGATGTTGCAGCAATTATAATTGCATAGACGATCCTGCTCATCCTTCTTATTGCAATTAATAACTTTCCCAAAAAAATATTAATATTGCAATTTTTTTTCCTACAGTTTTAGATTAATATTTTACAATAACATATAATTTTAATAACTTTTTAAAATCAATTTATTGTTCAATTTGATCTATATTTACTAATGAAATATCTATTATGTCAAGAAAATTCTTAGTGAAGTGATAATCAACATGAAAAATAATTACAAATATATATTTCTGTAAAACACTATAACGATATTGCATTTTAGAGAAAAAGTTTTTAGTACCAACGCTTCTAGAGAAATGTAAGCTTGTATTTTAGAAATTGGAGACTTTTTTTTTCGCAACTTATTTAATTTTCACATAATGTTGTAATTTACCTGAATTTCCTTTAAAAAAAAAAATCGGAGTGATATATGAAGCAAGCAATCACATAAAATTCGATAATTCGTTGGAAAAAGCCTCTCCTCCGCTTAGTTATTGGAGACAAAAAGTCACACGAAAGCTTCTATTTTTTCTTCACCAGAAGAATAAGCAACAATATAACTTGAACTACCAAGAAAATTGCATAATTTAATAATGTTGGTAAGCTAACACAAAAACAGTGTCAATATCTTCATGAAAAATACAGGCTGGTGCCCTAAAAAACCAAAAAGGAAACGGGGCAAGAAACATCACCAACCATCTATCAATAAAGGATTTTTCTAAGGCTTATCCTATTTTTTATAATACCAATTACATCTTTTATTTAACATTTAATTTTATATTTATTAGATCTTAACTATTTAATTGATTATACTTTCAATAATTAAGATTTAATTTATATTAAATTAAAATTTAAATAAAAAACGAGATCAATCCTATTAAAAACATAAAACCATTAATAAAAGCCTAAACCTTCCTCACCTTACCAACGTAGCACTGTTGGCTAAAAACATATAGGTTGGTGTGGAACTATAATTATTTTTCAACATTGAATAGGACTTCTACCTCCTCCATCTTAGGGTAGCTAGAGACCTCTGAATGTCTTTCCCACTCTATAATTTAATTTCTCTCTCTCTCTCTCCTCCTCTTTTTTCAATTCATGTGGTCGGTTCCCTTTATCTTTCGTCAACCGGAACTTCCAATTAATTATGTAATTAAGATTTTGATAAATAAAATAAATTCTTGGAAGTTTTTAAAAGATTGTGGTGGGTTCAAGCAATGATGTGTGCAATCATGGCTTCAAGCCTTTTTGAATACAATAAAAAGCCTTCCTAACACCATTTCCATTATAATTTCAAAAAGGTACATACAAATGCCTTCAACGATTCCAATTTGGTCTGGTAGTATTTCCATGTTACAAGTCCTATGAAGTCTGCCGATACTTCTAATATCTCATAAGAAAGGGGAAAAAAAAAAAAAAAAGGAAAATTGCAAATTCAGCCAAAATTATTCGTCACTATCAATATTCTTACTAAACTTTTATATTGTTTATTTATCTTTTATAACCTGTGAAAAGATGCACGTAAGTTGAATCCACTCGTAAAGTTTCGAAACAAAGTCATTAAAGGACTATAATCAGCGACAATTTGGAATGTATAGACATGTTTACAGAAGTCATAGGGGGTAAAGATACGGAATTTAGGAAATTTATTAACACCGTACAAATATTTTTTAGTATTGTATTTGTGCTTCGTAACGGAAAGGAAAAAAGGAAGTATGTAGAAATAGAAATTGAAAGAATGGAAATGGAATAGAAGAACGAATTAAGAGCCTGAAGAGTTTCAAGGCTCCATACATACAGGTTGTATTGCATTTTTTGACGTCCTACCATGACCAAAAGTAAAAAATGTTCTTCTAACCCTGCCACTGCAACCTTCGACTGGACTAACCTCAGTGACATGTCTGTTCTGCCTTAAATTATCTTGAACTGCTAAATACAACTGCCTGTCTGCTGAAGAATCCATTGAAATTGATCTCCTAATTGGTTGGATTGAGAACTGATCATCTTTATTTCTAATATCAATAACCTCATCTCCCAGGCTTGTCATTTTAAGGTACTTCCTGTGTTTCTTAGGCAGTACTCTTTGGTCTAACTTCCTTGGAGATGGACTAATATCAGGACATTGTGCTGATGATGATTCACCTTGGCTCGGTTGCACTGTTTCTTGTCTTCTAGATGATCTTTGATTATCCGAACCGGTGCTCGTCAATTCTATCACGACATAATCCTCGTCTCCGCTGATGATTGCATCGGTGCAGGGGCTTGGGTCCTGCGGGGTAGGGCTTGGAGCCACAATCTGCTCAAATGGGAAAGGGCAAGTGCTTGAAACGCTTGTCCTGCATAGTGGGCAATTAGCATTGTTTTGAAGCCAAATGTCTATGCAGTCAATGTGAAACAAATGGCTACAATTGGGAATGATTTTTAGCCTCTCTTCATCTTGGAACTCATTCAAACACACCGCACATTCGCAGAAGCTTCTCTCCCCAAAGTCCTTGCTCTTGTTGCCTCCAGTCTTGAATTGGAAAATTGGGATTGATCTGATCACAGCCTCATCCAGCCCTCTGGCTTCTATTCCAGGGGAGTGGACCAATAACGAGTCATTATTCGGCCGCCTTCTAGATACCGAAAACCGGGTTATGATGTCGATTCGATGCCAATTTATGCAGCACTTGATCGCAAACATATAGTAGCTCACTAACAGAAAAGCTGTAGCCAGTATTCCTATGATGGCAATGGCTATAATTGGAAAACTTGGATCTGATGAATTTGTATGTGAAGATAAGCTGGAAGCTCCTTCAATACTACTACTTGGAGAAATAGATTTCAGGACCCGAATCGGATGGCTGTTTGTTACAAGATCCATTCTGTCTAAAGGAATTTGTAAAGTATGCCTAATCCGAGTCAATGGTCAATAATAAGAACATCAATACAGGAGAGAATAGCCGATGAAAGATGCAAGAACATGGAGAAGAGAGATAAAGTCGGAGAAATAAATGAAGAGGGAGTTTTTAACTGGAAATGATATGAACAAAGTTGGAAAAACAAAGAAAATGAATCTCAATCACGCCTTTTGAAGGAAACAAGGGCTTAGGTAATGTACCTACGCAGTTGGTGGTAAATTTTCACGCTAGTCAATAATTTTGACTTAAAATGTTTTGTTTTAATAGTTGAGATATTTACCCGAATGACTTAAATAATTTAGGTTTAATCATAACCAAAGTGGAATAAAAAATGTCTTATCTCTTTACAAATTTTTTAAATATACATAAATTTACTATTTTTGGCTCTTCGAGACATCATACTTTAAAAAAAACATAGGGAGAAAAAAAAATTCTATAGGTTTGGCCTGAAAATGTTATACAATCTTGATCAGTCTACCATTTCTTTATTCTATTTAATATAATATTTGGCAGAGGATGGAGTAATATAATATGAAGGAAACTAAGAAATGGACAGCTAGGTAGCATGGATAGTGTAGCTCCCCGTGGATTCATATGGATAGAAACTTAAAGCGAGTGGTCACCAAGTACTTGGTCACCAAGCCACGAGCAAGTCAAACAAATTTAATTTACCCAGCTGAAAGATTTTTCATCGTGTGGACTTGGTGGATGGATTTCTTTAAATGAGCATCGAGCAAACTTTTCCCACTTGTTTTATAACCATAGAGGGTCTTCTTGATTTTCATTTTTCTCATCTTATTTCTTTCCAAGTTCTACCGTATCTTTGAAATCATGTATAAAATAAGATATGAAAAAATGAAAGTGAAAAAAAATTACATATCCGTTTTACAAAATTCAATACCTAATAAAAATTCTTATAAAGTCAAATTTATTTTTACTCTACTTGATTTAGTGTAAAAAAGAATAAACAAAGTTTTCTTTTTTTAATAAATAAATTACCTTTTTTTTTTTTAGTTTTTTTGTCCTTCAAAAGTAAGTATACTTTTCACTTCACATTTCGTTCTTCATATAGCATTTTCACCATTATTAGGATAAGATACGAAAAGAATAATTTATCCAAACATGGAGAGTAAAACCAAAATAAATAAAAGTTTTCTTAAACTTTAGATGTCAAATATACATAAATCAAAAACAAAAAATTACAAATAAAATAAAGTCAAAATACGATAATTCAAAAAGACTTATGGCGTTCTCTATGTATATTTGCATTCAGAAATGTAAATGTAACAATTGTGGATGCGCTGGTTTAGGAGAAAGAGAGAAATCGACTATTTGGTGGAGAAAAAAATTATTTCATTACTGGAAATATAACTATTTTTACTCTGTTTTTCCAGACAAACAAATTTTCTCTTACTATCGTTTTCATGCGCAGTGCTCCTTGACAAATGCGCTCATAATTTTCTTGAAATTATCAAAAAGCGAGGTTTTAAGTGCAATGATGTCAACACCACAGATATTAAGGGAATCTTACAATTAACTCAATAAAGGTCAAATAATATTTAAATAAATCGATGGACGGATTGGCAAGACTTATTATATGACGAAATTACACTTCAAAATCCCCCAACGATTTCGAGAAATTTAACGCTTTATAATATATATATATATATATATATATATATTTTGGTGGGTGAGCTGAAATTATTTGAAAATCCTTTTGTGAGCATGTTTAATAATCTTTAGCATAAAGGGTATAATTAGAGTATACAGTTTATATTATCATCTTACGTTTTATTTTTCATTTAAAGAAGTTCATATGTAAAAAATTTAAATTTACAACACAACTCGTTTATTAATTATATATAAAAACTTAAATTCATAATCTAGTGTCTTGTGTTCGGATTGAATCTATTTATATTAAGATTATCAATTTACGTTATTATATCATATTTTGTTTATCTTAAATTTAATACAATTTTTAGATTAAAAAGTTATAATTAAACTTATAAAATATTTATAGATATAAAGAGAAAAAAACACTAATAATATTTAAATTTCATAAAGATAAAAGATATAACATCTTCATATTTAATATAAAATTACAATCCAAACAACTGTTTTAGTAAAGTCAAATCATACCAAATATAGAAAATCTAAATTTTTAAATTATATAATATCACTAAATTAAGTATAACTACTGATTAGATGTATATTAATATTATTATCAGTGTAAATTTTCAAATAAATTATATAATATCATTAAATTAAGTAAAACCATAACTTAATTGGATGTTAGTATTACTACCAATATTAGTTTTGAAATTTATCATATTTTCTATTGGATTTTCAAAGGAGATAGTAAAAAAATTTACATATAATTTTTTATCTGTTTAAACTACAATATAGTAAGAAAAATACATATTTAATAGTATTTTATACTTTTCATTGAGATCTCTAATTTAAAAAGAAATGATTTGTGTAATGAAATATAAATATAAAATAATATATAGCGCCGTTTAGTTTAGTATCGTATATATAGATCTAGAAGCTCAATCAACATTTAAACACCAATTTAATGATATCTAAATGGGTTTTATCTATTTATGTCTCATATTAAATTTTTTTCATATATTAACTCATTCAAATTATATCGTATTATATCCGATGTATCGTACGTAGATCCTAAATTACCAACCTTTCATATAACTCTAACCCTACGTTCTATTATTTGTAGAATATTTATGAAATACAGTGGGTAACCGAAGATTTTGACGAGAGTGCACTTTTTAGTCCTTATATTTAAACACTCAATTTTTAACCCATTTACGGCCACTGCTTTCCACGTCAAAAATATGATTTTCACTTCACGACAAAATTACAAATACATGTATGCTTCCCTTACTAATGCTAATGTTCAGTAGGTAAGATGTAAAAAAAGATGATAATAATAATAATAATAATCTTTTGGCATTTTCAATACTGCCAATATACTTTACAGAAAAAAGAAATTACTTAAGCAGATAAAAAAAAAAAAAAAAAAACAAAAAGTTTGTTCATTATAGCCTTTAACAACTGTCCTAAAACGCCCATTAAAATTTTCCGTATATATATGCATTATCACTTGAAAAGCTGGAATGCTTTACGATACTTGCAATTTACAATTCAACATTTTAGTATTTTGCATTTAAAAGCCTTTGAAGTGTTGTCACAACGTTTCAACCAACCTAAATTTAGGCGACAATGCTGCATTTTTCTTTTTTCTTTTTTCGATGAACTGAGGATATTTCATTGACTAGACTAGACAAACATATGTACATACTATACAAGTGCTTTACATCATTCAAAATGGAGCCACACCAGTTTATATCATCTTACACCTAGTACGTATCTTTGATATACACATGGTCTAACGTCCTGTAACAAAATATGACCCACTTCGTCTAGAGGAACAAAGGCTTGTAGCTCATCAACCTCCATTCTGATCCCAAAATTGGCCATGGCATCCGCTGCTTGGTTCGCTTCTCTCGGCTAATGAAAGATAAGCACACTTCAAAGCGGGTTATAAGTTCCCCACAACGTGCAACAAGCGATGCATATTTTCATTGGATGTTTGCAGATTCATTTTCAATCAACAAATTAGAAGAATGCAAAGAATCAATGCATATCTCTAGCTTTGGCAACTGAAGAAGCATGGCAAATTTTAAACTATAATATATGGCCGAAAGTTCAGCCATTAGTATATCAACTCTTCCTATTTTCTTTACAAATCCAAAAACCATGACCTAATTTCGTCCTTAAAGACACTGGCAATAGCTACTTGTTCTGACAATCCATGCAAGGACGCATCCGTATTAATCTTAATTGTTCCTTTCGGGTGGTGGCTTCCACTTTACTAATTGAGGAGTAATTTTCTTAAAGCAAAATTGCTCCTAAGAATAAAACCAATGTTCATTGGCTTTAGTTAGTATAATACTGCCACAGATGTGGAGGCCGCTTAGTGGGCTGATGTACTATTTGATTTCTATCAAACCAAGCAAAAGCAAATTTTAACCTACATTTGTTGCTATAGTTTTAAATCAATTTTCAATTAACTATCTAATCTTATTGCATATCATATTCATTACAAGTTTGAAGTTTTTTCTACTAGTACTATTATCTTTTTAAGTAAGGGTAAACGGATATAATGTGGATAAGATATGAAATCCTACTCATACTTTATTTTTTAAGTACATATTCCAATTATTTTGAACTACAATCTATCTTGTAGTGCTTTAGAACTACTTTGAAACTTGCATCCTATAGAACCTATAATTTTTTTTTTATATATCTTCCCATAAATTTCAACATCACATATCTTTTTGTTACAAATTTTGATTATATTTTTTCTTCTCTATGCTAAGAGATTTTGCTTCAAACATTAAATGAGTCCTCAATGTTGAGAAAACAATTAAACAGCAAACAAATGAAGGTAAATGCACAAAAGAAGAGAAGTTCTTCAGAACGAACAACAAATATTGCCTCTTCAAGTTTGACATTACTATTTTGAGTCTTTATTACAATCTTAAAATTTGGGTTTTTATTTGGTTTGAGTTATTTTTTTTTTATCATATTATAATATTATTTTTATTCTTTTAGTTTTCTTGGTCAAAGAAAACATGTGATTTTTATCTTTATTCATTAATATATATTAAATTATTTAAGAAATCTTATTGGTACACGATATCCCAAAACCTACACCTTGTATACATTAAAGTATAGGCACTAAGGTAGGTATAAGGTGTAAGACAACATCCTTGTACCTTCACCTTGTAAGAGCAAGTTTTGAAGAGTTGATACTAAAACCTACCCTGTAAACTCAATAGCCACTTAGTATCTACCTAGTCAAATAGAGTATAAGCGGGTACCCTACAGGCCTGTACGATAGGATTACTTACTTACCTTATATTACTAGCAATGAAAGCTTCAATTTGATAATAAATCTTATGCTTTATATATTAAGGTAGTTTGCAACTCAACACAAAACATTGTCTTAAAACTTAAGCATAACACTTGGAGAAAGATGAATTAGATTCCATTAGTCTAATCGGTCAATTATAATTCATTGTTGCCCTTCTTGATCATGCTTTTGCATAGTAATGAGAGCATAATTGACCAAGTTATAGAGTATGAGAAACATGAAATAATCATAATGGAGTTTCGACATCGTAGAGGGATAATTTTGTAGTAGGCTATGGCTACTATCAATTTATCATTTAATCCATTATTTATTTAAGCTTAATTTCTTGGGCTAAGTGATAGGAATTAAGAAATTTAGTTAATAATTGAGATAATCTAGGAGATTTAGTTTGATAAGCTCAGAATAAGGCAACGTCAAATCAGTTTATCAACTCTTAACCTTTTTCAACTAGGTTCGCATACTCAATAGGGCGAGCTATTGGCATTGGCCCTTGTAAAGCTCATTAGGATAATCTTGATAGTAGTTACCTTAATCTTGACCATCAATCATTAACATGATATAACAAACACCATGAAGCTCGAGAATCTATAAATACCTAGCTAAATATCCTCATTTGACACTTCAAAAGCCCTTAAAATCAAAAAAATTGTATTATCCTATGAATCCTCTACTCTTAAAGATTAAAATAACACTTAAGTGAATAATGAGTCGACATTCAATAAAAAATAATGAGGTTGATACTTAATAGTTTTCTCACCTATCATAAGTGTGCTTGATCTCCTAAGATTGTTTGTTTTTTCTCTTAACCATTTTTTTTTTCTAAGTTTGCTCTATAAGTACCATTCATGTGTTGCTCTACTAAGATCATGTGCAGTACGATATTGACACAGCATTCATGTAACAACCTTATCTAGAACCCTACCTCTACAAACATATTTTAATACTATTCATAATAGTAATTGAACTTCAAATTCAAAATTTCAAATGTTAGATCTAACATAATTACATTGTTGTGGAATTTATGTCATCAATTATGTTTGTTCATTGTTTTGATTTCTAGAGTATGATTTTACATTTTACATTGTTGTATTGTACATTTATTAGCTCATCATGTTTGTGGTCTAAAGTTTGTTGATTCTAATGTTAGGATTCTCAACCTAGTGCTTTCTTAACTCTAGATTGGAAATGGATCCTTTATTGACTTCTTTTTCATTATTCTTAGCCAACGTCAACAATAAAATTGATGTACCCTAATCAAACTAATAATTGAAAATGAAATGGATTGCAATAACTATTTTTATGTCATGTTTAGTATATAGGAATAGACTATGAAATTGTTATTCTAGATCTCATTACTTTTTTCTATGTTTAGTAGTACTTCTAAAAGGTAGAACTGCAATTCTTTAGAATTAGCTATTCCCGTTTCAGGAGAGAATTTAGTTCCACCTTAATTTCACCTTCATTAATTATTATCGATTAATATTATTTATTTAACTTTTAAAGTAATTATGATATCTAATAATTAAAGATCTTTTATAAATACTCTTGAATATGCATTTCATTCCATTTTATAGGTAGGAGTAGATTTATCATTTTAATATTTAATTTTATTACATTCTAATCTATTCAGGTACATTATATTTTAGGCAATTTCTACATATCAAATGATATTTGGGTTTATGTGATAGAGGAATATGTATGATTGTCTTTCACACCTAAGGAGATAGCTTTAGATTCACCTTTAACTGACATGATGCATGGACTAAGCAAGCATAGGTATTTTCCACAGTCAAGAAGATTGATAGGAATGGAGGATTTAAGAGAAACTCATTCAATTAAGGTTGTTGCTATTTAATACTAATGAGCTTCGATATAAGGGATCCTTATTAATTCGTAATCAAGGGTATTGTTGTCATTTTAAATGAAACTAAAGTACGTAGGAAGAGTATAATTAAAAAAAAATAAAAAAGAAATTATTAGGTTTGGTTAGAAGAGAACCGGCTCTCTTTGAAAGTCGTGAGTGTTCCCCTGACTCATGGCAACAAGTCATCCAAATGGGGTTCAGAGCCGCCTGGACGCCTTGACAAAATCCTGAAGGATCTCCTCTTAACTCTAACAAGTCCGAGTGCATGGCATCATAGATCTGAACGCATTTCAATCAATAGCTTCCACCAACAATTTATCTTTTTAAGCTAAAACCTCTAAAGTATCAAAGTGTAGTCACCAATGCCTTCGCATAAATCTCATAGGCTTCAATTTTTTTTCTCCTAATGTATTGTTTATAGTTCTCTCATTCATTTTTAATCTACCTTTTTCTTTTATTTTATGCCAAATATTATTATTTTTTTCTTTTTTCATGTATCATCTCATGTAACACCATTAAATGGTGTATTATTGTTAACTAATGTGCTTTATATTAATAAATGATGTGTTTTAATGCTCCAACTGCTCAACTTAGTATTTTTTTCCTAAATTTTTTAAAATAATTTTAAGATGACTAAGCCATTGTAATATAATGGTATCAATATTAACCTCTAAATAAAATGAATAGAGTTTGGACACCCACTCTTCCCTCCTCTTTGAGTTATAGCAAAGTTGAAAAAAGAAAAATGTTCTTAAGCTGAACTTTGGGGAGAAAAAGAAAAAGAAATAGGGATTTTAACATGTACGAACCACAAAGTTAAGGCTTGTTATAAATAGGAGTAACTGAGACACTCGTTAAACGGATTTGGATAAGTTGAGCCACCAAAAAAATTGGTCAAAGTTTAGTGAAAAGAAAAAAGGAAAAAAGTTAAGTTAGCTGTACCAAATCGAAAATAATTAAATGTCCATTGCACCAAATTCCCTGTACAAACACGGTTGACATTCTTTTCTTTTTCCCCCCTCTTTCTCCTGTTTGGACGATTGCATCAACCCTGTTCAGGCGGAAACCGCGTACGTGAGTGTGATATGATTGGATCTAATTTTTTTTTCCAGAGATAAATCATGAAATATGAATCTAAACCTAAATCTAAATGCATGACAAGAGTCAATTTAGACTGCTAGAGGATCAGCCAAACAAGAAAAGACGGAAAAATCTGCGTCTTTTTGAATTTTTGGTTTATGATCATCAAACACTCGATGACCAATCATTAAAAAGGATGTAGTGCACATGCAACCTACTTGACTTTGGCTGATCTTTGTTTAAGATATATAATTACAGATTACTTACGATTCACATTGTCTTTGACTTTCAAATTCTCCTGCATCTTAAGGTTTTTTTAGCTAAAATGTATTTTAGTAGCATATAGTAATTTAAGATGGATTCATACATAGCACGTATGCACATGTGTGTATATATATATAGTTATGTTTGTCTGACCTGACGTAGAAGCATAATAATGAGATGATGTTTGCTAGGAGGGCTTACTATTACATTTTGTATCGTGTTAATCAATATTCATGGCGAGCGTTGATAGAAACTAAGTACGTTTAAGTTATAACCAAAAAGAAAATTCGTAATATCAATACAATATATTTATCTACATCTCATGAAATGTAAAGAAGTGCATTGTGAATTATAGCTCTATTTATTGAATATTGTCAACCAAAGAAAGTTTCATTATTATTTAGGTTACTCATTAGTCAAATCATATATCTAATCGAGAGTTCGATATATTTCATGCTAGATCACACACTTCTCTCAGTATATATGCTCAAAAATATAAGCATTTGAAAATAAAATAATATTATAATTAAAAACTACAATATAATAGTTATTCATAAAGTTGTCTAAGTAAAGTATACCGAAAAGATACAATACTTTGCTCATATAATAGTAGTGTTGTTCTTTGATCTTTGTAATATGGTTGTTCACTTGCACAATAGAAAATGGTTTAAAGGGGAAGCTAGATAATGTTCAATTTAGCTATTCCAATACTTAAATTAAATAAGTTGTTAATGAGAAAAGTGTTTAAGAATACAAGAGTGTAAAAGGGAGAGAATCAGAAGTTACTCATGGCCTTATCTCATATTTATAGGAGATGAGGCCAAACCGCTCCTACATGACAATTGAACCTATTAAGGCTATGTCCTAACTTTATTGAAGTGGGGGGAGTTTGTTGTTATTAAATGCAATAGCTACAAAATTGTTCATTGTTATTATTTAAACATTCAAATCCATTCAAGCTTGAGCAACCTAGGCTTTAGGGCCTAAGTCCCTAAGGACTTCCTTTTGACCTACTCGAGTTATGTAAGCGATTCTCGCACATGACATGGTGAGGTATGTTAAATTGAAGGAGTTTAGCCAATAAGAGTAGGTGTAGTTTGGGTCAGTATAGTTCACTTCCCTTTACAAAATTGAACTGAACTTCATATAACAGTTCAATTATTTTTTCATATCGAACTTAATTATACAATTTGGTATGTAAATTTTTCGAACCTAATTAAAATCAGTTTAGTTTAGTTTAATTTATGGCTCAAACCATTTATATTAAATTTTTACTAAATATTTTTATTTCCAATAACATATTTCTTTTTCATTAAATTTTCATATATTTCTAATTAATTTCTTATATATTTGTTATATGTAACGATGCTTAACAAAAAATTTTATAAGATTTTAACAAACTTAACTTGATTGGATGAGGATGAGATATTTTGTTTCAATGAACAACAATGAGGAAGGAGAAGTAAAGTTGCCTGTCCAAAAATGATATAAAGAAAATAAAAGAGATATATCAAAAATTGGAAAAGAGATGAGAGACATATAAAAAGTACTAAGGTCATACCTTTAATTTGAAAACATATAAGAAAAAGATAATTTTGAAAAGCAAAATTTCTATATGTAAAATTTTATATGAAACTTACTTAACTTAATATTAATAATTGGTCTAAAAATAAGATAAAGAAAAATAAAATATGAAAAATTTTATAAAATCCATGAAGATTGATGAAACAAAAAAAGGCACAAAATAATTACATATATAAATTTTTTCCTTAACCAAATGGTTTGGTTCGGTTTGGTTTGAGGAAGCAAACCATATAATAAATCATTTATATATAACCAAACTTGGTCATGAATTAAACGGCTTGCAAAAATCTATGTTTTCAGTTTCGTTTATAGTTTGATACACGGTTTACCCTTTTTTTTGCACAGCTTATCAATGAAAGCTCTACTAAGGCTATCTTAGTTGTAGAAGAATTTAGATCGATCAAAGAGGTAGAGATGAGTTGAAATAACTCGGTCGTACCTCAAGGAGGTCTACTTGTACCTGAGGGTCTTTGCCAAAAGTAGCTTACCAGTAAGTGATACTATAAATGATTAATATTATAAAAGAAAAGTAAAAATATGTAAGGCATCTAAAATACCAACTAGTGTTTTAAGGTTTGTTTTATAGCAAATAGTTCTAATCTTTTGAGAACCATAATTTGCCTTTGTCATTTCTCATATAAATTAGGTTTTAGTAATAACAATAGTTATATCAAATAATTTCATTTATTTGTAATATCTATATTTCTTCTTGCATTCCATTTCCTCCGTATTGTTCGATTATAAAATATTAAGATAACTATTAGCAAATTGCATGATCTACTTGGATATATGCCTCCTTTACTATTCTAGTCAAAGGTAAAACAAGAAATATAGTAATAAAATAAATAAAAGATACGGTAAGAAATGTCAAAGTGCAAAGTCCTAAAAAGAAAACAATAGAGTATAGAGAGCTAAATTTAATAATGGATTTCAAGCCCATTAATCAAATGGATTTAACTTTTCAGGCTAAGGTGATAGGGCCTGAGAAGTCAAGCCCATAAATTATCAGGATGACCAAGGAAGACTTGGCATGGTAAGCTTAAAGTAGGGTTCGTTGGATCAGTCTATCAAATCCATCCTTTCTTAATTTGGCTCATATTAAAATAATAAATAAAGCCTTTACTTGGCCTTAAACTCATGAAAATAGCCCACTTAAGATCCATTAATAAGGGGCTTCAATCTCAGCCATTGATAATCGTCATGATCTAACGGATGTGGTCAATTACTTTTTCCTATAAATACCTTACTCACATCCTCATTTGAATAAGAAGAAAAATCCCCATTAATGTCATTACTCTGCTGGAACTTTGCCTCAAAGATTAAACACTTAAACACATCAAGAACACCACCTCATTCTTCATTAATCTTAGAGTTTGATGTCATTGTACTCCTCCATCTGTTACCATACATGTTAGAGCCTTACTAAGATTGCTTACTTCTCCTCCCTACACTTCTCTTCTGATCATTCTGTACAAGTCACTCAAGTCATTTTCTTGGTCTCGTGTAATGCGACCTCACATACAGCACGTACGTGACACTTACATCTATACTCAATAGCCCCACATTTTTCTAGCAACTCCACTAGGGAGGGAAGACTTGATACTCACATCATGGTACCTCTAAGGCCAAGGCAAAGACAACCTAACCCTATTGAAGGAACTAATCAAGAACAAAATGTTAATACTATGACCAATGATCAAAATCCACCTCCAACTGGAGACACTAATCAAGGTAATGGCATACAGGAAGGTGTCCTTGATAATGCACAATTAACATATGAGCTACGAGAGACTAATAAGAACCTAAGTGAACTTACGACGATGTTTTCTCAATGTGTGCCTGCTTTGGTTGCCTTTACTACGACGCAACAAGGAGCAACTTCTTTGAATCCACCTAATGTGGTGCAACAATATACCTCACCCAACCTTCCAGTTGTTAATGAGGATGTTGCTCCTAGTGTTCGAGAGCAACTTCCTGTTGTAGAACCTACAGCCATGCAAGATTCGTTACCTGAAGTAAGGAATCAAGGAGTTTAGATTAGAGACTCATCATCCTCACGTGTTATGCTATATATCACAATTATTAACTATGTTCAACCAACACCAATGAATCCAATGTCTGCAAGATCTACACCTGTGAATCTAGTGCCCATGCATCCTGCTCCTATGATGTCACTAAGAGCTAAATCATCTAATCAGAGAGATTCATTTGTAACTAAAGAAGATTTGGATATATATTTAAAGGAGATATAAGCGAAATCTACGGTTGGGATACTGGATTCATAGGTGTAGATCTTGAACTTCTTTGATTAGATAATTTAGCCCTTAGTGACATCGCAAGAGCAGGATATATGGGCACTAGATTCACAGGTGTAAATCTTTCAGACATGGGATTCATTGGTGTTGGTTAAGAAGGGAAGTGTTAAAGAACATTTGCTAAAATTTATCGAGATGTTAGAAGTATATAGCCTAGATGACGATTTGAAACTAAAAGAATTCTCTAAGTCACTCACTGAGAAGATATACACCTGGTATGTTAATCTCCCTCTAGGATTAGTAAATTTATGGGGTAGTATGTGTAAGATGTTTTTGGAGAAGTTCTGCTCTACAGAAGAAAGAGTCACCCTTAATGGCATGGGAAGGCACTGACAAAAGTCCAATGAAGATCAGATGGACTATATTGAATGCTTTAGGGAATGCTTACTAGATATACAAGATGTTTGTGATGAGAGAGATTTGGTTAAGATCTATATCTAAGAGATGTTTCCTGAGTACATGATCTACCTTGAAAACCTTTCATTGGCCTCCTTTGCTGCGCTAGTTAAGAATGTGCAAAGGACCAACAATTCAATGGCACAATAAAGAAGTGAAGTTAGGAGATTCAACAAGCTCACTTCGTTTGTAAGTGCGGCTTAGGGTAAATCACCAAGGGGAGCAGAGAAACAAAGAGATGATAAGCCTACTAACACTAGGCCATCTTTGACATATCCTTATCCTAGGGCCAAAGTGTATCAAATGCTTGACTAGTGGCTCCCTGATGGAAATATCAAGCTTTAGAGGGTCGAACAACTCCCTACAAATGAAGAAAAGAGTGATCTTAAGTATTGTAGATTTCATTGGATTATTGGTCACCTAAATAAAGATCGTTTCACTTTAAAGAAAATATTTAACGATCGAGTTGCATGTAGTGAGTTGATCATCAATAACAATAATGTTAGAAATGATCTACTTCTTACCTACAACAACCGAAGGGGTGCTGTCAATGCCATTAACCACGATCCCATCACCACTGAAATAATTGATGCCCAAACTACTGGAAATGATGAAGATAAAGGAAAGTCAATCGAAGCTCAGGATGATGAATACCCATATATTGTTACGACATTGTTGAAGGTAACTAACTTTAGGAATTTCTTTTATCTCTTAGGATTCAATGAGAAAGCTCAGCTTGCGGCAGCAACTGCACTCATACAGATCTCTAAGAGTCAATACATTGAGAATGGTGTAGCATAGCCTATGAAGAGGATGGCTACAACATATGAAAATGCAATTTTATTTATTGAGGTAGACATGTGTGTGAAGAATTCCAATCGCAATTGCCCTTTATATATGAAAGGTGTGCTTAATGGGTCCTTGGTCAAGAGAACATTCATTGATAATGATTCTTTGTTAAATATAATGCCAATGAGTACTTTTAAGGCTGCTGGAATTGATATCCAATGATTGGTTAAACAGCCTATATCAATAAATGGATTTAGCCATGCCCCTACAGATTATGTTGGGTATGTTAATGTTGATCTCAAGATTGGCCCTATCTATGGTATTACTACCTTTCATGTGATTAATGCACTGGTCCAATACCATCTACTCATTGGTAGGAAATGGCTGCATGATCATAACTTGGTCCCATCCACACTGCATCAATGTATTAAGGGCTTTGGAAAGGGAAGGATATATTTATTCTAACTACCAAAAATCCTTTCGAGCAGCATGAATCGTATTTTACTAAGTCAGCCTACTTTGATGAATTTGCTGAAGAAAGCAAGACTACAATAGCTAAGCTAATTGGTGTCCCTTTACCTACATGGGAAGGAATTCAAGATGGTTAGCAGAAGAAAAGAAAGATGCATAGGTGTTGTGGGGGAAAGAAGAAGAACAAGTAGCTTAAAGGAATTGAAAGCTTTGTTCAAGAAGATGGAAGAAGGGTATATCGCTTATGATGGTCTCAGGGGTCTTAGGAGGTATATTTTTCCTCTTCAGATCCCATACCAGTACAAGAAGTCCAACCAGCCCCACAACAACTACAAGACCAAATGAAGCCATAGGCTGAGGAAATAGAAGAATTGGATCTAGTGTAACCGGGAGAGTTACAGCGGCCAATCTTCACAAGTAAGAGCCTCCCAAAAGAAATAATAGTTCATATTGTTAAATTGCTAAGAGAATATAGAGACGTATTTGCATGGGCCTACGAAGAGATGCCAGGATTGAACCCTAGTCTCATAATACACAGATTAAGCATTGGCCCGGGAGTTATGCCTATAAAGCAAGGACAAAGGGTTTTTCACCCTGAGATTGAAGTCTAAATTAAGCAAGAAGTCAAGAAGTTATTATGGGCTAGATTTATAAGGCCCATCCAACATCCTACTTGGCTTGTCAATATTGTTCCTGTAAAAAAGAAGAATGGACAGATAAGAGTATGTGTGGACTTCTGGGAATTGAACAAGGCTTGTCCTAAAGACGAATTTCCTTTACCAAACGTCAATACTTTGATAGACGTGACTGTAGGAGATGATTTATTCTCATTTATGGATGGATTCAGTGGTTATAATTAGATTAAGATGGCAATTGAGGACGCGAAGTATACCGCCTTTTACACACCGGTTGGAAATTTTTATTATACCGTCATGCCATTTGGACTTAAGAATGCAGGCGCCACTTATCAAAGGGCAATGACTGCCATATTCCATGACATAATGCATGACTTTATGGAGGATTATGTCAATAATATAGTCATTAAGTCTAAAAGGGCACATGATTAGGTAGTTCATCTACAAAAAGTTTTTGAATGATGTCGGCTATACAAGCTTCACATGAATCCTCTCAAATGTGTTTTTGGAGTGTGCTTGGGGAAGTTTTTGAGGTTTATCATCCATCAGAAAGGAATTGATGTTGATCCTGTGAAAGTGCGAGCTATAAGAGCAATGTCATCCCTTACTACTTTAAAAGAACTAAAAACTTTCATAGGAAAAGTCTCTTATATCAAGAGGTTTATACCAACACTTGTTGAGATTTCATACCCATTGCACCAACTTTTGAGGAAAGGAATTTCATTTAAATGGAAATAGGTCCACGAGGAGGCAATTCAAAAGATCAAGATGATCTTGACTTCTCCTTAGACCATGACCATGCTCGTCAAAGAATTGCCATTGATTTTATATCTTACTTCTATTGACAAGTCTGTTGGAGCCTTACTTGCACAAGAAGTTGATGGTCGAGAGCGACTTATATATTATCTAAGCCGAACCCTTCAAGGCAATGAGGTTAAGTACCCAGCTTGCGAGAAACACTATCTTGCACTAATATTTGCCATATAGAAGTTACGGCATTACTCCCTCGTGCATAAGATCAATCTAGTAACTTGTTCAGATCCAATCAAGTATTTATTATCATAACTGGCTTTATCAAGATGAGTTGCTAAGTGGTTACTCCTTCTTGGAGAATTCGAAATCTCTATATAGTCCCCTAAAACCATTAAGTCATAAGCCTTAGTCGATCTATTAACACACTTCGTAAATGCCCTAGAGGGCTTAACTATAGGCGTAATACTAGTTGAATTTCATAAAGATACTCTGATGGTCGAGGCAGATGGTGAATGAACAATTCAATTTGATGGTCTTACGAGAAATCAAGGTTAGGGAGTAGGAATCGTATTAACATCACTTGAGGGTCAAGAGATACCCTTATCATTTAAACTTGATTTTTGATGCACCAATAATGAAGTCAAGTAAGAGGTAGTATTACTTGGTTTATTGTCTACACGAGGAGTTGGAGTGCATAATTTGTGTATTGGAGGTGATTCAAATTTAATCATTAAACAGGTTACAGGTGAGTTTGGATTGAAGGAACCTACACTTGTACCTTATAGGGTTGCAGTGCAGGTTATGGTCAAAAAATTTAATTCTATACGGTACGAGCATAAGAGTCAATCGGCAAATAGGTATGCCTATGCATTAGCCACACTAGCATCTAAAATGTTGATTCAAGATGCTAGTGGTAATATGAATATCCAAGTAGTCAAGAAATCTATCCTGTATACGGCTTTAAATTTTGTTAATGAGGATGAAGACATGCAAGATGATTGGCATGGTCCATTCATGGAACAATTAGTGCATCCTAATGCGGCTTCCATTTTGGCTTTGAAGAATTTCGTTAAAATCAATGGAATGTTATATTATAAGGGTTTAAAAGGTGTTCTTTCGTAATGTATTATTTATAAGGAAGCTCGTCTTAAGTTAGATAAGTATCACCAAATCTGGTGTGGCGAGGAAAGGCTACCACTATATCGTTGTATTTAGCATGTAGGGTATTATTGACCATCAATAGCTAATGATGCACTTCAAGTGCAAGTACATTACCCTAAACGTTCTAAGCTTTCCGACCAGAGTAAGTATAATTTTGTATCTAGTGCTGGAGACTGGAGGCATCCGTATATCAATTACTTGAGGAACAATGTGTTACCAACAAATAGTATGGATACCAAGCTTGTAAAGCGAAAGGCTAAGAAGTATCTTATACACGAAGGTGAGCTCTATAGAGTATCGTTTATGGGAAAACCCCTAAAGTGTATCACTCCTCCTGAAACAAAAACAGTTTTGACTGAGGTGCATGTTAGAGAGTGCAGGGAACATCAAGGAGGAAGGAAACTATATTATTATCTACTCGATAGAGGATACTATTGGCCAACAATGGAAGTGGACACTTTCAACTTCACTAAGAAGTGTGTTGTCTGTCAACAGTATGGCGATGCCGTTCATGCTCCTATGGTCATGCTCTTACGATCACACTCCATAACATCACAACTCCTTAGCCTTTTCACATGTAAGCTTTTGACCTTATTGGACCTATACATCCACCATCGAGAGGATGCATCTAGATTATGGCAAGAACAGAATGCTTTACGAAGTGGGTAAAGGCAGCTCCTTTAAGGAAGGCTACAAGAGCCACAGTTGTGGGTTTCATGAAGGAGAATATCATATGTAGGTTCGGAATCTCAAAGTGTATTTTATCTAATAATGGAACTCCTTTTATCAATTCGCACGTCCACTAACTACTGGTTTCCTATAATATTGATCATGTAAAGTCTACGTTGTATTACCTGAAAGGAAATGGACAAGTTGAGGCCATTAATAAGAGCTTGTTGAAGATACTTAGTTGCATGGTTCATGATAATCATAAGGCATGGCATAACAAGCTACCATTAGCGCTTTGGGCCTATAAGACATCTAAACAAAGATTGACGTAGGCAACTCCTTTTTCTCTAGTATATGGGACTGAGGTAATAGTTCCCATAGCAGTCTTGATCTCATCTGCTAGGTTAGCAATCAATGTTGAGCTCGAACCTAACATATTATGAGTGATGGATTTGCAAGCATTAGACGGAAGGCGTGATATCGCCAAATATAATCTCATCAATTATCAACATAGGCTTAGAGTGGCATATAACCGTCTGGCGAGAAAGAGATTATTCCAATAAGGCGACGTCATACTTCGTGCAGTCAAACATATGTGTCGAGGTACCCCAACGCCCAAGTTTACAGTAAAATGGGAAGGACCTTTCATTGTTGAGGAAATATATGAAAGTAGATATTGCAAACTCAGGAATCCCAGCACAGATGCTACCATTGCTCCTATCAATCTTCAATATATCAAAAAGTTCCATTTATAAAAAGAAAACTATGGTAAAGTTAAATGAATGAAACTTATAGCTTGAGTTGTAAGAGCTTGTTTTGCATATCTATTCCTACTATTATCTCCTTTGTGCACCTTAGGTTAAAAAAAAATAATAATAACGAAGTATTGGTGTTTATAACGCTGCTTCTTAGTAAAAGACTTATCTCCCAAGTACGCAATATGCATCTATTGTATGAGTTGTCGACTGGTTGAAGCTTTGACTCCTAGGTGCACTATATGATGTTCTATCGAATAAGACAATGACTTACATTATTTGAGTATACGTTCGTGGAGCATGTAAAAATAGTTAAGTAGTGGGTAATACCCCCTTAACTCATGACGTAACTATCTAATAGAACTAATATTCCTCGTTTCAATCAATATTTCCATACTGTTGAATCATATATTCGAATCCTTGCTTGCAAACGGAATATACTTCCACTACGTAACGTTTTCTTGAAAATTTATCAAGTCATGAAGTAAACTATCATGTAAAGTGCTGTTAAGGAAATGTAATGTTCTCTAAGTGCATAATGATGTGAACTGTTAAGAGCTTGCTAAATCAACAAACAACTTACGTCAATTTATGATGTTTCATGTAAAGGCATGGATCTCAAATAAGTGAGAAGCGAAACTACACATACTAAGCTTAATAAGTCCTTACACTCTATTAAAAAATGGGGGGGGGTGGTGCGGGGGGTGTTATGTAAAGAGAACAAAAGTAATATTATCAATACTTGACATTAGATGCTATAGTAAAATCAAGATCTGTGCCTGCCAGAGGCTCTTCTCTCTCAAGTTTTGCTTTTGCAAGTTTTGCTTTGAGTAGCTCACATCTTTCCTCAACGTCTTGACTACCCAATACCTTTTGAGCTTCAGTTGCAATGATTTCTATCTTGTTGAGCTTGAACCTAAAGGCATGTACTACAGTGACACTGCTAATCAAAAGTTTGAGATTTTCTATGGATAGTAAGCATTAAGCCTCATCAAACAGCCCTACAGCTTGCCCAAGTAGGCCCAAGATATGAATAGTCACATTGGAAACTAAGCAGACTAATCCTACCCAAAAATCCCCCTCCATCTTATATAAGTGCTCTAGTGGTGCTAAGAGGTTAGAAGGTATTGTGAAGCCATGAAAGGAGGAAGTATCTTCCGAGCTTGCTACCATCTTGGTTGCTAATCCTTTATCTTCATATTATATTGTTCTAATCTCTAGGGGAAGTGATGATGTGGGATCCCTTGGAACAGGCGAAGTTGCATCACTACAAAGGGTAGGAACATTGCTAACTATAATAGCATTCATGGAAGCATTAGGAGCAGCATGTATCTCTTCATTACAAAACCTTGCAACCATTAAAGCATCAGTAAATGCCTAGATCACACTTTCCTCTAAGAATAAAAATTCGCTATCTTCGCAATTGTCAATGATATTGAACACATCGGAGATTCTAATATTACTATTGGTGTCTTCATCAACCTATTTATGGAGTCTGTTCTATCATTGAATTATCCCTCTTAGTCATCATCAATGTCTGTCACGGAATTTTCTCTATTGTCATCTACGTATTCAAGAAAATCCCCATAATTAACCAACTCAACGTCATCTTCTCCTTCGTCCACTATCTCGATAACAATAGGTGGATCTTTAGCTTAAAGTACCTTTCCCATATTGTAATGACTTGGAAAAGGATGAGTGATAGGAAGGATACTTTGACTTGAAGAAGTTCCTTTAAGGATGCTACCACTCGCTCCATCAAGATGATACTTCATCACTTTCTGTTTAGTAGAAGTGACATCCTTCTCCTTTCCCTTTTGCTCCTATTACATACATAAAATTAAGAAAACTAAGAAGAGTAAGTTTCAAGAAAATATTAGTGTATAAAAAAGGAAGAAAGAGAGTGTAATGATAATGCTACCTCATGAATGCGGTTATGCTTAGGTTGTCTAATGATCAATGGAGGATAGGGTGATCATTTGCTTTGTGATTTACCCCGAGCATCATCAGATGACTTCGCATTATTAGATGATTTTAGGTCTTCTTTGAGTCGAAAGGAAATTCATATCTCCGGATGACTATTTCAGGCAAATCCCCTTTAGTTGTCTCCAAGACATACTTCTTAAAACCATCCAAGCAATTCTTCTAATATGTGAGCCAGCCACTCGAAGCAACCCTAGAACGACTCATAGAAGAAAAGAATAATTGCCTAATCCTCTCATGAATGTTTTTTCAACTCTCAAGTCTGAATGTCTTGCAACACTCATCAAAACTTTGGTTAATGACCAAATCATAAGGCACTCCTTGATCAAACCCCAATAGTCAAGCAACTCAATCAGGTAAATATTTCTTGACACTACACTCAAGGAAGCAATTAGAAGAATCGGCCCAATCATGAAGTGACGGAAGACCTCTAGGTGTACTCTATAAGATAAACTCTATCTCAACTTCAGAAAGCTCATCATGAAGCTCTATTAAATTTACCAAGTCCTTTGAATCGGAAGGGTAGATTTCTGAGTATCATTCATATTCAGACAATTCCTTTGTGTATGGACGAAAGTTGAACTCGTGACAAGTGTGAATGACATTCTTTAAAGTACTTGGGAGTTTTCTATTGACCTATCCCCAAGCTTGGGGCCTAACGGCATCAGAATGTGTAAGTAGGAGAGCAGAATATCTCCTATAACGCTCGTAGAAGAACATATGAAGAAACACCAAGTCTACGTACGACACCACAACGTATCTCCCTTACAAGCGTATCAAAGCTTCATGAAAGAGGTCTAAATGCCTATACAAGAAACCCAAGTAGAAAGTACCTAAAGCAAAGCGTTCCCATTGTGAGATATGAATAGCCAAATGGAAGAGTCGAGGACTGACACCTTTTTCGGGCCCCTTGAGAATACAAACGATGACAACCAACAAGTAATGAAAACTTCCAACTCGTGTCTGAAACATAAGACAAGACAGATTAGGTTAGGGTTATAAAGTAAACATCAATAGGAAGAAGAGTAAACAATGACTATGCTACGTCAAAATGTAGGAACTTACTTACACTGATATCAAGGCCCCATCTTATCACCTTTGTCTGGCTTAAAGAAATGCTTAATCCACTCACTAAGTGTACCAAACTTGTGAGTATTTAGAGCTTCTTGATATCAGGCAAGTACACCTATTAATTTTAATATAGTGGATGTGAGTCCGAGTTGATCCCTCAAAGATTTCGAGTATTAATATTAACCTTAGCTCTATTATCTAATCGGAAAATTGTGTTGAGTTGAATGAATTAAAAAATACTAAAATTGACAAACTAACCTAATTATGAGACTTGATTAAGCAATTTAGAAAGCGATAAAACTTCAAGAAGTTAATAACGTATTTAGGAATTATTTCCCATAGTGTTTAACATGTGACTGCTTAAAATATATTCAATTCAATTTCTATTATTCTTGACCAGAGGGATTCACAATTAAAGTTAATACTTTTCTCAAGCATATTAACCCTAATTCTAAATTATTTACCGGAATCTCTTCATTTAGTAATATAACTTAACATTGCATTAATGTATAATGAATTCCTATACAAAAGAATAACTTTCCAAAAGAAACATGTATCTTATCTCTAAGTATACATGTAATTTTCTCCAATTATGCTAAAATCTTATTACACATGTAATTTCTCAATTATCATGCATAATATCATAAATTGATACTCTAAAAATATCAATCAACAATTAAACAATATAATTGAATCAAGAAAAGATAGAAACTTGATTGAAAATTATAAATCAACCCAAGAGTCACATGAAACCTTAGGTTCCATAATCCTAAATATACGAATTCTAAGCTATCATAATGAAACTAAAAACGAGTTCCATCAAAAACATAAAATAAAACATGAAAAACCCCTTTGATTGATGAAAAATCTCTCCAATCTTGAAGTTAGTGTTGCTTTCGCCTTTTTCCTCTCCTTCTCTTCAAGTCTCTTCACTTCTCGAGTGTCTAATCTCCTTTTCAAAACCCTAGTATGTCCTTTTATAATGTATTGTAAGGTTTCTGTTTTCATCACCAGACACGACTTAGGATACGGTCATGTCCCCAGGTCGTGTAACTTTCTGACCTTGGCAAATTTTTCTGAATGGACACAGCCTGGGGACACAGCCTGGGGACATGAACGTGTCCTAGACTGTGTATCTTCAAAACTTCATAACTCATTTATTTGAACTCCAAATTGAGTGAAACTTGATTTCTTTTCTTCGTTTTTAATACAAGAACACATTCAAACCTTGAAATCAAAATTTTACTCAATTAAGTATCAATTTCTTAAAAGAAAAAAAAAATGTAAGGGAAATATTAATTTAATTCATGAATTTAATTTTAAAAAAAAAAGGAAACTTAAAGAAATAAAAGTACTTAAACTAGAAAAATAAGAAAAAGAAAACTAAATAGAAGAATAAAAATGAAACTAAAAAGGAAAAGCCTATGACTAAAATTGGAACAAATAAAAGAAGCAAAGCAAAGTTAGATAAAATAAAAATAAAATGAAATAAACTTAAAGAACTAAAGTGTAAGCAAAGTTAGACATGGGTTGCCTCCCAAGAAGTGCTATAGTTAACGTTGATAGCTTGATGAGATACGTCTTCTCATGATAGTTCTGTCGGGTGGAGATAAAAATCCTTTCGTCCAACATGCTCCAAGTTTCCACTCAAGTATAACTTCAACTGTTGCCCATTTACCTTAAATGTGCCTTTCTCCAGGTGTGTAACTTCAACAGTCCCATACGGGAAATTGTATAATTGTAAATGGTCCAGACCATCTAGATTTCAACTTACCTAGGAATAAATGGAGGCGAGAATTATACAAAAGAACATGATCGCCTTCTTTAAATTGTCGACCTTGTTTGATTCGCTGATTGTGGTACTTTTTGGCCCTTTCTTTATATAATTTGGAGTTTTCATATGCATTCGCTCGCCATTCCTCTAGCTCATTCAATTGAAGTTTCCTATGAGAACTTGCACGCTCAAAATCAACATTAGCACTCTTAATTGCCCAATAAGCCTTATGTTCAATCTCTACCGGTAAATGACAAGCTTTGCAATATACAAGTCGGTAGGGAGTGGTCCCTAGTGGTGTTTTGTAAGTGGTTCTGTATGCCCATAGAGCATCATCCAACTTTTCTAACCAATCTTTCCTATGATACTCTATGGTTTTTTCAAGAATTCGCTTAAGATCGCAATTGGCAACTTCCACTTAGCCACTACTTTGGGCGTGGTACGGGGTGGCTATTCTATGCATAACGCCATAACGTTTCAACGCTTGGTCGAGTTGGGCATTACAAAAGTGTGTTGCCTTATCACTTATAATTGTCCTAGGGGTACCAAATCGAGAAAATAGGCCTTTTAAGAATTTTTTTATTACCTTAGCATCATCAGTAGGTAGGGCTTTAGCTTCCACCCACTTAGAGACGTAGTCAATAGCTACTAGGATATATTTATTTCCATTGGAGTTCGGGAATGGACCCATGAAATCGATCCCCCATACATCAAATACCTCAACCTCGATGATGGGGTTTCGTAGCATTTCATCCCTACGAGATATATTCCCCACTCGTTGACAATGATCACAAATCTCAACATATTTCTAGGCATCTTTGAATAGGATAGGCCAATAAAATCCAGCCTCTAGGATCTTATGAGCTATCCTATTGGCATTATGATGCCCACCTGTAGGCCCCGAATGGTAGTGGCTCAAAATTCTCCATCCTTCGAGGTGTGATACACACCTTCGAATAACATGATCTGTACACACTTTAAATAGGTAAGGATCATCCCAAAAATAATGTTTCACATCAGAAAAAATTTTCTTCTTTTGCTAGTGTGGAAGTCCTTTCGGTATAATCTTAGCAGCTAAAAAATTAGCGATATCTGCGAACCAAGGAATTTCCATATCACTTACTTGGGCGATGGCATAGAGTTGCTCCTCAGGGAATTCATCCTTGATCTCATTCTCATCGATCATTTCCAAGTGGATTCTTCAATCGAGATAGGTGATCTGCTGCTAAATTTTCAGCGCCTTTTTTGTCTTTGATCTCCACATCAAACTCTTGTAGCAACAAGATCCACCTAATCAGTCTTGACTTTGCATCTGGTTTTGCAAATAAGTACCTAAGGGTAGAATGATCAGTGTAAACAATCACTTTAGAGAGAAGCAAATAAGAGTGAAACTTATCAAAGGCAAAAACAACTGTTAACAGCTCTTTTTCTGTAGTAGTGTAGTTCTCCTGAGCATTAGTAAGAGTTTTGCTAGCATTATGAATTGGTTGAAAGTGCTTGTCTCGCCTTTAGCCCAGCACTGTCCCGACTACGTGATCACTTACATCACACATAAGTTAAAAGGGAAGTGCCCAATCAGGTACTACCATGATTGGAGCATTGGTAAGTTTCTCTTTAAGGATATTGAATGCTTTCAAGCACTCATGAGAGAAAACATAAGGCACATCCTTCTTTAATAACTTAGTCAAAGGGCAGGCAATTTTTGAGAAATCTTTAATAAATCGCCTATAAAAACCTGCATGTCCTAAAAAGCTTCTTATGGCTTTTACCAAAGTTGGAGATGAGAGTCTTACAATCGCATCCACTTTGGCAGTATCTACCTCAATTCCTCGATATGAGATCTTATGGCCCAACACAATACCCTCTTGTACCATGAAGTGACACTTCTCCCAATTGAGGACAAGATTGGTCTCTTTACACCTGGTAAGTACCCTATCCAAATTATTCAAACAAAGGTCAAATGAGTTGCCAATTACTGAAAAATCATCCATAAATACCTCCATTATGTCCTCAATCAAATCATAAAAAATGGCTAACATGCATCGCTGGAATGTCGCAGGTGCATTGGAAAGACCAAAAGGCATCCTGTGGTAAGCAAAGGTGCCATAAGGATAAGTGAAAGTGGTCTTCTCTTGATCTTCCGGTACAATAGGTATCTGAAAATAACTAGATAAGCCATCTAGAAAACAATAAAACATATGGCCAGCTAGTCGTTTTATCATTTGATCAATAAAAGGTAAGGGGAAATGATCCTTACATGTAGTATCGTTTAACTTTCGATAATCAATACATACATGCCAACCTGTTACAATTCTCATTGGGATTAATTCATTCTTTTCATTAGGAATTATTGTCATCCCACTTTTTTTTTGGAACTACTTGCACTGGACTCACCCATGAACTATCAGAGATAGGATATATCGTACCTACATCAAAGAGTTTGATAACTTCCTTTTTTTTTACTACCTCTTTCATGTTTGGATTCAACCATCTCTAGGGATGCACAACCGGCTTGTGGTTTTCTTCCATTAAAATCTTATGAGTACAAAAGGAGGGATTGATACCTTAAATATCGGATATTTTCCAAGCAATGGCCCTCTTATGCTCCTTGAGTACTTTCAGCAACTTTTCTCTCTATTCTTCTTCCAAATTGGATGTTATAATTACCGGTAATTTGTAGTCCTTCTCTAAGAAGGCATATTCCAAGTAGTCAGGTAATTGCTTTAGCTCCAATACTGGAAGCTCCTCAATCGAAGGTTTTAACTGTGCTTCCTTCCTCCTTTCAAACTCTTCAAACCCTTTCTCAATAGAGGTAGGTTTATTTGCCTCCAATTGGGCTACCACTTCGGATTTGACAGGATCTTCTGAAGCTTCTTCCATGCTTAATTACAAGCAACTCTCCAACGGATCCTTAAGAAGAACTTTCTGCATATAACTTGAAACAAAAGTGTCAGTAACATCCAAAAGGTAGCAAATATCATCCTAATCGACAGACTTTTTCATAGCCTCCGAAATTTTAAACATGATCTCTTCATCTCTTACTCGAAGAATGAGCTTGCCATCACTAACAACGAGCTTGCCATCACTAACAACAATGATAGCCCTAACGGTAGCTAAGAATAGTCTACCTAGGATAAGGGGCAACTCAAAATCTTCATCCATATCCAATATCACAAAATTAACTGGAAAAATAAATTTACCCACTTAGACTAATACATCCTCAATAATGCCTCTAGGATACGTTACAGATCTATCAGCTAATTGCAAGCTCATGTGTGTGGGCTTAGGTTCCCCTAATCTTAGTTTCTTGAAAAATTTATAAGGAATTAAATTGATGCTAGCACCCAAATCAGCTAAAGCTTTGTTAATTAATAAGTTACCAATATGACAAGGAATTATAAAACTTCCTCGGTCTTTTAGCTTCTTGGGTAACTTATTTTGCACGATCACTAAACACTCTTCACCCAAGATGACTGTAAACAGCTCCTCAAGCTTCCTCTTGTTGGATAACAAATCTTTCAAGAACTTAGCGTACTTCGGCATCTGTGACAGGGCATCAACGAGAGGTAAGTTAATATTCAGTTGTTTAAAGAGGTCTAGGAACTTACTAAATTGTTGGTCATTGCAATCTTGCTTGAGTCTTTGGGGAAATGGGATAGGTGGTTGATATTTCTTTACCTTAGATGACTCTACGTCTTCTATTGCTTTCATCCCCTCTTTGCTCTTACTAATCTCTTCGCTAACCTTCCTCTCAGCGTGTAACTCCTTCCCACTTCGAAGTGTCATTGCCTTGACATGTTCCTTTGGATTGGGTTCTGTATTCCCCGGTAGCGTTCACTGTGGTCTTTCAAAGATTAGCTTCGCAAGTTGACCAATTTGGTTCTCAAGGTTGCAATTTGAAGCCTCTTAATTCTTCAATGATGATTCAATATTGGATAAGCGAGCCTCATTGCCTTGAATATATTTTATGAGAAGTTCTTCTACACTGGACTTCTTTTCTTGAGGAAGAGGAGGTGGGAATGGTCTCTGAAATCCAGGTGGACCAAAGTTAGTCTTCTGCTGGCCTTGGTTTTGATTTCCCCATGAGAAATTGGGGTGATTCCTCCAGCTTGGATTATAAGTGTTGCTGTAAGGGTTATTTTGTTGCTTGGATGGATTTCCTGGATAATTTACCTGTTCTAATTGTTCTTGTGCTCCATACCCCTGCATACCAAAGTCACTTACATTCGATTGCACTTGTTAAGGGCCAACAGAGAGTGCATCAATCTTCTTACTCAATAGGTCCACCTTGGCTGCCAGAGCAGTGGTCAAATCCACATCATAAATTCCCATAGCCTTTTGCTTGGCTCTAGTGCTTTCCTACTGATAATTGTTCATTGCTATTCCTTCAATCAGGTTTTGTGCTTGCTTAGGTGTCTTTGTGTTCAAAGTACCTCCTGTGGATGCATCAATCATCTGTCTCGTAGATAAATTGAGACCATTATAGAAGGTCTGAATCTGCATCCATAGTGGGAGGCTATGATGTGGGCACCTCCTGAGCAAGTCCTTAAATAGCTCCCAAGTGTAATATAGCGTCTCCGCTTCCAATTGAGCAAAACAAGAAATATCATTCCGAAGTTTAGCAGTCTTTGCAGGTGGGAAATACTTCTCCAAAAATTTCTTTACCAATTCATTCCAAGTTGTGATTGAATTTAGTGGTAGGAAGTTCAACCACTGTTTTGCTCTACCCCTTAAGGAAAAAGGAAATAGGCGTAGTTGGATGGCATCATCCATAGCTTTGTTGATTTTAAATGTATCACAAATCTCTAGAAAGCTAGAGATGTGGGCATTCGGATCTTCATTGTTGCACCATTTGTATGATGTTAGGTGCAATTTGGAAGTTATTAGCTACGACGGTTGGCCTTGCAATACTAGAGTCAACTCCAATAAGTATAGGCCTTGAATAGTCGAACATGGTCCGATTTGCTTCATTCCCATTGTTAACCATGTGTGGTTGATCTTCTTGCTCGATGAATTGAGTGTTGGCCTCTTCACCCTCTTCCTTAATCTCAATGATTAACTCATCGTCTATGGTAGCCACAATTTATTTAGGTTGCGATCTCAAATTTTGAAGGACAATTCTCTCAATTTCAAGATCAAGTTTCACCAAATCTTCCGAGTTGCTTTGGGTCATGCATTACAAGGGCAAGAAATATAGAATCAATTGCAGCTCTAGGTATAAAAATAAACAATGAAAACAAAAGAAAAGAAAGAAAAAAAATGGTCAAAGTAATAAAGCAACTAACATTCTTAATATCGAAAATCCCTGGCAACGGTGCCAAAAACTTGATATCAGGCAAGTGCACCTATCAATTTTGATAAAGTGGATGTGAGTCTGAGTCGATCTCTTAGAGATTTCGAGTGCTAATATTAACCTTAGCTCTATTATCTAACCGGAAAATTGTGTTGATTTGAATGAATTAAAAAATACTAAAATTAACAAACTAACCTAATTATAAGACTTAATTAAGCAATTTAGAAAGCGATAAAACTTCAAGAAGTTAATAACGTATTTAGGAATTATTTCTCCTAGTGTTTAACATGTGACTGCTTAAAATATATTCAATTCAATTTCTATTATTCTTGACCAGAGAGATTTACAATTAAAGTTAATACCTTTCTCAAGCATATTAACCTTAATTCTAAATTATTTACCGGAATCTCTTCACTTAGTAATATAACTTAACATTGCATTAATGTATAATGAATTCCCATACAAAAGAACAACTTTCCAAAAGAAACATGTATCTTATCTCTAAGTATACATGTAATTTTCTCCAATTATGCTAAGATCTTATTACACATATAATTTCTCAATTATCATGCATAATATCATAAATTGATACTCTAAAAATATCAATCAACAATTAAACAATATAATTGAATCAAGAAAAGATAGAAACTTTATTGAAAATTATAAATCAACCCAAGAGTCACATGAAACCTTAGGTTCCATAATCCTAAATATACGAATTCTAAGCTATCATAATGAAACTAAAAACGAGTTCCATCAAAAACATAAAATAGAACATGAAAAACCCCTTTGATTGATGAAAAATCTCTCCAATCTTGAAGTTAGTGTTGCTTTCGCCTTTTTCCTCTCCTTCTCTTCAAGTCTCTTCACTTCTCGAGTGTCCAATCTCCTTTTCAAAACCCTAGTATGTCCTTTTATAATGTATTGTAAGGTTTCTATTTTTGTCACCAGACATGGCCTGTGATACGGTCGTGTCCCCAGGTCGTGTAACTTTCTGACCTTGGCAAATTTTTTTGGATGGACACAGCCTGGGGATACGACCGTATCCCAGACTGTGTAACTTCAAAACTTTATAACTCATTCATTTGAACTCTAAATTGAGTGAAACTTGATTCCTTTTCTTCGTTTTTAATCCAAGAACACATTTAAACCTTGAAATCGAAATTTTACTCAATTAAGTATCAATTTCTTAAAAGAAAACAAAAAATGTAATGGAAATATTATAAAATCACCATATGAAATATGTTTATAGTAAGAGTTATCACTTCTCTTTTGTCCACTTCTAATAGTTCAATCAGTGCTCAATCATCTTCCAAGATTGAACTTGTGGTGATGTTGGTTAGTCCAAGATTAGGAAGGCATAGAAGGACTGCAACATCCTCTAGTGTTGGAGTGATCTCACCCCACGCTGTCACAAAGGTATGTGAGTGAGTGCTCCAACGAGACATGATAGCTCACTAGGTTTCTATTTCTTGCGGGCAGTGCAAAGTTAAATAAGAAGACACCCATATGGGGTAATATACCCTTGCTTCTTCCAAAACGGATGTGTATGTGAGATTCTTGAAAATGTACATTACCTAAGACAACCAACCATTCACTATGTGCCTTGGGCCATCAAAACTACTATTTGAGAGAGGAATTTCTTTCTTCTCATTTCTAAAACACAGCATAAAATCTACTTCTATCTCAACCCTCTTATGTACTGGAGATTCTTGTCTTATGAAATGCAACTTACCATTCTTAGGTGGATGTGCATGTGTATCCCGCCTCTTTATATCTCGTTAGAAAAAGTCACCTTCAATAATTGGGTCTACCTACTTGTCTTAAGGTAAGGGGGTTGTCGGGATGTGATCCTTAGAATATGCCAAAATTTCATTGTTCTTATCAGTATTGTTGTTATGAGAACGGCTTTTGCCAAATTCTTAGCCCATGTCGATGATCCTCAAAAGCAGTAGTGACATCAATATGAAAGAAAGTGAGCACATGTAAATAAAGGGAAGTAAGGGAGTTAGTAAAAGTAAGGTGCATTCGAAAAGTATGACATCTAATTATGAAAACTAGAGATGACACATATGTACAAGGATTCTTGCAATACGTGATGACAATATGCAATTCATACATGAGATTAGTGATACTACGCCCAGCTTACATGCTTTTGATGATGTTTAAATGATGTTTTCCAGTACGTGTTCATATTAGAAGACTAATGTTCAATGCCACATGTTCAACTCATGTAATGGGACCTCATATCACATTTAGTGCTCACATCGCGTCCAACATTGTGTTCAAGAGTTATGTAGTTTTCATAACTCATGTAATACTCAAACCTTGCGTCATGTTCAAAACTCATGTTGTGTTTAAGCCTCACGTCACATATAGGCCTCATGCGATATCATGTTCAATACGTGTGACATGTTTAAGATTCATTCCATATTCAAAGCTCATGTTATATTAATAGATTGTGCCATATTGAAGATTCACTTTGAGTTCAAGACTCATGACTATGACTCATACTCACTCATGTTTGACCTTAATGTTCAAGAATCGTATTCACTATCATGTTCAAGGTTCAAATGCGACACTTACATTCACTCATGATCAAGGCTCATGTATTAAGGCTTATGTTCGACGCATATGATGAGACTTATGTTCAACTTAAATACCAAAAGTTCTGTACTCAACTTGCATACTCAACTCACGCGTACTCATATAGAAAGTTTAAAAGTGCTCATGATGGAAGCATACACATGCTCGTGCCAAAGAGACTATGCTAAATTGAAGTGTTCAATCACAAGATTTATGTCACGTTGAGCTCGTGAACTCGCACTTTAGTCTTATGCGCTTATGTTCAAGGTTTATGTTTAAATTCACATTTTATGGTTATGTGGAGGCTTCATTGTCCTTCTATATGATTATTCCATGAGTGTTTGTATAGAGGGGCAATGAAGTTCATTTTACATATTACTTCACAAGTACTTATGTTAAAGGGAGGTTATGTCCAACTCAAGTGTGGTACTCTCATATGCCTACGTCTTACACTCATGCTCAAATTGTAGGTGCTCAACTCTCATGTACTTAGGCATGCATGCCTCTACGATTCGAAATTTACATTCAATTCATGTAATAAGTTGCAATTAGCTTTATGGAGGTTACAAAAGGAGACCACATATGACCTAAGTGTTATACCTCTTTGCTATCACCCATTGATGAAGATCGATACTTAAGTTATGACCGTAAACTCTTGACCCTCGGTTGGTAAATAGTCATGGTCTGGGTAGTAAAGAGTCTACCTTCTTTAAACCATGTTGATTTGCTCACTATTGCTAGTTCGAGATGTGGTCCTTAAGTTATGATTGCAAACTTTTGGCCTTCAATTGTAAGCGGCGACAATCTAGGCGATGAAGAGATCTTCTTTAAGCCAATTCTCAAGTGTTGATTATGCCACCTGCAAAGTATGGAAAATGAGAAGATTTCAATTTCAAAATTCAAAGGAAAAAGGGGAGGAGAAGGATGTAAGAACCATTAGTATAGAAACATATGTGGAGGCTTATGTGAATGCAAAGGGCCACATGGATGACAATTTAATAGATTAGCAAAGTAAGGATTCATATTGCAAAATAAGAAAAAGCAAGACGTGAATGATGTAAAAATTAATGGTAAAAAGACACACATGATAGTTAGTATGAATATAAGGGATAAAAGAATTTCATCATTCATTACTTGAGAAAGCTAAGATGTAGGAACACAAGCTAGACACTCTTGGTTCCTAGTCCATTTATGCTACCCATGTTACATTAGTTTGTTGAGAGGCATTAATTTTCAACAATGAATGGAGTGATCTTTGAAGATTGTGTGAAATTAGAAAACTTACAAGCTCATGCAACATGCCTTTTTCTAAGTGGGATTTGACAATTAATGGTAAGGAAGGGAGTTAGGATTCATGAAGGTGAAATGGAACTTTGGACCTATTTGCAAGAAAAGGATGAATTTCTGGAAGGAGGAGTATTCCTCAAATTCAATGGCAATAAGCCACATGCAAATCAAAAGATAGGTAGCTTCAGTTAAGGAAAAGTGTTTGAAATTAGGAAAGCCCAAGCAATGTGAAACAATGCAAAAAGAAAAAAGAAAAAAAAAAAGAAAAAGAGAGATTGAAGATCTATTAGCTGAACTTGTTTGACGTTGATTTTATGAAGCCAACCCTCTCGCGTAGCCTAGATAAAACCAAGGACTTAGGTCCAGTTTGATTCATAGGTTCATGGATTGGAGTTTTATACAAAATGGGGATTTTGCATGCTTAAAGCATTGGCATGAAGACAGGTAAGCATAATTAAGTTCAAATATATATACATATATATATGTATGTATATACATTTATATATATACATATTCTTGGTGATAATGCCTTGAACCCATTTGGTAGAATGTTCGTAGAAGATAGTATTATAATGGGAAGTTATATATGCTGTGATTACATGGTATAGTGATTAGAGGCTATGCACATTATAAGGAATCTGATGTTGCCAAAAGTTCATTCAATGAAGTTTAAGAAGGGAGTCAAAATTATGTGGTTTCTATTAGTAAAAGCCTACGCAGTATATTCGGGAAAATGTGAAAGAGGATCTTGGTTTATTTGGTAATAGAATTCTAATGCTTCTTCAATTAGGTTCACGGGTAAAGTGACGGCAAGAGTTGTTTCAATAGGTATCATTTTGGTACTTTGCTTTAGAGGCTTTTGAGCTTGCATTTGGAGTTGCCATTCTTTTGTGAAAATTGGTTGTGGACCGGCATTAAATTTAAAATACCATCTACATATGCAAGTACTTAGTTTTAAGAAATGTGGGAGATATATTATTTGTGAAAGCACTAATGTTACCGACAATGGCAAACTTCGCTTTAGCTTATTAGAAGTTGGTTATAGTGGGTTGGTCCCTATTTCTTACACATGACAATGCATAGCCAAGTAGTCCATGAAACATAATCCATATTAGTGGAAGCATAACGCTAGGGTTTAGAATTTTATGATCACACATATGTTCAAGATCAGAAAATTGCATAATATACTCAAGATCACAACATTAAAGAAAGAAGGTAACAGTCAAAGGTAAAGGAAGAAAGAGGAGCCTAGAGATGTGGTGTCTTTAAGATATTTCAAAAATGAATTTGAAGAAATTACACAATGTTTTGGACATATTGATGCATATGACCCAATAGCTGTTTTATATATAAGAAGTGACTTTAATACTTTAGGTTCTTCTACCCATGGCTAGAACCATTTAATGAGAAATCAATAGCAAAAAGGCTAACAAGTTTATCTCTATTAGAAGCTAAGATGGATGCAATTTCAAGAAAATAGCCTGAATTCTGAGCATTGACCAGCTTGGAAGCAATGGCTTGTCCTAATGACTAACCATTTGGAGGGGGACAATTATAAGAAGTAGCACACTCTATATAAGTTTGATTAAATATAGGCATATTGCATTAGTTAAGAAGGGATAAAGCAAAGAGCATACCTGAAGATGGGTCTTGGTCTTTAAGCACTATGCTTCACAAATTGTATCGATAAGGAACAAAGCTCTCATTGGCTCAACTATGGAAAAAGAAAAAAGGATGTTGATAATTTTGGTCTTCATCTCCAAAAATGAAGATAATAATAACTAAAAGAAAGGGGGAGAAAGATAGGAACGAAGTAAAGAGCTAGTACATAAACATATATTGAAAACTCCTGACCTAAGCAGCAGAGGGAAGCCAACAAATAAGATGAAGTATATGTATACCTAGAAATGTATATGGAGAAGACAACAACACTAATAGGTAGCTCTCTTTGACTCTAGTCCATAGTAGCTCCACTATGCTCTTCCAGCTCCAGTTGTTTTGCTTCGATAACTACTACAATGTCATTCCTTCAACAACTCTAATGGGTTTTGAATATTGTGATGCTTGATTGATTCTTTGAAGCTCCCTCTTCAATAGCTGCTGTATCCTTCTTTGATTTCTCGGTATTCCAGATTCAAAAGCCGTAAAAGAGCTAGCAAAACTTCTATAATAAGTAGAAGTGACGAAGCTCTATAAAGAAATAAGGAGGAAGGATAAGGAAACAAGAAGTAAGGAAAGAAAGGGAAATAAAATAGTAATAAATATATATACATATATGGCGTTGCGCTTACTATAATTGTTAAAAGATGAAGTTGCCTTTACTTCTCCCTTTTCCCTATCGTAGTGAGTAGATGCAACCTTAGGGTTATGTAATTGTTCATATTATGCGGTAGGAAGACAAAGAATAAATAAATAAATAAATAAATAAATGGACGTCCATCAATCTCTTAATGGGAATAAGAGAAGTATGTAAAGCAACTTCAAGGATGTGTAGGTGCAATGGAAAAGGAAAGGGGATCATAGCCTGTCTATCTTCTACAAAGATGGAAACGAAAAAAAATAAAGGACACCTATCGATTTTATAATGGGGGGACAATGTACTGACCCTCACTAAAGTGGTGACACATTGGCATATATTGTTGGATATCAATACACATGCATATAAACATCATATATAGAATGATATTGGCTTCAAATTGTTAAGTAGTCAAAAGGAGAGGATATCTTTGAATATCCTATATAGGTGTTAATAAAAGGGCTCATTCTTATATATATGGGCTTTGTAAAGGGAACAAGTGAAATGAAGGAATATAGGGATACGTGAATGAAATGGGAATAAAAAGTGATGTTGGATTTCACAGGTGTTAGACGTGATTTTAGTCTTAGTAAAGAGACATAGATGGGCCAACACATCATACTCATTATCCACTAAGTTTCAAATGTAGCATTTCCACTACAGACCTCTCGAAAATTCCACTTTCAACATTTAGCTCTCAAAATGAAGGTCGGTTGTTGATAATGGCAGTTTCTTAAGGTGTTTTTTTTTAAGGAGTTTTCCAAACGAAGATTTGAAAATTCATTGGGCTTCCAAGGGTACTGCCCTTGAAACCTTGCATGGGACGCTGTCCCCTTGACCCCGGCTTGCTAACTACTGTGCTTACCAGTTGTAGCGCAGCAAATAAAATTTGGTTTACACAAAGCTTTTACATTATATATGAAGATTGTACAAGAAGAGTGCTCTTATATGAAAAGAAAATCAAGGCAACAATGATATATGGAGTCGACCCAATTAGATTGCTAATGTGAACCTAGCGTGTAAATTCAACTCAAAAGCAATCAATAAGTCATAGGGATCAAATCGAAGAGACAAATTAGCTCAAGAAGAGATAGCTTAAAGAAAACTTATTTCAGAATGTTTCCTTGGGGGCAACATACAATGTAACCCAACTGAGGTTTGACACATGATTAAGAGGTGTTGCAGACTCACGCACTAAGATAATTCTCAAATTAATTTGGCAGTGATATAGTTATTTAATAGCGCACATGCACCCGAGTCATACAAAAGGCTTACTCGATGCCCAAACCTCTTCAACTTCGTCCGAAGGACTTTGGTAAGGGGGCAAAATGTAGAGGGCCAAATTTAATAATGAGCTTTAAGTCCATTAATCAAATGGATTTGACTCCTTAGGCTAAGGTGACAGGGCTCGAGGAGCCAAGCTCATAAATTATCAAGATGACCAAGGGAGACTTGATATAATAAGCTTGGAGTAGGGTCCATTGGATCGATCTATTCGATCCAACATTTTTTGGTTTGGCTCACACTAGAATAATAAATAAAGCCTTTACTTAGGCCTAAACCTATGAAAATAGCCCACTTAAGATCCATTAATAAGGGGCTTCATTCTCAACCATTAATAACCATTATGATCTGTCGGATGTTGTTAATTACCCTTTCTTATAAATACCCTGTTCACATTCTCATTTTAATAAGAAGAAAAATCCCAATTAACGTTGTTAATTTACTGGAACTTTGCCTCAAAGATTAAACACTCAAACACATCAAGAACACCACCTCATTCTTCATTAATTTTGGAGCTTGATGTTATTGTACTCCTCTACCTGTCACCATATGTGTTAGGGCTTTATTAAGATTACTTACTCCTCTTCCCTACACTTCTCTCCTAATCATCTTGTATGAGTCACTCTAGTCATTTTTTTTTTATCACGTGTAGCGCGACCTCACATGCATCACGTATGTGACACTTGCATTTGTACCCAATACCTTCACACAGAGAAAACATACGATAACAAGCTATCTTACAGGTAGGCAGGACAGAGGGGAGCGTCTCATAGTCCTATATTGATTGTTCAATAATTATATGCACAACTTATACATCTGTTGAGGTATTCAATAAAATTGGGATACTTATGCATTTGTTTCATCCTCTACGTTATGTTAAGTACGGTTTAGTTTAGTTAGTTTTCACTTCAAATCAAATTAAATTATAAAAATAGGTTTTTTTTTCCTTCATTTTTTATAATTTTAAAGTGAACCAAATAATTTAAATGAGGAATTTTTTTAAATCATAAAATTTTAGTTTGATTTATGAATTGAACATATTTCATAATTTAGGAAAGTATATTTATATAATATGTAATTTGATATAAAAGTATCAAATTCATTTAGTAATATTAAATATTGATATCATATTAGATATTATTAAAGTTAATATTCATACAACTAAGAAAATTTAATTGTCTACTAAAAGCTAACATTATTTATAAAAATAGCATATGACATAAATATTGAGTAAACCTATATATATGTATATATATATCATTTATAAATTATGGTATAAAAGTTTAGAAAATATTTTTTCAATAAACATAAACTAAAAGTTCTTCTAGTCAAGTATTACAATGTTTTTTATAGTTACAACATTAAATGATTTGGTTTGGTTTCATTACAATGTAAACTAAGAATATATTTACTATGTTACAAGAGAAGAAATTATTTAGTTGCAAGTAAAATAATAATATATATATTTTTTATAAAACAGCTTAGATTAGTCCAGTTTATCATTCCAAACAAATAGTAAATTAACTGCTGGTTTGTTGCAGAATTTTTTAAACCAAATTATAAAAAATACTATATTTTCAATTTTTTTTTTTTTTTTTTGGTTAACCGATCGGTCCAATTTGGTCCTTTTTTTTAACTCATCCATACTCGACCTTATAAACTAAAACTCTGAGGTAAATTTAGTTTTCGGAGATGATATTAGAAAGAATTTTTAGCGCAACAGCCACCGGTCCTGTTGTCTATATTGAGCAAGCATTGCTTCATCTAGACGGTTCTATCCCACACCATGCAGGTATTTGTCAATATAGAAAAAGAGTATTACATCATCTCCTTAAAATTTTTATACGATGTCAATGTATATGTTCAAACCTTAGCATTAGCTACGTGGAATTAGAACTGGTAATTTAGGATCTAGGTACGATGAATGTTGACAACATACTAAATGATTTAAACTATTAATATATTTAAAAACTTGATATAAGACACAAATAAATGATCTATTGAAAGACTGTTAAATTTGTATCTGAGTTCGGTTAAACTTTCGAACTCAGACATGAGATAAGAGATACTGTATATATTCTTTTATTTTTTGTATTTTATTGCATAAATTATTTATTTTTAAATTAAAGATCTTAATTAAATGTATGATATTTTTTTAGTTATATATTTTTTTTGCTATATTATAGTTCAAATTAGTAAAAAGTTATAAACTCGTGTATAAATTCTTTAACTATCTTTCTTGATAATCCAATAGATAATATGATAAATTTCAAAATTAAGATCGATAGCAATATTAATATATGTTTAATTTATGATTCTATGTAATTTAACGATGATATATAACTTAAATTTAGTAATATTATATATTTTGTTTACTATATCGTAGTTTAAACGGGTAA
The DNA here is from genome assembly GCA_024138015.1 of Lumnitzera littorea. NCBI lineage: Eukaryota > Viridiplantae > Streptophyta > Magnoliopsida > Myrtales > Combretaceae > Lumnitzera > Lumnitzera littorea. The sequence goes on from JAMXBB010000001.1 coordinate 31,641,073, forward strand.
AAAATTATGAACTCATGTATAGATTCTTTTATTATTTTCCTTAAAATCTAACGAACAATGTGATGAATTCAGAAATCAATATTAATAATAATATTAATATCTATTTAATTTATGGTTTTACTTAATTTGATGATGTTGTATAACTTCTGTATTTAATAAGATTTTGTTTTTGTAAAACTTTTACTTGAGTTGTAATTTTTTATTAAATATGAAGATTTGATGTCATTTTTTTTTATAAAATTTAAATAATATTATCATTCTTTTCTCTTTATATGTATAAATATTTTATATATTTAATTATAACGTTTTAATTAATAAATAATATTAAATTTGAGATAAATGAAATATGATATAATGATACAAATTATCAATTTTAATATAAATGAATTTAAGATATAAAATATACTAAGTCACTTATTTAAATTTTTATATATAATTAATAAATAAATTATATCATGATATAATAATACGATTTACAAGTTTTGGGGAATAACGATGAGTTTCTCGTCGAAGGAGAGTCAGGGAACACGAGGAGGGAGAGGGAGAGTCTGTAGCATTAAAAACAAGAATTGGCTCTCCGTCTACAGTGAAAGGTAGGGGCCTGACCTGGTCATGTCATGGTGACAGAAAAAGGTGCCACTACAACCTATTCTCATTTACCTTTCCATGCTTCCCCGCCACATATATGTTCACACTTCACAGTCACAGCCATCCTCAGTCAACAAATGTGAACGGAAGGAATCTAAATCTCAAAAAGCCTAAAAGTACTCGCACCTCCCAGCTTCTTCTTCTCTCCAGGTGGGACATGTGCATTTCATGCATTGGATACGCCTGACTGCGTGCTTGAGGCCTCATCATTGTTTACACGGTTGCATGCACCATATTCGTATTAATTTGCCTTCCGGACAATTATAGAAAAGGAAGAAAAAAAAACTTCGCTTTATATATGTTTTACGTGCTTATTTTTAATGTTTAATTCATGCACTTAAAGAACCAAAAATAGGTTGGCCAAAAGTTAAAAATAAAAGACCAAAAAATAGTGTACGTAAAATAACTAAAGCATACTATCTCTCTTCATAAAGGAAATGAAAGTTTCTATATGTGCAACGGTTAAAATCGATCTTGAGGTTAGGCAGAATTATAGCTGTAGAAAATCAAAATGCAATAACTTGACATCATCGGTGTCCCGAGAATTAGATGCTTTAAAGTTAAAATTTTCTTAAAATTTTTATCTTAAATATATTCACATATAATTAATACTTTATAGAATTATATCAACTATAAAATTGTCATTTGAATAAAAGCATTCTTACTGCTCTCAAAATGTTTCTTCATTAGATGTTACTTTTTGGAATTTGAAATATGGCTGTTGAATTACGGCCGAATTGTATTTAAATAATAGTTTCAAATAACCAATTTGATGAATGTGTTGACAGATTATTTTGACGACCGTGCATTCAAAATCCACTCTGACCTATATGGATTGTGGGCTGATTTATGTTGGGTCAAGGCCGACCTGCTGGAGTCCAAACCTAAACTTTCTCCAATGATCTCCTACTTGAATCCAATGTCCACCTTACCACTCGTGGTATTTTTAGCTCGGAGTCATATTTGGAGCACCATTTGCACTTGTGACATTGATGCCTGAGGCCCCTCAGTGCTGGAGACTTACCTTTAAAACTTAGGCAAAGGAATTAAAGGGTATAAACTGAATATTCCGATCTACGTGAGATGTTGACATATTGTATATCACTTCATCTCCGAAAACCTCGAATCTTATCTAATTAGAAAGATACAATTTCTTATTTGGATAAGATTCGAATATATCAACTTTTTAAATATATCTCTACTCATGTTATTATAAATAGGGATTCGACCTTATAGATAAAAATACATTGACTCACTCTAAAGCTCTTGCCTTCCTTCTTATTACTCTAATCTCATAGATCCGTTGAATTAAGTATTAGAGTAATAATACTGAGTAATCCCTTAATGCTCTGCATGTTGTTCTCTTTTATATGCTTTAGGTCTAGAATTCCAAGACCCATAGTCAATTTCTACTAGCAGAAATCTTGGCCCATCAAAAGGTAGTCAAAACTATAAATTTGACAAACTAAGCTAATGACCGACAAATATTGTAATAAGATGAGAATATTTTCAATTCAATAAAGAAGTCTAACGATATCACCTACACGTTAGGAATAGGGTTGAATAATTTCTTTTTAGGGTTGAGGTTCCCCTAGTTAATTAAAACAGATTTGTTCACCAAATTATTTGATAACCCTCTCAAGCTTTGGTAAACGCATTGGACCCTAACTTTCTTAATTTCGTGAACATTGACAATTGAATATGTGCATTAGGATCCCATGTACCATTAAGATCCCACGATCCGAATTGGTATTTTGGTTTAGGGGCGAGAGTGTGTATAGTGGGACGATGTGAGTCTAATTTGTATCCGACTTTTTTGGTATTAATTCTTTAGTTTTGAAATGAAAAACCACTCCATAATAATATAAAAACTATCATGCAATTTATACTTTATAAAACCAATAGGGCGCGGAGCATATGATAAAACTTTTAGAACTTTTTTATTAAATTTTTGTAAGGGATAGGTACATTTTTTAGCCTTAAAGTTTTACTATTTTTCTTATTTAGTCCTCATTTTTATTTTTTTACATTTAAGTTCTTAATATTTGCAAAATTTTACAAATGAGTCCTTTTATCAACACGATTACTTTTTCTAGTAGAAAACGATACGAGCATAATTTTTTCGGTCCATATATTTATATTAAATAAATAATAGAATAAAATATCAAAAAGTAATAAAGAGTAAAAAATTTAGAAAACTAAAAAATTGAAAAAGTACATAAAATTAATGAAAAGGTTCATTTTGGCTATTATCAGGACCCTAAAGGGGACCTAGTAGGATTACCTAAAATTTCCATAACTTGTGTGCACCCATGATATGAAAACTGCCTTGTAAGTCAGAGATTGCAAGACTCTAAATAATTAATCACTAAGGTTACTGATTTTTAAGTAATCAATTTATTGTAGAATACAAATATAAATAACTATGGGTATCCGTTATCCCACAGATCCTCAAAACCGCAGAGAATCGGTATCCCCTACCAAATAATAAGACAGGATATACTAGCATTATAGTAAGATTTAATAAATAAATATTTTCTACAAAGGATGTCTATGTATTATCCAAAAAGTACTCAGCTACTTCTAATACTAATGTACATATCTTCATCTCGCACTCAGCACTCGAGATATATCTCAATCCCATTGTATGTAAACCTGCAAAGAAAACTAAGGGGGGATGAGCATAAAACAGCTCAGTGAGTTCGTTCCTCACCACTACCAGTCAAGCAAGTTTTCACATATTATTATCACACATGCAAGCAAGCTATCTACATATATAATGAACGCAGGCGTGATGAATGCAAACAATACATCCATAGGAGTCCGGAACTATGGAAGAGTCTGGAACTATGAAAGGTGTAGAATTACGTCGTTCACACTTCGATTATTCCCTGTACTTACCCGCATAGGGTACCTCAGCTTACTCGCAGAGGCTACCTAGGGACACCACCCCACTAGGCAAAACTCAACTATTACCCTAGCTGAGAAAAGAGTTTCAATCCAAATAGGGGGAGTCCAAACTAGGAATATCCACCCTCCAAGGCCCCTCGGGCACAAACATGCGAGTCCTCTCGCAACCAAAAGTAACCAAGGCCTTTCAGGCACAATAAAGCGAGTCCTCTCGCTATCAAGTGGAGAACCCATGCTAGCTTTGCCTTAACATTAAAAACACTATTTATGGCTCTATAAGCCCTTACAGTGATCATGTAAAAATTTGTTTAAGGTTAGAAAGGCTTTTGCCAAAATACTTTTCTTAAGATTTTTGCAAGGCTAGCACTCTCCATTCATACCTTTACCAAGTCATAGACATGCGATGAGTAGAACCGGTTATTTGGGTCAGACATTTATATTTATCAACTTAAAAAGGTGATCACACAGATGATGGCATACAAACAGAACAGTCATTCAAACATACAAGTAATAGCAAACAACAAAACATCATACAAATAACATGCACAAGCAAGTAACAGGTCATCAGAACTCCCTCACCTAGATTATTGCTCATTCTCCAAGCCTTTAGGGTTTCCAAGACTCGATATCGAACGCCTAAATCAAAATGGTAAACCTTATAAGTGTTCTGAGAATTCAGACTCCTTAGTCAACTAAAAGTCTATTGTAGTTTATCTAGTTTCCTCCAATATAACCCGAATATAGTGTGTATAGGGTTACCACACTCCATGAGATTAATAGTAGCTATTTTCTTATATTAGTAAGGTATGAGGCTCCCTATATGTATTTTGTAATTTTTTTGTTCTGATTCCGATATTTGCGAACTTATAATCGTTTTTTATCATTTTCGGACGCACGTTCACACGGTAATGTCCGTTTTGGACGTTAAGACCCGTGTTTTATGATATGGGCTAAATTTATTAAAATTTTATCTTATTGAAGTTTAGTTACTCTTATTACTTATGTTTATGCCCTAGTTTAGGATTTAATGATTAAATTAGCTATTTGATTCTTATACTTAGGAAATTTTACATTAGTGCTACAAATTCACATACTTGATTAAGTTTAATTCAATCTAAGAAGTGTATTAGGGTTTAAGGAATTTTCAACTTCTAAATACATGTATATACCTATGTTATGTGCTTATGTAATCTTATTATTTCTTCTATTATAAACCTATGTTTACATCATCACTTATGTAACCAATTGATGATATCATGGCTTATGTAACGCTTAGATGATGTCATGGCTTATGTAATCCATTTATTACAGGTAATTATATATGTCATTAAGTACTTATACATACACATATGTTATATACCTACCTACACTCATAACATACTAATATGTATACTTATGTACTTATACTTTATACATACATATACTTATACATCTACTTAGGTTTATACCGTATTTATCCATATATACATACTCATATACTTATACGGTCATATACGTATTTTTATACAAAAATTCGTATGCCTAATCTTTTCCTTAAGAAAAGCTTCCTAATTCCATTCTTTTGTATTTTTATATATGTATTTAATGTAGTATACATATATATAGTTAGATATGGTCTTAATTCAAGTTATGTACATGATAAATACTCATGTACAAAGGTTCACATGCATGTATTCTTTTAGTATTCCCTTATGTGCACATACTTACAAGTATATACTCATGTCTTCCTTTCTTCTTCTTCATAATTCCTAATTCCTACACTTAAAGATAGGAACTTTGTTCCCTCTTCTTCAAGATAACACTAAACACATAATTACTTACCTAATCTACCTAATTAACTAACTAATGAATAACATAAAGCAACATAAAACAACTTAAAGACATACCTTTAATTGTGTTGAAATTAAGAAGACAAAAGGAGGAGTGATAAGAGTGAAATGGGAAGAAGAAGCTCACGGCAATGGAGGGTATGTTTTGTTTTGTTTTGTTTTGTTTTGTTTCTTTTGTCTTGTTTTCATAATGAAAGGAAGAAAATGGTGGGGCTTAGAAGGGAGAAAATGTGGACGGCAATTGAGGAGAAAAGGAGAAGAAGAAAAATGAAAAAGAAAGAAAAGAAAAGCCATCATTAAGGAAGAGATATTTTCTTTATCTCTTTAGTGTAATTTGTTGACTTTTCAAAGTGTTGACTTTAGTCAACATGTGTTGACTTGGTCAACTCTTCTTAAGCTTATGTAATTTTGTACAAATAATGTAGTAATTAAGGGAAATTAAGGGAAAAATTAAGGAAATGAAGGAAAATAAGAAATTTAGTAAATTGATTAGTAAAAATAGATAATGAGGTCTTCCATTAGGTATTTATATCCTATATACATCATTTAGTAAGCTACTTAGTATAATTGAGATGAAAAATAGCATTTAGGGTATTAAGGTTTACTACATTTAACCTAATCTTCAACTATACCCTTAACTCTATGTAATACTATCTTAATCACATACTTAAGGGATAAATATAATCTATGACTTATTATCTTAGTTTCTAATAGATTACTTAAGTATTCTAAATGTTTATGCATGATTGAGGGTTATTTTTAGTCGTTTATCGATGAAATAGCAAAATATGGAGGATATATTATCACCTAGGGTTTTAGGGTAAATTATGGTGAATTAGTGCTTTTATATCCTTAAAGTTATAGTTTTAGGGTTTTTATTACTTTATGGCACAATCTCTAATGTTTTTACATATTTAAGGTTTCATATATTCTTACGCGATTAAATCTTCGATTGTTATCTTAGGGTTTTGATAAGGTTCAAGGTTTTAGGGTCTTCGTATGCGATTAGGGGTTCAATGATGATCTAAGGTTTTTTGTATTCACTTTAGGTTTTGGATTGAGATTTTTATTGGTTTTAAATCTCATTGGTTTTTTTGAGTTTTGGAAATCATCTACAGTTTGGACGTTTGTTTCCATACTTAGAAAGCTAAATTCACGGGGTTTACAGCTATCCCTATACTTGGGTGGTTGAAATAGTCGACTTATATACAAGTAGGTTATGACTTACTTTAAAACATGTATTAGTCAACCTGCTATTTATGAAGGCTTACCATCCCAAACACAATATTTTAATAAAAGGGGAAAAAAAAAATGGATCACATGATCCAATCAAGTTTCCATTTATTTTCTTTGTTTGATTAAACAATGGGTGGGTGGTTGAGTAAGCCATGTTTTTTAGAGGATCTTAGTCCACTCATACATAAATGGCCGTTTCGACTACCTAAGGGCAAGGGATGGCTAGCCATCTTTTAAATTAAAGAATTCTTTTTCAATTATTTTAAATTTTTTTAATTTTTAATATTGTTAATTATTTATTTAGATAACATAAATATATTATTATCTTTCTTATATTTAATCTAGCATATTTTATTTTTTAAAATTATTTTAATTTTTAAAAATTTTATTAAATAATATATATTATTTTATTTAATTGAATTAATATTCAGAATCAATCTTGTTATGTGTCATAGAAGGATGGAAAACTCAACGTCATTAATAAAGGAACTTGTTTGTAAAAGTTAAAAAGTTGAATAAAGAAACAAAAGATTGATGACTAAAATGGAGAACAGTGAAATTTTGAGAACTAAATATATTCTTTATCTTTTTTCATGATATATTGAGGTAAATTGTCCAACAAGTTGTCAAATATTTAACGTACTTTTAGCTAATATGATACTTCAACATCATTGAGACTGACGCCAGGAAAATATTTATATAATTTATTTTTTTAGAGAAAACAATTTACTCGTGCTCTTTTACATTTACCAAAATCTAGTGAAAATTCACTTAAAAACAATCTAATAAAAATCTAATAATAGATTAGTTATGGATATTTTTAATAAGGAAGTAGTGTGGAAAAAATGAAACTATATTTATTTGTAATTACATTTATTTAGTTTATGAATAATAAATAACATAAGATTACTTTATAATAAAGAGAAATAGAGCCAACATGAAAATAAAACAAAAAGGAGAAATCAGGGTTAGTAGTAGTACTTTGTAAAGGAAAATAACATAATTTAGGATTTTTACTTTTGTCCCTTAACCAAAGTCTTTTAGACAGAGTTAAAGATGTTTGAGCATCGAATGAATCTTTTGGATGACTCAAGTGCATGCATGCTATTAAATAGTTGCACCGTTGTAAAATTCATTTAAGAATTGTCTTAGTGCGTAAGCTTACAACACCTCTTAATTGTGTATCGTGCCTTAGCTAGATTAGGTTGTATATTGCCTCCCAAGGCATCATTCTGAAGTAAATCTTCTTTAAGTTGTCTTTTTTTTAGTTGATTTGTCTTTTCGATTTGATTTATATGAGTTATTTATTCTGTTGAGTTGAATTTGTATGTTAAGTTCACATTAGCGATTTTATTGGGTTGACTCTATATATTAATATTACCTTAATTTTCATCTCATATAAGAACATTCTTCTTATAAGGTCTTTACATATAATGTAAATACTTTGTGTTAACTAAATTTTATTTGTTACGTCATGAATATGACTGTCCCGTTAGCTGGTTAATGGGCAAAGGTCAAGGGGACAACATCCCCTGCGGGGTTTCTAAGGTAGCGCTTCGAAAGCTAAATGAATTTTAGAATCTCTATTGAGAAAAATCCTTCGAAAATATTTTAAGATAATGTCTTTAGATGCTTAACACACATGTCCATGTAAAGTCAACTTATGTTCATCATCCACTAGCCATCTAAATAGCAAGCTTCAAAATAGCCCATTCACTACTAATATTCTTAGCTCATGCTCGTATCTTTAGCTTACAAAAGGTGCAATTAGGTTTCAACTGCCACTTGTAATAAATGCATTATATATACAACTCAGTTTATAAGAGATGACAAGCCTTAGAGGAAGATAAATTGTTTTTATGAGCTAAAGTTGCAATAAGAGACGAGAAAAAGCACATCTTAGATCCATCAGCTATTGCTTAAGTATGATGCTTTGGTTTGGGGTTATAGTTGTTCTACTCAGTTGAGTTCAGCCAACTATCATAGCATCTACTGCTTGTTGCAATCGTAAACCATTCGAGAGATCAAGTCTATGGTGTGTTCGGATATGTTGTCATGAAGAGGCTTGGATGAATGCATGTGTTCACTTCAAAAGCTGCTTGACAAATAGGTCGAATAGCAGCTATTTTTCTCTAACATATAGACGAATCTTTTCTTTAAACTTTAGGGATGCTTGGCTTGACATGTACAAAGATTAGTAGCTCAAGCAATGCTTATTTGGACTTGTTTTAGTCTTCAAATTACTTAGCTTGTATGCTAATCTGTTGTACTTCTACTTGGTAAATCGTGTAGAGTTACTGTTATTGAGTGTGTGGAGCTTAGTCGTTGGTGCTTAGTAATATAAATGGCTCAATTTAGAGGTTGCTATAGTAATATGTACTCATCTAATTATTGATGCTGGTGCTACTGAGGAAGACCACTAACAACTATGAAGATGCCATTGAAGTTGTCAAAAGAAGACTACAGAACTATGAAGGACCAGCAAAGAAAAACCCAAAACCAAAACTATCATAAGGATGATTGAAATAGGAATGAAGCTGCTATTACATTTATTTGAAGCTATAAAATTGACAAAAGCAAAGAAGAAGACTCTTGCGAAAAACTGGTGTTGAGGGTTGTAGCAAAGACTAAAGAGGATTCTTGAAGCTGCTCTTGTATTCACATGGAGATAAGACTACCCATTACTACAAAGAACAAATAGGTCTAATTGCATTACCTTCCCTTCATTATTGTGTTTTTGGCTTTGCTTTTCTTACCTTGATATTGATTTATATTGTCTTATTCTTTGGATAGGTACATTGAAGCAATCTTGCATCTTCACTTTTTCCATTTACTAGTCGTTTACTCTCATATTGTAGCATTGAATCAGATGCATAAAAGTTGTAGACATACCCCTTTATAAGGTGAGATTCATGAACGAGTTGTAACTTTTAAATTGTCAACGGAGTTAATAGTTTAGGGACCAGTCTAGTATTTTAGTAGGTATCATGCTACACTTGTTTTGACTTGCTCTATTTAGTTCACCGTAACTTATGTAATGAGATGTTGAAGCCATGCTGATCCATATACCATGCATCCCTTTTGATTCTCGTTAATGTGTCATTGACCATTGATAGATTTTTATCGATCCTATAGTGAATGTTATAGCTCCAACATAAATTTATTTAGACTAAAGTTTTTGTTTTCAACTTTAGACTTGCTATGTGTATAGACCTACTGTTCATTATGCTCTATATCTTACCAACCACACATCATGAAATAATTTGCTAGCATTACTTATCTTAAACTTTCTACATTATTTTCTTTTGACTTTACTGTATGTGCGAGTGTAATATTACACATATTAACATGAGAATTGACACCCCTGAATTCTTTCATATCAAGGGGGGCTTAAACCTTATCTTTCTCAAGTGTTGCTATGCTACTCATTCTTAAGACTTCATCAAATTTCCGACCAACCTCTTTGTAGTGTCTTGTAGCGATTTCTAATGCCTCTGTGGGCTCTTTGCTTTGGCTTCTTCATAGTGACTTGGTATAGCTGATTGTTTTTGGTATCTCTACTATTATTGTTAACTATTGTATACCATGTTGTCTAGTGTTGATATTGAATTATAGGTAAGCTCTTTCCTTCTCTTGTGCCTCAAGTCCACTGTGTTTACTTTAGAATGGACCTATCTATCATGTGGCTCGCTTATACTATTTATCCATCACCATTGTAGATAAGTGCATTACATTTGCATGTACTCTCTTGTACTTTATTGAATCTCTTGTTGAAACCCCTAATCTTCCATTTGTTATTGCTATACTTCATGTTACTTAGTTCCTATATAGCTTTTGAGCGTGGCTTACTATTACTTCATAAATTTTGTACTTGTCTTCGTAGAGTATGCTTTAATGATCCTAGGCTTACTAATTTGGAACTTAGAGTACTTCATTGATTGGACTATAGTGTGCTTTAGTAAAGTTCACTAAATAATATTTCACCATCTTTTAGTTGAAAATTTATAAAATTTTCAAAACCAATGTATAGTGGCTAAGCTTGAATTCTTTATTGAGTATGGTGACTTGCTTCATAAATGAATAGGAATAGCTTGAGCATATGCTTTGAACTTATGTTGTGATAGTACTCTTTTTTATTTTTCATACATAGAAAGGTAATATAGTCTTCATCGCTCAATGCCTTTGTTTTATTTTTATTTTTTTATTTTTTTGTAATTTTACTTATACTTTCATATGTATCTTTGCATTTATGTTAGCTTTTATATGTGTCTCGATGCCATTAATTTTTTTTGTCTTCTTTTCCTACTTTTTCAATGTGAAACCAATATCTTCTCATTATCCATCTTTTGCAGGTAGTATAATCAATACTTAAGAGTTTGTAATCACATTTTAAGTGGCCACTATCTTGAACTTACCGCAATTGGCAAATCAGCTTAGTTTAAAAAGGATCTCTTTACTGACCAGACCATGACTGTTTGCAATTGAGGGTCAAAAGTTTACAGTTGTAACTTAAGGACCACATCTCGAATTAGCAATAGTTAGCAAATTAGCACGGTTTAAAGATGGTAGACTCTTTACTACCTAAACTATGACCATTTGCCAACTAAGGGTTAAAAGTCTATGATCGTAACTTGAGGACTAGATTTCATTTATGCACCAGTTAGCAAACTGGTACGGTTTAAAGAGAGTAAGCTTTTTACCACCTGGATCATGATTGCTTACAAACCAAGGCCAACAAGGATCGTTCTTCATCAACGGATGACAATGAAGGGGTATAATGCTTGGATCATGTGTGGCCTCTAAACCAATTACAACTTATAAATGAATTGAACATGAGTCTCAAGTCGTAAGGACATACACACACGAGCACATGAGAATAGAGTGTAAGTTGAGCACACAATATTTTAACATGAGTTTTAGATGTAAGCGTGTGAGAGTAACACACTTGAGTTGAACAAAATCCCCCTTTAACATGAGTGCTGGTGAGCTAATATGTAAAATGAGCTTGACTCCCCCTTAATACAGAAACTTGTGGGCTAAACATGTAAAATAAACTTGAGGCTTTCATGTAAGCATAAGATGTGAATTTGAACATGAGCATGTAAAAGTTGAATGTGAGTTTGTAAGCTCAACACACATGAATGAGACATAAATCTTGCCCATGAACACATGAGAGTTAAACACTTTAATTCAATGTAATCCCTTTAGTACAAGTATATGTGGGCTTCTAACATGAGCACTTCTAAATTTTTTATATGAGCACACATGAGTCGAGTATGTAAATTCAATATAGCACTTTTGACGTTTAAGTTGAACATGAGTCTTGTCATGTGAGTTGAATATGAGCCTCGATACATGAGCCTTGAGCATGAGTGAATATAAGACTTACACCTAAGCATTAGAACATGAGAGTGAACATGTATCTTGAACATTGAGTTGAACGAAAGTGAGCATGAGTCGTAATCACAAGTCTTGAACATGATTTAACATCAAAATCGAACTTGAGCATCAAGCATGAGTATCAACCATGATGTGAGCCTTGAACTTGATGTGAGTCTTGGACATGAAATAATCCGAATGTAACATGTAGTCTTCAGTATGAAATGAGTTTTGAACATGACATAATCCTCAGATATAACATGTATGTTGAATATGAAATGAGTCTTAAACATGTCATGAGTCTTGGGTAAGATACGACATGAGGCCTGAACGTAACGTAAGGTTTAAACATGATATGAGGCTCGAACATCGTGCGAGCATTGAGTACGATAAGAGGTATACACATCATACGAAGCCTAAACATCACATAACCCTTGAACACAACTTGAGGTGTGAACATCATGTGAAGCATGAACACCATATAACCCTTGAACACAACGTAAGGCTTAAGCATGATATAGGTCTTGGCATCATAGGGGCTAGGCATGGCGCTTGAGTGAACATTAGAGTTGATCATGACGTAAGGCTTCATCCTGAAATGAGCCTTAGATATGAGAGTCAAATATGAGTTTGCTAGCATAAACATACGAGAGGTGAACATATGAGTTGAATACAATTTCACTAAGAAGAATGTGCATGAGCATTTGTGGGTCAAACATGTAAATTGAGCATGGACTTGGTAACAATGTTTGAGTTAAACATTATCATAAACATGTGAGTTGAGCATGAATCCTCTAATATGAACATGAGTAAGCCAAATCTTTGAATTAATCATGAGTCCTTAGTAAGGCTTCATTCCTTGTACTACCTTTGTCATTTTTTCCTTCAACTTTCCACTTATATGGTTGTACAGTTTCTATTCCAGTTTCATTTCACTATACTAACTCCTTTACTTTCCTTGGTTTTCACATTTAATCACCCTTTCCTCCTCCCTTAAGTGGTAGCAACTACACGTAAGCATTGTTGCTACTTTCCAGAATGAATAAGAGGAGGCAACATGATATTACATGTGCATGAAGCCTTACAAACACGTGCACTTTAAATATCATACATAAGGAAGGTTTCATGAAGCAAACATAATGAGTAATGATCATCACTATGTAAGATTTATCTCTTCATATACCATATCCATTTATAATTTTTCTCCCCTAATTATTGACATGTGGAGAAGGGATAATTATCTGGTCTTGATGCCTTTCATTCCTTTATGACACCATTGAGGATCCATTGTTGTATTGTAGTACACTAGTTTTTGAAAGTCATGTTACCTTGAAGGAGCACATTGATTTAGCTTTGCAACAATGTATTGTTTTCATAGGAGTACTTATATAAAACCTTGGTTGTATGTGCGTATCTTTAATTGACCACTTGTGTTTGTAGGCATTGTCATAAGCCTTATTTCATATGATCTTCTTGATCACTAAGTTGTATCTCTTATATTTCCTTGTAAATACAAGTTATACTTGAATATGTAGAATCAATAATAATGAAGTTCATTGATCCACTTCCATGCTCTTTTATCTTCTTAGTGCTTTTATTAGCTTTTATGAAGTTCTCTTGTTGTTATGTACTTCAGCGTGATAGCTCTTTACTTAATAGTAGCGTGCTAGATAATAACGTAGTGGGACAACTTTGATCCCTTTAATGACTTGCAATGTCTTGACAAATAGTGAGAAGCATATCTTAAAAACTTCATATGCTTAAGAGTAATGCCTCAACTAAGCAGTGTTATTATCTAGTATAAAGTAGAAAGATTGTCTTGTTATCTCTTTTTTCTTCTAAAAATTGACACTATGTGGTAGCGAGCAGAGATTAGACCTAATAACACTGGTGTTAAGCAATCGTGAACTTCAAATTTTAGATTGACATAACTTTGAGACTACTTAGAATATTTGATCTAAAGGGCCTCTTATACTATGGATATAATTATGAGGCTGTTTAGACTTGATGATTTAAGGGGTTTCCTTTAAGATAGGTATAATTATAAGATTGCTTAGACTTAATGGTCTAAGGGATCTTACATGTCATCTCACATAATGAAGTAAGACTTTTGCTTGCTAATGATAATATATAAAAGATCCCTTTAAAGAAGTTTTCAATTATGCATACGTAGTGATAGTGACATTGATTGCTTAAAATCAATAATTCTTTCTCATTAGCATAGCATGGCTTACTAGGATGTTACCTGAGTGTAAATGTTAATATGTTAAAGTGCTCATCAATAGGATTGTTTTTACTACTTAATGGTAAGAAACATAGAGATTAGATAGCATGAAAGCTATACATGATTGTCATAGCGTGATATATGTCTAGGAGCTATTGCTCCTACTAATCCATAATATATAAGCCAAGCTCATCATTGTGCACTTAGGAGATCAAGCTTTTTACTAGCCAGCAACAATGTGTAGTTTATATATTATAATCATTATTACTTTCTTTTATTTAATTAAGGGGTTTAATTTCCCTCATTTAGATGTAAAATGTTTTATGAAACTAACTTTATGTGCTAAGGAGACTAGTCTGTTAATTTGTAGTGATAATGGTAATAAAATGAAGATACCCAAACACTTATCAGATTCTAATTAGAAAATATTAGTGATGGGAAAAGGAACTTTCATTGACAAAAAGTAATCATCACTACGATTACATATGTAATGAAAAATGGGATAAAACTAGTGAAAACACATCCTAGCTATTAGTAATTCTTGCATTTCTTAGCTTATAATGTACCTTCTACCTTCATAACATCGTTGGTTCGCTTTTGTTTCTTCGTGACCCCATGACAACCATGCCTCCTCTTCTTTTTAAATGCTCGAATTTAAGCCTCTTCCCTTATATGTAGCTGTACTTCGGGGGGGTTCTATTAAAGGTGTCTCCTCTTCATTTACATGCTCATCAAAGAATGTTGTTTCGGTAAAGTGAGACTCATTATGTGTTAATGTGTTTTTTGTTGCAGGAATGAAGATGTCTTGCTTATTTCAATGACCCTTCATGTATTGATGCTATGCTAAGGGTATCATGTTGTGATCATATAGCTATATTCTTTTTATAAAGAGATGGTATGCTATAGGTGCATCGATTACATGGAACTATGTGAAGTTGTAGATAGGTTTAATATCAAAGTCTACTTCAACACGCTCCATTGTCTTCATATAAGACTCTTTAGAAGCTATTTAGTTAGATAGGTTATCTCACTAAATTTCAAATATTTATCTTTGCAGCTTTAAAAGTAGACATTGGCATAACATTAAGTGAAGCTCTATTATGAACAAATGTCTTCCTAATAGGATGACTACTGAGTATACTTTCTACATATAGAGGGCGACCATGGTTAGGATTTGTTATGTAAATGTTACTATTAGTAAATGTAATTGCCCCTTTATTCATTGAAACGATTCCCTTTGTAGGATGTGCTATAAGATGTTTCTTGTATTGATCTTGCGAGATCCTTGTGAGTGCATTCACTGCCTTGAGCCGAGCATCGTCATTTAAGTCGAGTAAATCAAAGAAATTCCTAACATTGATAGTCTTAAACAAATTAAGAGCAGTGCTGTCATCTCTAATTGTCTTGGTCTCAAGTCTTTCATGCTTGACTTCATATGCCTCAATTGGTTGCACATCCATACTTTTTGTCTTTGTGGGGTCATGAGTGAAAACATTCACAACACCGTGTTAGGTGTTATGAGTTGGAAGTGGGTTGTTACCGATATCATTATCTTTGATGATCAGTTCTCCATTTTAAACCTGCTCATTAAATATCTTTTTTAAAGTCCAACAATCTTTTGTAGGGTGGCCTTTACTCCTATAAAATCTACAATACTTAAGGTCACTCTTCTCTTCATTTGTTGGTAAACACTCAATTCTTGGGAGTTCAATGTTCTCATCACATAGCTATTGGTTGAGGAGTGTGTACACTTTTCCTAATAGGTATGCCAAAGATGGTTTAGTGCTCATAGGCTTTTTACTTCTAAATTTCTTTGCTCATTTTAGATTCTCCTCTTGAGCTAAGTTCACTAATGGTGTATGCTTATTAAATCTTGCGTTTTCACCTCTTTGTTGTCCTATTAAATTGTTGGTCCTTCACGTGTTCTTAACCAACATAGCAAAAGAAACTAATGAGAGTTTCACAAGATGCATTGCGTACTTAGTAAACATTCCTTAGATGCAAATCTTGATTAACTCTTTTTTTTTTTTATCACAAATGTCTTATATGTCTAAGGAACGCTCCCTAAAGTACTTAATATAATCTATGAGATCTTCCTTAGGCTTTTGTCGGATTCTCTCCATGTCAATAAGGGTGACTCTTTCTTTAGTGGAGAAGAGCTTCTCTAAAAACATCTTGCACATGTTTTCCCATGAATCAACTAACCTTGAAGGAAGGTTGATATACCAGGTGTATGCCTTCTCAATGAGTGACTTAGAAAATTCTTTCAGCTTCAAATCGTTATTTAAACTATATATTTCAAAGGCTTTAATGAACTTTAATAAGTGTTCTTTAGCACTCCCCTTCTTACCATTGAACAATATGAACTTCGAACTTATATAATCCTTAAGATATAACTTTGCAGCAATGCATTGGTGATATGAGAGTTTCAATTCCAACACCCCAACCATAGACTCGCTTGTATCTCCAAATATACGTCTAAATTTTCTTTGGTCACAAATGAACCTTTCTAAGTGGATGCTTCCAACCTTAGTAACGTTACAGAAGTGGAGTGCATGAGTGCAAGATTCATAGGTGTAGAACTTATAGGCATGGGATTCATTGGTGTTAGTTGTGTAGAGTCAACAATTATGACATGTTGTATAGCGTATAAGGATGATGAGCCTTCAATTTGAACTCCCCGATTCTTTACTTTAGATAATGAATCTTACATAGTTGTAGGTTCTACTGTAAGAAGTTGCCCCTCAACTTTAGGAGTAACTTACTCGTTGACAACAAGAGGGTTAAGTAAGGTGTGTTGTTGCACCGTATTAGAAGGATTTGAGGAGGTTGCTCCCTGTTGTGTAACAGTAAAGGCAACCAAATTAGGCGCACATTAAGCAAACATTACCATGAGTTCACTTATGTTTTGATTAGTCTTTCGTAGATCACCGCTAGTTGTGCATTGTTAAGGACACATTTCTGTGTGCCATCTCCTAAATTAGTGCCTTTAGCTATTGGTAGATTTTGGTCATTAGTTATAGTAGCAATATTTTGCCCTTGATTAAGTCCATTAATAGGATCAGGTTGTCTTTACTTTAGAGGTACCATGATGTAAGTATCAAGTCTCCTTTCTTCAATGGAGTTGCCAAAAATGTAGAGGTGTGTATATAGATGCAAAGGTCACATGCATATTGCATGTAAAATCACGCTACATGTGACTCGAGAAATGACTTAAGTGACTTGTGTAGGATAATCAAGAGAAAAATATATGGAGGAGGAGTAAGTAATCTTAGTGAGACTTTAACACATATGGTAATAGGTGAAGGAGCACGATATCATTAAACTCCACAATCAATGGAGAATAAGATAGAGTTCTTAAGATGTTTAAACTTTTGATATTTGAGATAAGTTTCTAGTAAAGTAATAGTGTTAATAAGGATTTTTTTTTTTATTCAAACGAGAATATGAATAGGATATTTATAGGAAATGGTAGCTGATCTTATTATTGAATTATGATGATGATCAATGGTGAAGAATTAAAGCCCCTTTATTAATGGATTTTAAGTGAGCTGTTTTCATAGGTTTAAACTTAGATAAATGTTTTATTTATTATTTTAGTGTAAGCCAAATTAAGAAAGGTTAATTTGAAGAGACCGATTTAACGAACCTTACTTCAAGCTTACTATGCCAAAACTTCCTTAATTATCCCGGATATTTGGACATGACTCTTTGGCCCCATCACCTTGGCTCAAGAAATCAAACCTAATTAATTAATGGGCTTAAAATCCAAAATTGAATTTAACCTTCTACACTTATTAAATTATATAATGATAGATATGCTAGGGTACTATGATGAAAAGAAAAAAAGTTAGAAATAAAAGCAAAATTTACAAGTTTTCAATATATAGAAAAAAAGGGAATCTATATATTATTCAATTTTCCAATTATAAGCAATCTATGCATTGAGGACCCTAAAATCCGATACACATGTATTTGTCATTGTGGCACTTGCACACACAATATAGTGGACATTCTGGGAGAGAGTATTACGCACGTCTTCTAAAAGCACCGGGGTTCTATACGCCCTGGACACTGCATAACCTTCAAGAAAGAGTGTTGGGTGCTAGCTTCTGTCCCAATCACGTAAACTGTTATCCGGTTGAGTTAGGCGGGTCTTAGCACGCTTTGCAATAGATCTGTTCTTATCAATGATAAGACTTAATATGCGTAGGGGTAATGGCAAAAGCCCTAGGTTGCCCTTTTGTGGGCCATTTTAGGAAATTCAATCTATAAATTTTCCCAATTCCAGTAAATATATATCGTCCATCAAGCGATTGGATTTGGACTCAACCACGTCGGAAAATTCCATTATTTCATTATGACCCTCCTTTTACCGGACCCTGACTTGACCATGAGAAGTTGCTAGGAAGTTTCTCAAACAATTTAATTCAAATTTCAAGATATGGTAATTATATAATGATTATTGTAAAATCTATTAGTTAAACACGAAAAAAATCCCTGAATTTGTAATGTGAAACTTTATTTATTTATTTTTTTAAAACTTAACATCCAAAACCCTCAAGCCATCAGTAGAATGTCAAAATTATTCCTAGTGAACTTATAAATAATGACAGTCTTGAGGTTTTACTGATAATTTAGAGTGTAAATGTATCGTTTTAAAGGTAACAAAGAGATAAAGTCAAATTTTCTAAATTTAAGAGATCTATTTGGAACCAATTAATATCTTATAGATATATTTATTTAATTAAGAATTACCCTTATAATAATTATATATTGCAAAGACATACATATGAGAAATTGTGCCTATCCAGATTCTTCGTACATATAACAGAATTTGCTCTATTGTTGGGTGTATAAAAAACGAGCATAACATCTACGAAAAATAATCATATAGTATTCAAACATTAAAAAAAGTGACAATAAAAAAGCAGGCATCTAAGCCCCCCAAAGCCATCGCCTTGACCAGCCCAGGTACATTGCACAACACCCCTTTAGTGCTTGTCGAAACTTCTTTAGGTTTTCATGAACACGTGCATGGATTCCGTCAATAAAATCCTGCCACGTGGATGGTTGCGGGGTCAAAATTCCTGCCAACCTTAGTACTTTTGGACCGTATATATAAAGCCAAGTCACATAGTACTACACAAGCCATGCAAAACCTAGTAACAAGCTAGACATGGATGAAGACCCCAGTAGAAGAGTAACTGAAGAGAAGGGGAGCCCCCATGAGGTTAAGTACCGCGGTGTCCGCCGGCGCCCGTGGGGCAAATTCGCGGCTGAGATACGCGATTCCACAAGGCATGGTGCTAGGGTTTGGCTAGGCACGTTTAATACAGCGGAGGAAGCAGCACGGGCTTATGATAGAGCTGCCTATGCCATGAGGGGTCACATGGCGATATTGAATTTCCCTAGTGAATACCCTAATATGGGAAGTGGCAATAGTGCCTCTTCGTCGTCGAGTTCTGCTTCTCGACATAACGCCGAGGAGACGGGGCGGCGCGTGAAGCAAGTTTTTGAATTCGAGTGCTACGATGATAAATTGCTGGAGGAGCTGCTTGATTTTGAAGACAAAAGGAACAAGTAACAGTGAGTTTTGTCATTCATTGATGAGAAAATTAATGAGTGGAGTCATGATTCCATGCTATGGCTAGAGTGCACGATTTGGCATCATACGCTAGCGCTGTGTGATATATAATTGACCTATTGTGTATAGACGTTTACGTGTGTGTTCTCTCGTGTTTTGGAGTCTTTTTCTTAACTTTTTCTTATTTACCTTTTTTTTTTTTCTTTTTCTTTTAAAATTATAATTTGGCATTTGTTGCTTTCTAGAATTTCCTTTACCACTGTCTTCTAGAGAGATGGGATTGGTATATTTGTGATTGCTTGTACAATTCAATTCCTTTTTTTTTAACCTTTCGGTCGCAAAAGTTTCAATGAAATGACATTGTTTTCTAAGATAGACTATCAAATTTTGAATAGAATTTCACACACTAATGGCAAGTGTCCTGAAGAGTAATATGTCATGTAATCCATCATAGTAGGTAAAATTAAATAAAAATGTATCACTCAAATCATGATGACATGAAAAGTATTATAAACATTTATAAAAATTCCAACATGTTAATTTTATTTTTAATGTGACTAAACAATCCCCGTTTAATATTTGACGAAGGTGTTCCTTGCTCGTGTTTGAGACATTATGAATTCTAAGTGTGAAAATGATTCATTACATTGCAAGACGTTTGATTGGGTAAGGTAAAGAAAAAGGAGATTTGCATTGGTCAAAATACTCACGCCTGTTTATCACATAATTGTGCGATGCACAATAAATTATATGTATTACTTTGATTAACTAGAACCAAGTATTATAATTCGTTTTGAAGATTCATGTAACTCCGAAGATATTAACTATATAAGATAGTTTATTAAGAAATTAAATAAAAACACTTTTTTAAATGATTTATTTATTTATTTTTTAATAAATCATGTAATTATTAATAAAAAATGTTATTATTTTTTCTTTTTTCCAAACGCATAGCGAATATTTTTGGATTTAAAAGGTTGGTGTTCTGTGTTTGTTGTGCGTCTTTGTAGCAGCTGCTATCAAGCCCTTTCTCAATTTCCCTCCGCCTAATCGGGACCGCAAAATAGTGTATTTTCGCAACGGAATATGGATAAGTTTGACTTCTTTTTCTGTCATTTCCATTTCCCGAATTGAGTGTCTGCATCATGCCAAATCAAATCAAGATCCAATAGGAAGATTATGTGACATCACCTGGTTTCGTCACGAAAAGTCCATTGGCGAACTGGGCTGAGCCAAACAAGCCCAATCTTTTTTCTTTTGTTGTTGTTGTTGTTGTTTTTTTTTTTTTTCACAATATCTGATCCTTCGAAACTTGTAATAGAAACTAATGGACAGTACTGATGTCGGGAGTTCTTGATGGGCCGTGTATCCGGAAAATGAAATGGGTACTGGCATTGTTGTTTTCAGAACCCATTTACACCCTGAATGGAGACAAAGGTGGCTGCAAGGGATCCCGGCCCTAAAAAATTTTGTATAGGATATTCGTTAATATCTTGAAAGAATTATTTGATCTACTTACTTTTGAAATATGTAATTTTCGAAATACTAATTATGAAATTCCTTGGAAATAAAATAAAATGGTATTTTTGAAGAATACTTTGTTAGGATATGGCTTTTCTTTTCTCCTTTTTTTTTTTTTAAATACATTTTCAATTCATTCAATAACTTATTTTTACTTTTAATAAATTGTGGTGGTCTTACATTATACACTTTTCAATGGGTAAAATGCTTTAAATGTATAAATATGAAAGGTTATGTTTTTGCCCACTCTCAATCAACAAGAAAAGATATTATTAGAAACCAAATATATATATAGAAACATGTACACACATATATATGGGATTTTGTCTAAAAGAATAAACCCTCTACAAAACTTATACAAACTAAATAAGTTTTTAGTAGGGAAATTTGCTCATAAAAATTCAGCATTTCTAACTCTATGATTTGCTATGCTATTGGCTTTCCAAAAACATGAAAAATAATTGCAATAGTTCAAATCATCAAGGACCTAATACTCTGAGTTGTGTAGATGACATTCCAACATGGCTTGTAAGAACTTGTAATCCATTACACCATAGTTGTAGAACCCACTTCCACTTCTATGTTTGTAGAATGGTTTTTAATGTAAAATAGAGGACCGTTCTCAATTGTTAAGAGCTCAATTTTATCAATACTTAATATTTGAATAAAAGTTTGAATGCAATGAACCATTCCTTATGAATCTTTAAGAATTTTACCTCTTGCAACCGTTTTATTCAAAAGTGAACCATCAATATTAAGTTTGGAAAAAACGCTTGGCTTGTTTCATATGGCTCTTTTAATTGCATTATCCTTGTGCTTTAAAGATAAATTAGTCAACAATACAACTGCGATGAGTGTGCAAAAAGAAGTAACTTTTAAAGCCATTGTTGCACCAACTTTAGTCTTTGAAATCACCAACATGATCATTCCATCATGTTTGACCATTAATTTTATCTCTAAAACTACCATACATTTGATATAGCTCTCCAAAACTACCATGCATTATTAGATGTAATAAAATCTAAAATTAGAGTTAATCTTGGAGGATAAAATCCCTTAGACAATAGCTTACAAATGCCCATAAAATACCTAAATTCAAAATAACAACGATGAATTGGGGAAACAGGGTTTGTTGACAAACTAAGTTTGAAGAAATATGTCCACAACTTACTATAAGTGAAGAGGAGGTAATCTTGCTTATAATTTATCAATATTCCTTTATTTATTAAGGATGTAATCATAAACATACTATAATCTTATTATTGCTAATGGCATCAATTCTCCCATATTATTATCAAGCATCTATCTATTATACCAAAAATTACAATCCCCTTTTCTTACTCTCATGACATTATATTGTTCTTTGTGATCTTAAGCACAAACTAAACTTCTAGTATAGAATTAGTATGGCTCTTTTCCACCAATATAGCATGGAAGTTATTTGCATATTTCAAACAAAAGTACTTAGAAAATAATGATTTGTTTACTCTTTGTAACCACCATAATTTCAAATCTTAAACATATGCAATATCTTCAAAATTTTGAATTCTTACTCCCTATCTTATAGAATAATATACTGTTTATCCACTTTATCTACAAAATTGCTCATTTTAATTAAAATTTCCCTAAAAGAATCTAGTAAAACAATTATCTACAATTCTTGAATGATCAATGAGGCTTCTATGTGTAAAACGTAAAGTGGAATAGAATGTGTTGACAGGGCACTTAAGTAGGAACCTCTTAGGCCCAACTAGATCCGCTAAGCCTTGCCTCGCTAGGCTTATCTCTATAGGCAGGTTTATAAAGAACTATAATGGCTATAAATTACAAGATAAGAATAAAATAGCATGTCCTAAATGTTAGGGACACATTAAACACAATAGCTCCACTCTCCCATACTTGCAGAAGAAGATCTTTTCTACTAATTGATCTCCAACAGTTAGCTTTACTCCACTATAAAAATAAGATATTTACCCAACAGTAACGTTCTCTAAAAACTTTGCATTCTAAGCTTGCACACTCAGTATTTGATACACAAAAAGCTTATTGTTGAGTTAAACATTGGAGTGGCCACATTGAATAACTCCCCAACATCCCTTCATTGTGCATTATTTTGTAAGCCTAATACGTGTAGACTTTAGCCAACTACCGATAAGTATTGAGGAACGATAGAATGTAAAAGACTCCTTAAGGAGCTAATCTACCACCATCAGATAGCCAATAATTCATCTAACTTATCAATTTTCTGTGAAATTAGAACTTAACATATAATATGTATGAATCATCTTGGAAGTTATATTCTACTGAATATATAGGGTACATGATATCTATGGAACTAATGAATTGTTTTTAATAATATATATTTTTGTAATAACTCTAAAGAGGGTTTAGTAGGATTGATTAAAAGTTGTCATATCACGTGTACACCAATTATATGACATGATGTGTATACATTTGTGAGGATTATCATACTGAGCCTGTTGTGGCTTACTATTTATTGTATTTCCTGGTGTTGATTCAATGTTGTGATTTGTACGCAACTTTACATCTAGGACACAGGTTAGCGTTAGGGGATTATTTTAAAGATTATTCTCGTATTCTAACTAATAAATTGTTAGATGATAGTTTTAATTTAAATTTGGATTGTTATCATTGTGAAAGATTTTGATGACGGCTCATTAATAGATGGTTTGGTAGATCTAAGGTCTTACATGTCTTGATTGGATATGTTGCGGAATGTCGTTGCTTTTCAAGTTTCGGTGGAGAATAATATATCTATAACATTGTACTTAACATCACTGTTGACTTTCTTTTATTACGATGAGGTCTCATTTATGGTGTTCATTACATTGGTGTCCCATTTCCCTTCGTACCATTTGTAATTATATTTAATTTAGGTTTTTAACTATTTTTGAGAGCTTTGGTGGTGGTATATAATACCTATAAAGGACATTCTACGTACAAACTATACCTTTTTGTTTTGTTATGACTTTTTGAAGGCCTTTATAATAGTATATCGTTACATAAAATGTTACTAATAGTAGTTTCACTTATATAATATAGTGTTTCCATAATCATATGATTGTTAATAGAATCTTTTAATTTTGGAAAAATCTTACTAAATGAGACCTTACAAATAACTTATAATAAACAAATATGAGATAATTTTCATTGATGTTTCCATAGCTAGTGATGAAAGATCGAACTTTTCATTGATCTACACAAATAATGTGTGAATTAAGTGGCATGTTTTGGCTACTTAATATATATGTGTCGAAAGAAAAAATGGTAGTGATTTAGTTTGACAATGAGTGTGTTAAATAATGAAAAATCACCACATAAGGTGTAGAATTACAAAATAGATCAGTAATGTACTAAATTGTAGTTCCTTCTTTCCGATTACATTGAACCAAAATTGTTCAGGTTTCTATTCTCTTCTTTGATTTTTGCTTATTCTTTTATTTGTTTTTTCTCTTTTCATTTTGTATATTTCATGTTGTAGGAGCACATATTAGTGAAAAAGTAACACCTCAAGGTAAGTTTTTCACACTTTACTTAACTTTGCATTAAAAAGTTTGAATTTTGTGTTATAATCAGGTGTTGCTTGGTTCAGTCCTTTATTTGATATATGTACAAGTTTTTAATGTTATTTGTGAAAGAATGTTACTTTTTTTTTTTTTTAATTTTTCATTATGAATTTGAATTTTCGTAGGATTGTAGATGAATATGTTTGGGTGTTTGATGTATGAATAAATCTTGCAGTTTTTTTGTTGTTTTTGATTTATATAATTTTTTTTTTTACTTTTTATTAAGAATTTCTCTACAAATCCATATAAATAGGGTTATATTTGTGTAAGGTAAAAATAAGTGTAAAATTGTTAAATATTTAGCTTGTTGATATTATATAATTGCTTGAGTTTCTCTATAACATCCTAAAAGGGAGTTTAGTAGTTTTACTTAAAATTTTTATAACATGTATGTATCCAATGTATCCATGATATAAAGGTCGTCTTATAAGTTAGAGATTATAAGACTCTAACTAGAGAGTTTCAAAGGGTGCTTATTCATTTTATATATATCTACTTAACTCTCTCTCTCTCTTTATATATATATATATATACACACACACACAAGTGATCAAGCAATCTATAGTCATCAGAATTATAAAGAGTCGGAATGACCTACTAAACAATAAGAAAGAGTATCTATATTCTAACAATGTTAAAGTCATTAAATATTTTAAAAGTTTAATTTGACTATATTACTTACTTTTATAAACTTATATTATACTTTTTTAGCTCGATGGAGCATTTTGCACTCGAATCTTAGCAGCTCCAACTTTGTAAGACTTGCAAAAGAAGCTATTGGGAGTAAGAAATATCCAGCTTAGTGAGTAACCTTCTTACCTTACCATCAAGATAATAACAAGCAAATTATTTATCAAACATATGAATGCATATATAAGCATATGCATGTATAAGCATATGTAATGTAAATAGTATATACTGTCGATCAGTAATTGTATACGGCATAGTTTTATACTCACTGTTGCTCGGGTTTAGAAGTATTTAGGCACGTTAATGTTGATAGTCAGTTTTTGTTTACTTGTCTTACTCGTCTACTCGGTGACGATAAGCCAGGTAATCCATATTCTCAGCACCTTATCGAGTAATTGACTCTTGACATTCTGTCGAGTAATACATTTGCTCCTAATTTGAATTTAAGTTTATGGTATAAATAGTTATCATAAGTATGGTTATATTACATAATTATCTACTCTCCCTAAATTTTAGGGAATGTGTCTAATCAAGAAGCTTTTACGTATCTCGATAGTTATTTCAATAACTACTCCTTCAGATATGATAATCTCCTATAAATAAGGGAAAGAAACTCCATAAGAGATATATGATAACTCTTAATCTCTTTACCTTACTTTTCTCGTTTTTGTTTATTGACTTAAGCATCGGAGTTGTCTCATTAGACTAGCCCTAGTACAAAGCATCTTTCTCATCTTTACAAGATATTTTTAGCTCTTAAAATTCATCGACAATTTTTGGCGTTGTCTGTTTTTTCCTAAACACACCCACATGGCTAAGACTAGATGTTGGCACTTCCTCCTAACACCTTGAGGTGGGTGGCGGGGGTGTGTGATGGGGGAGTAGTAGTACGGTGGGGTATGGGGGGAGTTGGCAAATTGATGAGCAACGACTAATTAGACTCAAGCAACTTTGCCTTGATTTGGCCAAGGAGTACTTAGAGTTAAACAAAAGCTATGAACAAATCCTTAACCCACTCTAAAATAGTATTCATTCAAATTAGAACAAAGACCATGGCGATTACAACGTTGAAAATAGCGATGATTCAATCTATTCACTTGAGTTGCAAAAAAAGTAAGCCAAGGATATGATGGGACCTTCAGCTCTTACTTAAAAAAAAAAAAATGACAAAGGCAAGCAATTACAACAGGTACACTTTGTGGGTCTTTCATATGTTAGCACTCCTGCTGTAACAAGTAAGCAATTCCAAATCAAGAAGAGTCTCTTTGGTCCAAAGATTTTGGAGGAAGTGATACCTTGGCATATCAAGATACTATAGTTTGAAAGTTATGATGGAACAAAGGACCTCGAAGACTACTTGGATTATTATCGTATATTGGCCAAGTTGCATGGTTTGAATGATGCAGTGGCTTATCAAGCTTTTCCCTCAACTTTGAGGAATGTAGCCAGCACATGGTTCAAACACTTGAAACCAAACACCATTTCTTGTTTAAATGAATTAGTAGAAGTGTTTTTTTAACACTTCCTTGCAAGCAAACTTGCTGTTAAGGATTTCTCAATCCTTAATACAATCAAACAAATATCAGATGAGTTAATTAGAGACTACCTGGCCAGGTTTATGGCTGAGATGGTTTAAATCCTAGAATTGGATATGAGTGTGGCCCTCAACATTGTAACCGATGGAGTTAAGCCCCATTGAGACTTTTTGAACTCTCTCACAAAGAACTAGTCGAAAACTTTCACTGAGTTTAAGGTTAAAGCCACCTTGCACATCCGTTAGGAACATAATATAAAGGCTTAGCGAGATGCCAATTAGAACATAAGAGATAGAAAAAATGACAAGAGAAAAAGTGTGAAGGATAGACTCGGCTTAGATGATGATCAAAGTTCGAATGTTAAGAGAAAAAGACTAAGGACTCTAACATTTTCATCCCATACACCTGTCAATCATCTAATTTCAAACATATTGATGGAGGTACATGGGTAGAGAGGCATTTTACAGTGGCCAAAAAGAATGAGAGGAAATCTCTCGAGGAGAAATTTCAACAAGTACTATGACTTCTATCGTGATAAAGGTCACAATACAGATGAGTGCATTCAACTCAAGAATGAGATTGAAGATGCGATTCAACGTGGGCATTTGCGAAAATTCCTAAGGTATGATGCTGAAAATATTAAGAGACCGTCCTAAAGGAGACGTGAGGAACAAGAGAATGACACTCAGCTAATTGTGACTAGGAGGGATATAAGGGATGTGAATCCTAGTAGAGCGCCCAACGGAGTGATTAATACCATTGTTAGTGGACATATTATAGGCTAGTCAAGCTCTTCGAGCTTGAAGAATGCTAAAAATTTTGTCTACAACATCTAAGGCAAGAAGGTTGGGATCGGTAACATAGTTTCTTTCATGGAGGATGACTTTGAAGACATATAGAGACTGCATGATGATGCACTAGTTATCAGTACAAGACTCACTAACTTTGAAGTTAAGAAGATTCTTGTTGACACAGAAAGTTCGACTGGTATCATTTTTCAACATGCATTTGACTAGATGAGACCTAAGATTAAAGCACAGCTAAGATCTTACAAGTATTATCTATATGCTTTCAACAACCAACCAGTCTAAGTAATTGAAGTAATTTCTTTATCGATACAAATCAATGATGATGAGCATGTCATAGAGGATAAAGTAGACTTCCTCGTCATCAAATGTTGGTCCCCATATAACATGATAATGGGACATTTGTGTCAGCATCTATTCGGCATTATCCCTTCAACTACACATCTTAAAGCTAAGTTCTCTATTTCCATAAGAGTCGGCATGTGCAAAGGGGATCAACAATTAGCTAGCTCTTTATATATGAGGGCCTTAAGATGAGAAGAGGTATTTTAGGTGGAAACCTATTCGAAAGGCAAGTCGGTCGACATAGAGAATACTGAGAGTGATATTAAGGAAATTTCTTTGGGAGACAACCCTAAGAAAACAATAAGGATAGGGAAACCCTTGTTAACAGATATTTGGCAAAGTTTGATTAACTTCTTACAAGCAAACATTGATGTGTTTGCATGGTCCCCTTCAGACATGCTGGGTATCTCGAGAGAAGTTTGGTACACAAGCTCCAGAATGATCTGAGTGTGAAGGAGGTCTAATAAAAGAAAAGGCATTTTGTGTTAAAGAGATAAGTAGTAATAGAAGAAGAAATCCAAAAGTTATTGAAGGTAGGATTTATTTGGGAAGAGCCTTATTTGACTTAACTAACTAATTGTGTGCTAGTTAAGAAGCCTAATGACAAGCGGCGAATGTGCATAAACTTCATGGATCTCAATAAGGCCTGTCCTAAGGATTGTTTCCTACTATTGAAAATTGATTAGATGGTAAATGCAACCGCTGGACACGCATTACTTTCTTTTATGGATGCTTTCTCTAGTTACAACCAAATTAAGATGGATAAGGAAGGTGAAGTCCATATGTCTTTGTTTACCAATTTTGGAATGTATTGTTACACGATGATATCCTTTGGGTTAAAAAACGCCAGTGCAACCTACTAGAGACTTGCTACCAAGATGTTTAAACCTTAGATTTATAGAAACGTTGAAGTATATGTCGATGACATGATTGTGAAGAGTGTGAAGGAGGATTGACATCTCACCTACCTTGAGGAGCCATTTACTACATTGAGAAGATACAGCATGGAACTCAACCCATAGAAATGCGTCTTTAGCGCATAATTAAGAAAATTTTTAGGATACATGGTTACTCGACGTGGCATTGAGGTGAAGTCGAGAAAGATTAAGGTGATAAGGAACATGAAATCCCCTCGTATGGTCAAGGAAGTGTAGGAACTCACTGAACGAATAGTTGCCTTCAATAGATTTGTATCGACAAGTGCCAGTAAGTGTGCAAAATTCTTCAAAATCTTAAAGAATCTGAAGGAATTCAAGTGGTTCGACTATTGTAAGAGAGCTTTTAATGATCTCAAAGAATTCCTTTCCTCACTACCAATACTCTTAACACCCATTTCAGGAGAGAATTTATATTTATATATATTAGTCAGCTGTTGAGCTCTTTCTTTTGTATTGGTCAAAATTGACGGCAAAGAGCATCGACCTGTTTATTACGTAAGTCATGTTTTACAATGGCTAGAGCTTTGGTACATGAAAATTGAAAAATTGGTTTTAGCATTAGTTTTCTTGATAAGGAAGTTGAAGCCGTATTTTTAGGCTTAGTAAATCATTGTGCTCAATAATAAGCCATTGCAGTAAGCATTGCAACGGCTTGACTCTTTTGGGAGGATGATGAAATATGCCCTAGACCTAAGTGCCCATGGTGTACAATGCAAACCTAGAACGGCACTAAAGGCTTAAGTGTTGGCAGATTTTGTAGTCAAATTCACTAGTGAGAAAGATAGCGTGGAGTTTATTGAGAAACCTATTTAGTTCCTTTATGTGGATGGTTCTTCGACTAGAGAAGGAAGTGGTGTAAGCCTTGTTCTCCAAGCCCCCTACAATAGCAAAGTTCATTATGCTTTACAATTCGGATTCCCAGTAAGCAATAATGAAGCAGAGTATGAAGCTTTGATTGGCGGATTGAAACTGGTAAAAGAAATTGGAGTCAAGAAACTTGAAGTGCTCTCTGATTTACAATTGGTGGTGAATTAGGTCACAAGAAGTTACGTGGTAAGGGAACAAGAGATGAGCAAGTACCTATTGGTGGTATAAATGTTTGCAAAAGAATTTCAATTTTTTTTCCATCTATAAGATTCCGAGAAGTAAGAACATTGCGGTTGATAAGTTGTCAAAATTAGCTAATATGGCGTTCGCTAATTTGAGTGACAAACTTTTTGCTAAATTTCTTTTGTAGAAAAGTTTATCTACTCTTTTGTAGAGTTGTGAGTTGGCTCCTTGCCTAAGAGAAAAATGTTGGATGGATCTCCTAGTAGATTATTTGATAGACAATACTCTCCTTAATGATGAGAAAGGAGGGCAAAGATTGGCTTACCAAGCCATGAACTACATGCTAATTGATGGTCAGTTGTATAAATACGGCATATCATAATCTTATCTTTGATGCATTCCTCCGAGAGATGCCTAGAGGATGTTATCCGAGCTGCATGGTGGCGTTTGCAGTAACCATGTAAAAGCGTAAGCACTTTATGTTTGGGCACTGTGACTTGGCTATTATTAGCCAACTATGAGAGAAGATAAAAAGGAAGTTGTTTGGCATTGTCTTCAATGCTAGAAGCATGAGTCATCGAGTCATGCACCTCCAACTGAGTTGTGTAGCCTAACTAGCCCCTGGCCCTTTGCTTAGTAGGGGCTTAATATTCTTAGAACCTTTTTGAAGTCTACTACCTAGCAATAATTCGTCATTGTTGTCATTGATTACTTTACCAAATGAGCAGAGGCTAAGGCAGTGGCAAAGATCATAGAGCAGAAAGTAGAAGCATTCATTTTTCAATTCCATCATATCAAGATTCGGAGTTCTTTATATGATAATCACGGATAATAGCTCGCAGTTTGACAACAATAAGTTTCAGGCATTTTGTAAGAGCACGACATTCGCCTTAACCATAAGTTTGTAGCATACCCTCAAACGAATGGACAAGTTGAAGCCGTAAACAGGATCATTTTGCACAGCTTAAGAAGGAAAGTAGATCAAGTTAGAGAGAATTGAGCCGATGAACTGCCGAATGTCTTATAAGGGTACCAAACCACCTACATA
The DNA here is from genome assembly GCA_024138015.1 of Lumnitzera littorea. Taxonomy (NCBI): domain Eukaryota; kingdom Viridiplantae; phylum Streptophyta; class Magnoliopsida; order Myrtales; family Combretaceae; genus Lumnitzera; species Lumnitzera littorea. The sequence goes on from JAMXBB010000001.1 coordinate 31,672,406, forward strand.
ACTGTGACTGGGGAGATGCCCTCGAGTTACATACGGTGTGGAAGCTGTGTTGTTGATTGAGTTGGATTTGCTTAATTTGCGAACGTAGAACTTTGATGTTATGGTTAATCAAGTTGGATTAACGGTGAATTTGGATATTATTGATGAAATTAGAGATATTGCAAGAGCTAAGGTTGCGGCATACCAGCATAGATTGGGAAGGTATTACAATCAAAATGTAAAGCATAAGGTTTTCTAACCTAGAGATTCGGTTTGCCAAAAGATGAAAGCTACTAGTATGTGAGTGAGTCAAGGGAAGCTCGACATAAATTAGGAGGATCTTATTAAGATTTGAGAAGTCGTTGGCGAGGGGGCCTATCGATTAGAAAGGTTGGATGGATCTATCATCCCTTGAGCTTGGAATACCGAGAATTTGAAATTATATTTCAATTGATTGGTTAGATGATATTCATCTCCACTTGTTTGTAAGGCGATAGCCTACTTGCTTGTAAGACTACAGTACTTTATGAGAATTATGTTTGAAGTCTTATAATGTTTCTCATTCTTTTTATAATAGCCGAGTTAATGAGTTCTAGATTGAATGGCAATTGAATTGACCTAAGTTCTAGCCTATCGAAGTTAACAAACTGTATAAATTAATCTTACACTTGAGTAGTGCGGCTAGTCCATGCCTCAAATGGCTAACAGACAAAGTTTAAAGAAGCATGAATTAGGTGCATGAAATAAAACATGCCAAGAAACAATTAGATGTGTAAAATAAAATGTGCCAAGAAATAATTAAGCATGTGAAATAAAACATGCTGAGAAACAATTAGGTGCGTGAAATAAAACATGTCAAGAAATAATTGGGTATGTGAAATAAAACATGCTGAGAAACAATTAGGTGCGTGAAATAAAACATGTCAAGAAATACTTAGCGTGTGATATAAAATATGCTAATGAATAAGAATGTGTGAAATAAAACACGTACGTCATACATGCCAGAAAAGCATGGTAGGTAAAATAAAACATACTCATAGTAGTTAATATGAAAGACACTTTTCATTTAATAAAGTATTGTTACAAACACTCATCTTAGTAGAGAAAGGAATGAACAAAGAATATAAAGAAAATCCTAAGACCTATCCTTAGATTTAGTAGAGAGGCTAGAGCTTTCTCCAAGTGAATTTCTTTCTTGGTGCTTTAGGTTTTAGAGTTGGCGGATTTCTCTTCTTACACATAGGGGATTTCTTTTAATAGACGTTCTTTGTCTTCCCTTAGATCCTCTGCATGAGCTTTGTCATTACCCTCATTAACAATTTCAGCACCTGCCTCATCATCATCGTCCTCGTTGGCACTATTAACTTTGTCATCAATATTGGCAAAGTCAAGGCAAGAGAGATCATAATCAGGGTGAAGTTTTAGGATCTCTTCTCTTGCCGCTTAGACCCGTTCCAACAACTTCTTCCATAAAAGTCTCTTATATTGCCGACTAAGAGTGACTATATCGAGAGCCTCTTCTACTGATGGTCCTCTCCTCACAGTCTCCTTCAACTTGGTAACACAGCTTTGTAAGTTCGAGTTGTTGGTTTCAAACTCTTTAATCTGCATTCTGAGCTTATCTTTCTCTTTGCTCATTGTACAAAGAGTTCTACCTAATCCCTAGCACTCCTCTTTCTCCTTCTATAACTCTTCCTTTAGGCCTTTAGACTCCTTGTATTACTCTTCAATTTTGGCCTTCATGCACGAGACTTCATCGATAGTAAGGGCATGTGCCAACTTTTCGATAGCAAGGTTTTCCTAAAGCTTTCTTGCCTCCATCTCGGCCCTTATCCTTGCATTCTCAGTAATAGTAGTCTAGGCTTTGGATGCATTATACACATCCTTGATTTTTTGCAACGATTCATTTAATATGATGAATACTGGAAGTCACTCAACAGAATACAAAAAGTCTACTATGGATCTTACCTTCTTAGTTTCCTTATTGGCCTCATCTAAAGTCGTTAGAATGTGGTTGCTCATTTGAAAAAGAAGAGGAATATCAATAATTGAGTAATTCAATAGTTAAAAATAGATATGGATACTCACGTCATACAACTTAGCTGCGATATAGGCCTTAATGCAACCACCAATCCTATCAACATCCTTCTTAGCAATATCTTTGTCCTTTAGAAGAATAATTCCTTTCATTAAGGCCAAAGATTTTGTCTTGTCTTCTAGGGCCGAGTCAGTATCAAAATGCTGTGGTCTCAGCACGAGATGAAGTACTCATCGACCTCCTTATTGGTGATGAATTTGGCACTGCTAATGTTGAGAGCTTTGGATCACATTACCTCCCTCATTTTTTTGTCTAAACCCTTAGAGTTTTTGGCAGGTGGTTAGCCAGTGAGTTCCTTCCCTAGTGTCTTATCAACACTAAGTGTTGCCTCCAAGACCAACGACGACCCCTCTATAGCAGTGGCATCTTTAGCCTCACTATGGGGTTGGCTCTCTCGGCCGACCTTCTTCTGTTTGGTAGTAGGTTAAATACTTTCAACCACAAGCTCACCAAAATGAGCAACCTCGGTCGGTACTACCTTCTCACTTTCCTTCCACCTCTTGGCCGGTAGGGAGGTTTTCTTTTACGTTGCCACCTACTTTATTGCATCCTCCTTTGTCGTTTTCTTCATGGTAGTAGGCTGAGTGGTAATTGTCATGGTAGTAGCCCTCTTATCGGTTTTTGATTTCTTAGCTTTGGCTTAGGCTAGCAACTTGGTAAGATTTACCTCGCTAGCACCCATATCTATAACATTAGTAAACAAGTTAATATTAACATAGGGGAAGAGAATAAACTTACATTCTCCATACTGATCAAGGCTTAAAGGCAACAATTCTCCCCTGAAGTCATGAAAATGGCTTCTCCCTTGTAACTATACTCGGTATAGCCGTAACTCATTAGTGTACCTTCTTTTTCAAAAAAAAATTGGTTGTCCGCTTTCATAATGCTGTATAATTCTCTTGGTGTTCTAGAAGAACATTTTGTTCTTCCTCTTTTCTTGAATTTTCTTCACTGTTGTTGCATCATTCGACATTAGATCTATGTCCTTAGTACGAATTGGCTTAGTCCATTGAGTCCAGCTCCTCATTAGACACTATCGACATGAATTTGTTATGCCACTTGTGAATCTTAGACTCTTACCCATCCATGAAATTACGGCCATGCCTTACAGCGACGAAGTACTACTTGTCAGGCTACCTCCTAATCATGAAGAAATACTGAAACAGTTGAAGCTTAGCCCTAACTTCAACTTCTTTACAAACTATTTCGAGTGTCGCCATAAGCCAGTATGTGTTTAGTGAAAACATATTTGGCGTGACTCTAAAGTAGTTGAAGAAGCCTTTCATAAACACCGAGAAAGAGAAGTGCAACCTAAAATCCAAATACTTCAAGTATATGTGGAATTTGCGCTCTCTTGGGAAATATACCCTTTCCTCTTCTCTCAACCTCCTCATATGCCGTGTTCCAAGAAGATCTTGCTAGTATTGGTTGTATTTTGTGACAAAAACTTTATTGGCAGAATTGGCAGTTCCATCTGGAGAGTTGTGGAAGTAAGCTATGTTGTTATATAAATATCTCACTAAGGATCTCCCTTCTTTATCCTTGGGATAATTATCCATAGTAAGAGTGTTTATTTGAGTGAGTTTATCCCACCTTTCCTTAATATTGTTGACTGAGCTACCAGAAGAACATGCTGCCTCGCTCCTTATTTAGGGGGGAGAAGTGGCCTCAATTTCTATCACTTCAGAATCGGAGAGGACAAGTTGATGGATTACGTTGCAAACCATACTTGAATGGTCGGAAGTAATGATATCACAAGAGTTGAAGAATGTGAGATTGAAGACGAGAAAGAAAATGAAAGTTTGAGATGTAACTAAAGAAATGTATTTTGATTGTGAATGGTCCTTTAAATACGGACGACTTACCCTCATAATTGCAAATTTGTTTTTGATGCTAATGATGTGCTAATTTGATAGTGGCGTAGATTGTCGATGTATGTTTCGTGACAAAAATCCAACAGTTGATAACTTTATGATAGTTATTAAGCTTGCGGTGCTAATTTGATAGTGGCCTAGATTGTCGATGTGTGTTTCATGACAAAAATCTAACAGTTGACAACTTTATGATAGTTATTAGGCTTGCAGCGTAATGATGATTGAGGCGACGGGTATCATACCTTCTACATTTTGGTTTTTCGAATAGGTGAGAATTTGAAAGTTGCAATTTTTCGATTAGGATACGAATCATCTTACTTCCTATCTAGCTTGGCATCTAAAGAACTACTCCCTACTTATCCTCTAGCGCATTATGTATTACTTCCTTTGTCAAATTCTTAAATACGGGAGTTAGGGGGCAAATGTTGATAGTCAATTTTCATCCACTTGTCTTACTCATCCACTCAACTGACAATAGGTTAGGCAATCTATACTCTTGGTACTTTGTCGAGTAATTGACTCTCGGCATTCTGCTGAGTAACACATCCTCTCCTGATTTGAACTCATGTTCATGGTGAGAATAGTTATCATAAGCAGGTTATATTATATAACTGCCTACTCTTCTTACATTTAAGAGAATGTGTCTAATTAAGAAACTTCTACGTATCTTAACAGTTATTCTGATAATTGCTCCTTCAAACATGACAATCTCCTATAAATAAGGGAAAGCAACTCTATAAGAGATATCTGATAACTCTTAACCTCTTTACTTTACTTTTCTCATTCATGCTTATTGACTTAGGTATCAGAGTGGCCTTATTGGACTAGCCCCAATACCAGGCATCTTTCTTATCTTTGCAGAATATTTCCAACTACCAAAATTCACCAACAATTAGGACTTAGGTATCTACATCCAATATGAGTTCTCTTAGAAACATAAGCACCTTCAATAGTAGACATGGCTCAATCTTAAGTAGAAAGCGGTGGTCCCTAGAGCTAAGTAGATCCTAAGAGTCTAGGCAAGAACATATTACACGAATATGTCATGTGACAAACAATCATAACATATAATGTCAACATGGATCCATTTATGCATGATCTCTTGCTCTACTATGTAGTGCTGGTGCCCTTTAACTTATGCAATACAATGTAATGCATGTCTAGTTTAATTGATGACTAAATATTTATGAATCTAGATTCATGGGGTGACCATGCAAATATATTTCAAACACTCCAATATCTTAAGTGGTAATGAGGCAAATAAAGGTGTTCGAAATGTCTTAGGGTATTTTTAAGCAAAAGTCATCCAAAGTAAGCACATATAAGTTCCCATGTACCTAAACACACAACAAGTTCAACTATCAGATATAATTAGATGGTGCACTAACTATAAGCATAAAATAGGGTAAAATAGGGACTCAGCTTTGAAGTCTAGTATTTCTAATAGTCCTCAATAGTCTCAAACTTAGTATCCCAAATCACCTAACTAAGGTAATCAAAGTAAATAAGACTCATCTTAAACTTAATCTATTCCCTAGGCTCACTATAATTTCCTTAATTCCAACTATTTTGTATTTTAGTCATAATTGTCAAGCTTGGTTTTTTACCCTCTCATTTCTCTTTATAAAATTAGGTCTTCTCTAAATTGATCAATATTAAACCCTACCCATTTAGTATCAATCATCAACTAAGGTTTAAAGAAAACCGTTCCTTGTTGTTTTTAAAATGATTTTGGAGTCGCCACCCGACCGAGGTTGGGAAAAATTGTTAAGTTATAACCAAGCCACCAAATTGGTTATAACTTATAACTTAGTCATTAGTCTAACGATTAAAACCAATTTTACAAACGGTTTTTGAAAATTAGAGATTTAGTCTGAGGGTTAGGAATTTTAAACTCTTGTGGGTACCATCGACTTTCCAAAATTATAAATAAATTTAAAAATCACTTTTTAATTTTGAAAGACAAGACTTAAATTAATTACTCTAATTGGATAAATAAAACAATCTAAACTAAAGGAAAAGGGGAATTAGGTTTTTTCGTATTTTACCATTGCCTCGTAGGTGCCTACGTACCCACTATTCGGGATTAGACGTATGTAGTTTTCTTAATGAAAACTTTAGTAGGTTAAATTGATTTTAGTTTTTTAAAATAGCCGGATTTATGTTTTTATCCATTGTGATTTATTTAAGAAAATTTTCTAAAGGGCTCTAGATTGATACATCTATTTGAAAAATTCTAAAATGCCTTAATTAAAAAAAAAATCCGATTATTTTTTAGTTATTTTGGAAAATCCAATTTTCTAAGTGTTAAGAGAAACTATTTATTCTTATTTTATTTATTTTTTATCCTATTTTATCACCTAATTTACTTATTATATATTATAAAATAAAACAAAATTACTTTTTTTTTTACCCTCTTTTTTTCTTTGTTCCACCCCCC